>JAEAOA010002145.1:1642500-2092500 GCA_016746295.1 Potamilus streckersoni
AGGGCAAACAGTGATTGATGAATGAGTAACAGAGACAACACTGAAAGGAAATACTTTCACTTAAGACCTTTAATTTCATGTGATAGAATAATAACTGGCAACTGTGAATATGTAATTGATTATATTTGTTTAAAAGAAATTGTGATTGAGAAATTTGTCAATGAAATTACTGAATACATCTGATATGTTTTATTACCAATTAATTATACCTTTCACTTTATTTATACACCCAGACCGTTAGCAATGCTGACTGGGAGCTATTTAAATTTTAACTTTCCACCTTCTCCAGCATTAGAAATAATACCATAAGAGGCATGTGACACCTCTTCATAGGTCTAGTTCTTCTGCAAACAACACAGACCCTGATCTGCTGCTGCTGCATAATGTGCTGGCAGATAAGGATTCATGCTGCTTGTTCTACAAATAAGAATATGGTTCTCCATAGCTGTTGACTCAAGTTTTAAGTATCTTTCATGTATTCTAATTTTTTTATTGAAATTTTTGTTGAAATTTAAAACAAAAATTACTGTGGATTCTGTATTATTTGTTGGTACATGTACCCATTCTTAAGGATTTCTAATGGTTTCTTCCACCACAAGATTTAACAACCCAATTATTGTAAATATTTTCACAAACCACATATTTTAAGTATCTGCAAGTTAATGCATATCTGGGCAAATATAAAGGAGTTTTTCCTAAGTGACAATGCACAACACCATGATTGCAATATTGATCAATATGTAATTAGTTCCTATTTTCACCATACTTACACATATTCATTGTTTGTTCAAGTAGTTATTTGAAAATGCATGTTTTGTTTCCTACATAATGCATCAAAATAAAGAGCTATATATTTTTATCGTTTTGCAGCAGATGCCTCTTTCTGGGATTGATTGTTTTGCCAACAATAACACTCTATATGATTTATAAATTATAATATTCATACATCATCTGTGATGTGTTACTGGAATACTGTATAGTATTTATCATTTGAAATAAGTCCCTATTTGTAATTATTTAATTATCATTTGAAATAGATCCCTATTTGTAATTATTTAATTAAATAATCCATTCACATTTTTTAATAGTGTCTTGTGTCTTTCTAATAGTTGAGCCACCAATAACCAAATACTTGTCAATATTTGACATTTGTCTGAGTTTTTATCATTGTTAATCCAATATTAAATCAGTGTTTAAACTGTCAGCTAACTGTAAACTTTCCATAGGTGAATATTATTCACATGGTGGCAATTACACCCTGATATTGTAGCCATACCTCACCAGCCAAAATATTATGCCTCTTCATTGATACCAATCAACTATGCAGTATATGAAGGCAATTCAGAATTTTACTTACCAGTATAACTGTATTCATATGAGATATTATTGATTTAAATCTAATGGCAAATATCAAGTTTAATCAAAATCAGGTTGGATAGTCAGATTCAAGAGTGGCAGCAAGTCCAGCCAATAAATTGCATGATCACCACACTTATATCTATTGATCTTACTCATTACTGGACTCATGCATTTAATATATAAGGTCTTCACAGCTATGTGGGGAAGGACCCACTTTTATATACAAGCTTATTAGTCAAGTTCAAAAATCCAACCTCCATGGACCCAAATCTGCCATCACATAATGTACTGGCAGATTGAATCTATGTAGTTTGTTAGCAGCAACCGGTAAAACAAACAAAATAAACCCCAATTTTCCAAGTCTCTTTGTAAAAAAAAAAATGGCTCTTTGTAAAAAAAAAAAAATGGTGTAATTTATAATTCTGCCTCAGTGTAACTGACAACTCAGACATGACAATCTTCCTCAAAATAGGGGATACCAAAATAATCCTGTATATGATGGATAGAATGTTTCCTACTCTTTCTTTTCCGCATAAATGATCATAAAAGTTGATCTTAGTCACCACCAGCACAGATAGAACTATGACTGGGGATCTGTATAGGCAGTGAAGCAACCCATGGATGCTGTTTGTTTTGCTTAAAATAAAATCCTCTTGTCATGATTAGAAAACAACTTACTGATGAACTACATATGCCTGGTTCTATGGATAGGGCTTGAAGCTCACACCTTTGTCTCACAGATACTAAAGAACAGCAAGTCTTGAGTACAAGGTTTTCAACGAAACTTCATCCAAAGGTTCAGAATGGGAGTTCTAGTTAAAAAAGAATAATCCCACAAGACACAAAAAAGATTCCATTCAGGCATCAGAGAGCAAAACACAGAATAGACTGATCACATACTATCTTCAGCTTGAAATGCCTGATTGGATCAACAATATGAAAATCTTGACCAATGACTGGGCCCTTTTAAAATTTGAGCATATTTTGTATAGGGATGCCCTATAGCCCTTGATAGGAGAAACTGAACAGTGTTTCTCTTCAATAATGAAGATTAAAAAAGCAGACTGCATTCATAGAAGGACAGCTACATCATTTTTTGCCACAACAACTGACTTGTGACCATTTATAAACTGGCCAGGTAACTGATCTGTAGGAAGACCCTTCCTCTGATGATACTGACTTGGATCATTTATCTCTAGCCTTACAGTGTCTCGATCCTGTCTGTGGGTCTAAAGAGAATGCTGCTCCTTTCTTACTGGGGGTGTGGGTGGGTCCTATTTGTCTCAAAAGAGACTGATCCCATACTCTATTGGGACTAAGGAGTGCTGATCTGAGACAAAGAGCTGATATTTCCTCTACAAGTCCCATGGGATCTAAAGAAGGAACCTGACTGTTGAAATTAGGAGGAAGAAGGTCCTCTCTCCTTACCTTATAGATCATGCTCTGTTTAGACAGATCCCAGCAAGGAAAATGTCTGAAAACAATAACAGTAATCAAAATAATGATTATAAGATTAGGATTTGTGTGAGACCTCAAGGTAAATGCAATGTATGAACAACATTTCCTTGCATGTTTTGAAGTATTTGATTTGTTATGCTTATAATGAATGTTATTTGTCACCTATGGTCAAGCACAAAATGCTAGCAGTGGCATTAGCTGTAGACAGCAATTTTATGAAAAAGAGCAAATAAATCAATTGCAACATCAATTCATTCAAACTTATACCTGACCTAACAACACACAAAGGGAATAAATTGCTGGTGTGAGACTCTTTTCTTCGAGTAAAAAAAGCACAATATAAGATAACAATCAAGGAAACATTAGTCCAGATGTTCACTAACACAAATGGCTGAAATGGAATCACAACCAGTTCCAGCAAGAGATGGGAAACAATTGCCAATCCAAGAGTTCAGAATAATAGCAATAGGATCATCTGATCTCTATAGGATAGGGTGAAGTTTCATGGTAATGCTGAAAATTGTAACAACAAATGCCTGAGCAAATAAATATGTTATGGACTGAGGGTATAACACATAAAAAAAATGTATCAGATGCCTGATGCCTGTTCTAGATCAAGAAGAAGGCAAACATTTTCAAGCATTTCTTAATGCAACCATTATAATAGCATCTGTGAAGAAAAAAAAAAGACAAAACTACTACAACACATTATACCACTTTTTGTTACAAAATTTAAAGTTTACAATGATAATTTTTTTTGGCCAAAAGAGTAATTGGAAAACAAATTGAACTTGAATATCCTTTAATAAAAAAAAAGCAACTATCAATATCATTTCTAAACATTTTCCTGCTCAAAACTATTTCAAGGGAGACAATTCTTACCATCATATCACAGTCTCATGATTCCACCAGTCATAATTGATTCAACTCTGAGAGAAGTAAAAGGATCATAATAATGAACATTTTAACATGTACAGGTTTTATATATAATGATATTCACAAGCCCAACATTAATAACAAAGAAAGAGACGCTCAACACTGTATTATGAGAGGTGTCTGAATTCTGCATTCCATAACACTGTGTTGCCTGACTACTTCATCTATTTCAAACAAACATTCATTGAACAATGCCCAGCCATTTTCTTGAGTTTTGATTTCAGCCATCTTTTGGATGGAATTAAAGAATTATAATAACAATAAGAACAACAGTTTAAGAGAAGCATTATAGAATGAGCAATTAAAAACTGTCTGTAGCCCATAGCAGTCAACAAAGGTTTAAAGAGCAACTCTATTCAATTCATAAAATATACATCAAAAATACTTCTAATGGAGGATATATATCGTCAACTAACTAACTTACTTCAAATGAAAAAATATTTTAAACACAGGGTCTATTTTACAACATAAAATTTTGGGAGAAATTCTCCATTTGAAAGGATGGAATATAAATTTTATCAGGATAGATTTAATGATGAAATAAAAGAAGGGCTTAAAAATATATTAGGTTATTTTCAAACATTTGGTTCATTTTTGAATGTGACTGGTAATCTTTGAAATTAAAAGTACAAAGCTAGGACAATGCAAAAGTATATACATGTTATAGTTTTGTAAAGTTGTTACAATATGTAAAAAAAGGGCTTTGATACCCTGCCTTCTATCATCTAAACAGACATACCAATACATATTATTACCTTGCTTTAATCAGTCACACAAATATATGCATTAGATGATATTTATATAATTATTATTATGTACACAAATATTTGTAATTATTGTTCTGGGTAACCTGAGTGTCTTTCATAAACTATTTTAAAGACAAGCCACATTCATGATGGCTACAAAACTGATAAGATCATATTGCAAAACATTTTTGTTCTTTGCCACCAATAAAGATTTGTCCCATGGCAGATAATTATTGTATTTATTCAGTGCAGATGGTATATAATATTCAGTAGGTATCTTACAAGATACAGTGAAGACCCATTACTCTCACACAATACTATAGCAAGTCAGCCTTAATTGATAATTTCACACTGACATCATCACTGGCATTCATCCATTCAAACACCCCTATCTGACACTTTCAATTAGGTGACTGGTTATGTTTTTATCATTACAGACCTTTGTCTTTGATAGTGAAGAAAGTCCTTCCAGCCTGCTATTTTTGTTTTGAAACTTAACTATTTATAACCAATAACAGGCTTAATTGCATTTCCAAGATTTTCCAGGATTCGTTTTGAGAAATTCTATGACGTCGAAATTAGACTCTTGTAAGGCAAGATGAAGGATAAAGTAAACCAAATGTTTTCACCTTATGGGTATAGGCCTCTTGTAGCCCATATGTAAACATATTCAATAATGCTATTTAATCCATTTTTGATTCCTAATGAAATGTGATAGTCCATGATTTGTTTGGGTAAATAGTTTTATGATGAACCTTTATATGATTATATAATTCACAGATCATGTATTAAGATAGATTTGTTGTTGTTGTGGGACAATGCCATTTTTCAGCACACAATAGGCTATATATGGTGGCCAGTATTAATAGTAGAGAAAGAAACAGGAAATTCTGGTTGTTGTTGTTGTTGGGCTTAATGTCATTTTTCAGCATATTCATGGCGGCCAATATTAATGGTGGAGGAAGAAACCTGGAAATGACCGGAAAGAACCACCGACCCACGAGAAGCAACTGGCAAGCTTTCTCACATATCCACATTCGCCGAATCCTAGACTCGAACCCACGCAGACAGAGGTGAGATGGCAGTGATCAGTAACGGACAGCGCTTTAGACCACTCAGCCACTCAGGGCCCCCGGAAATTCTGGAAAGAAACACCGACCCATAAGAAGCTACTGGCAAGTTTTCTCACATATCCACATTCGCCGAATCCTAGACTAGAACCCACATAGAGGTGAGATGCTAGTGCTTTAGACCACTCGGCCATTCAGGGCCTCTTTTTTATTTTTACTAGTATTGATAACATTATAACCCATAAATCTGAGGTATTTTCATATGCTTGAAAGGTGAATGGCAAGTATGGCCACACTGTATTGTTCTGCCTTGAATTAGGAAGTAGAATTGTGTTACTGGTACTGTTGGTATTTTCTTTGCAAATATGCACTAAACACAGCAGAACATAAACACCAACAATATTGTGAAGGATACAGTAAGAAATCTGCTATTTCAATATGTTATGTGTTATGCTAGCCAATGCATTTGGGCATGAAATATAAAGAATATTTATTTTTCCAAGTAAATACTAGATATATTTCATCTTGATGAATACATCCATTACTTGCTTGTTTTAAGCCAAAACCATTTCTATATACCAGAGCCTACAATGGCCATGTCTACGTTTGTGGTTTGTGAGTCTAATGCTATTTTTCAGCACATGATCATGGTGGCAATAAATGGTATTACAACCAGATGAACTATAGTAAGGTCAAAGCATTGACTGTTTTGAAACATTTTTGGTCTGGGTTTTAGTGTTTTAAAGTAGTGGAACACTTTGAAGTTTATATGATGTTTAATCACGTTGAGTAAAGTGCCTTAGCCTGGAACACACCATGAAAGCTGATCCTGACAGTGGGAATCAAATTCACACCCTTATGGTCACAAGCCCAATTTCTTAACTACTAAGCTACAGCGACTCCTGCATGTCTTTATACACAAAATAAATTCCATAACCAAGAACATGTATTCATATTACATTTTGAACAATTAAATCAACATACTATTGTTGGTAATAACTATAATCAAGAAACTATATGTATATTAGGTAAACAAGAATGCATGCAAAGATTATTTGTGTATAACAACATAAAAGACTTTATCAAATTGGTAGTATTCGATTTAAATTCATTACATGTCTACGAGTATCCCCATCAAAAGAAAGAATATTGACAACTGAACAAAAGAGATCCAAGTTGCCAAAACTATACTTCTTGTAAAATATGGAACAAAATTAATGTTAAGTCACAAGGGCTTATAACATGGACATCAGAACTCATGTGTCTTGTTAGACAGATGTGTTTACATTAATCAGGAAAAGCATCTTAAAACATCTCAACTGCGTAACTTTTTATTGTGACTACACTGTTCTTGTCTTTTTTCTGAAACTATATATGCAATTCAAATATTTGGTGAAAGTTCTTTGCCCAGCCACCACTACTATAGAAAACAAATAAAGCTCAGATATTAGATTCATACATTCAAATTTTATTGTACATTAAGTACAAGCTCTATAAAGTTTTATCATTACTCTAGGACTGCTCAAGTGGCCTACTGTTTAGTCTCTGTCTTGGGTGCAGAAGATCACAAGTTCAAACCGTGGCCAAGTCATACCAAAAATTTATAAAAATGGTTACTTAACAGCTGCCTTGCATATAGACCTCAGCATTAAGAGGTTATTGTTAGGACTGGTCCATCTGGTGTCAGAATAATGTGATTGGGTGGGACATCATCCTACATGTCTGCGGCATGATGCCCCAGTGCTAGACATCACTATAAACTGTCACACTGTCATGACTAAAAAATTTTAAAAAGCTACATTAAAAATCCAAATCACACACACACACACACACACACACACACACACACACACACACACACACACACACACACAGTCATTACTCTTAGGAAGGATAAATGGTGACCTATGCAGTCGAACCTGATCTAGTGACCATCTGCATACACAAGCCACCTGTGTATAAACACAAAGTTCCACTGGTCCTAGTGATCTATAAATCAAACCCTTTGTACTTGAATAGATGAAGACCAAGTTCCCTATGCATTTTACCTACATAAAAAGACCTGCCTACTAAGAGCACTTAAAGATGGTTCCAAACAAAGATAAACTACAACATTATTACATGTACAGTACATGAAGAGCACCTGCCCATAAAGACCAATGGGTCCTATTAATACATAAACCACTTCATTTTTACCTAGATATCACCAGCTCATAATGACCTCCCCCCTCTCTCTCTCTCTCTCTCTCTCTCTCTCTCTCTCTCTCTCTCTCTCTCTCTCTCTCTCTCTCTCTCTATATATATATATATATATATATATATATATATATATATATATATATACACAGTAGACTCTCCATTATCGGCACGCAGTTTACCGCTTTGCTGCTTAACCGCAGCAATGTATTTTTAAACAATTTTTTACTCCATATCTTAAAAAGATGGGGGGTTGTGTGACAATTTCAAAATCGAAAATTTTATGCAGGAAATCAACCAACCTGTTTAACGACGACTCGGGTTTACAACTGGTTCCCAGCGAGAGTTGTTATATAATTTTATAATAGGGCTTTATTTCCTGTCCTAAGGAAATTGCGGATGTTAAACGACTTCTTTTTGGTAGTGGGGGAATGAGTTCTGTTAAAAGAACAGTACGATTCTTCAGTTGTTATCAGTACAGTAGGCTACTTCAGTTGTGTCCGAAAATTCTGTATTTAAGTTTTTGTGTTGAAATGAGGATAATGGAGCGGAAAAGGAAGTTTTAACAACTAACCAAAAACTTGACATAATTAAGAAACGTAAGCAAGACGGGTCTACCAAAAACTTAGCTTTACAATATGGTATAGGTGAAACAACAGTTTGCGATCTCCAAAAAAAATAAAAATAAATTGATTAACTATGCCAGTAATTCTGATTCATCAAGTGGCTTATCAAGCAGAAAAACAATGAAACTGTCAACTTATGATGAGCTTGATAAAGCGATGTTGCAATGGTTTAACCAACAAAGGGCACAAAACATTCTTGTTTCAGGAATTATCTGTGCAAAACTATACTTTGATGCATTAGGAATGGAAGGTGATTTCAATGCATCCTCGGGATGGCTGACGCGATTCAAACAGCGGCATGGAATACGTGAGATATTTATACATGGGGAAAAATTAAGCAACAATGAAACAGTTGCAAATGAGTTCCAAAATGATTTTCAAAAGTTCATAGAAGAGCAACAGGTGACTCCTGAACAAATTTATAATGCTGCTGAAACTGGCCTAAATTGGAAATGTCTTCCCACAAAAACATTAGCACATAAATCAGAAAGTCGAGCACCGGGGCAAAAATCCAGCAAAGAAAGAATCACTGCTTTATGTTGCGCAAATGCTACTGGTTCTCATAAAGTGAAACTAGCTGTAATCAGAAAAGCGAAAAAGCCGCGTTGTTTTAAGGGAACTGAAAAAAAAACAATATGCCTGTGACATATTTTAATCAGAAGAAAGCCTGGATGGATATCACAGTTTTTAAAACACGGTTCCATGAAAACTTTGTACCACAAGTTTGCGAGCATCTGAGATCGAAAGGTTTGCCAGAGAAAGCCATTCTTTTATTAGACAATGCTCCAAGCCATCCAAATGAAGCGGTTTTGCAGTCTGCTGGCGGTAAAATAATAACACATTATTTGCCACCCAATGTAACTGCGCTAATCCAGCCAATGGATCAAGGGGTGATTTCTGCTATGAAGAGGCTATATAGAGGAGAACTTCTGCAGAAATTAGTGGAAGAAGGCAATGGTTTAAAAACTTTCTTAAAAACAGTATCATTGCCTGATGCTATCTACGAAGTTGCACATGCCTGGGATTCCATAAAGCCAACCACAATTAGTAAATCATGGAAAAAAATATTTCCTGATGTTGAAACTATCGACTGCAATAGTTTCGATGAAGAAGAGATTTCGACTTCTGAATTAGCCGCCATTTTACAGAGTACAGAGGGTGGTAAGGAAGTTGATAGTGGAAATATTTTAGAATGGTTTAATGTTGATTGTGACGATCTAGGGTGTGAGGTTTTGTCCGACAGTGAAATTATTAAAAGTGCACAAGGGCAGACAACAGATTCTGATGAGAGTGACGACGAAGACATGGAACTTATTCCTGAAACAAGGATAAACAATTCATCTGCTCTTCAATGGACTGAGGGTTTGCTAGAGTATCTGGAGCAACAAAGTGATTCTCTGCTCTCAGATAAATTGGTATTATGCAGATTGAGAGCAACCATAAAGAAGAAAGAAGCTATGTCATTAAAACAGAAATCAATAAAAGACTACTTTTCCTAAACATTCGTTGTTTTTTGTTTGTTTATTTATTCATCTTCCTTTATTTTAATGTTCAATATAATTGCATTAAATTTAATTATTTATTTTTGTGTTACAACATTAGGATATTAGTGAAGAAGAACATTGGCCTGCATCACAAAAGGTAAACATAAGTAGGATATTATGGTGAAAAAATTAACTAAGTTAATTTTATGCCACTATATCTGGATTGTATATATGCACTTTGGGTTATCTGCTGTTTTTGATTATCCGCACTATCGGATAATCAAGAGTCTACTGTGTACATATATATATATATATATATATATATATATATATATATATATATATATATATATATATATATATATATATATATATTCCACATGCTCACAAAGAGTTTGTTTCATTAATACATCCATGCCTTATATCCAATCTGTAGCCAGTCTTCCACACTGTTTGACCTGATATATATATATATATATATATATATATATATATATATATATATATATATATATATATATATATATATATATATATATATATATATATATATATATATATATATATATATATATATAGTTTAATACAAACAATACTATCATACAGGTTAGAGAAATTAAATTTGTACTCTTATATTATATACTGAATGTGGTAAAATGATTATCCAATTTAACGATAAGAGTGGGAATATCCAACCCACAAGACTGTTTAAACTTGATAATGCACATGCTCTATTTCCCATATAGCCTGTATTATATTTCAGTGAAATTTTCCAGCTCTGTTCATCTCTTTTCATTTATGTCAACATGTCATAATGAAATCCACTATAACATTTTGGCATAAAATATGGGCTACTGATGCTACAGGCTATTCCCACTTTGTCAGTCTGTAGTAATTTTAATGACCCGATTCCTGTGAAGACATATTCACATCCTTCTAGTATTCATCATGTCAAAAATTTCCTCATTAGAACAAGCATAAAACCCCAGGAAGATCAACAGAAATTTCAGTGGGAAATTTGAGGATTTTCATATTGACCATTTTGGTATGAATGGAACATGAACATATTGCACTCACAAAGAAAGGACAATGCAGACAACTGTCATGATGTTTGTTTTAATAACTGTGTTAGTGATAATTGGAAGTCATTCTGTGGAATATTATTTATGTACAGAATTGTATGTATGTTTAATTTAAATTAGTGCACACAAGTACAACGTTCTTAAAAACTTAGCTATTTTAAACTGAATTTAATTATACTTTTCTTTAAACATATGATTCAAATTTAATGTAAATACACTGTCACATATTCTTATTAAAAGACTAGACCTCATATTACAATTCTTTTTCTCCCTCTCACTCTTTCCAAACTTGCAAATTGTAATTTTCAATTGGAAACTAAAAGCTTTACAAATTAAAAGATACCAAACCTGTTGTATTTTCTCATATTATGTCCTTGATTATTTATATATTAACATCATTAATGATGACGTGTTGAAAGTTTTTTTTTCAGTGTAAATTACTACTGTAGTTTTATATTTGACTTTCATCCCTCCTGTTCCAAGGGTGGGGGGTGGGGGAAAGCCATCCTCCACCCCACCCCTTCCCTAATGCTCTCAATCCTTCTGTTTTCAATTTAGTGCAGCTAACCTGAGGTGAAAGCTGCACTCTTATATTCCAAAAGCAGAATGTTTATGCATAGATTTAGGTTCCACACACACATTTTTCACAACAATTGTTAAGCCCCAATTTCAATGCAATTCAAGGTATGATATATGTCTGAACCAAACAACTCTTTTAAAAGAAAGTATTTAATATAATATGGTGCATAACAAAACAATAAACAATGTCCTTACCAATCATCACAACCATTCAAATAGCAACCTTGTTTTGCCCTTGGTCTGCCAATTAGCCTGGAATTTTAGCTGGGTCAGACCAGGATTAATGGATTTAAAATAGCACATAATTTTCTCTGTCAAGGACATAGTGTAAATCTATATCAACATAAGATATACTGAAAAATTTACATAAATTAAAGCTTGTGGAACACTTAAAAAAATGTTTTGCAAACAAATGTGAAGCCACAATTATAATGTACCAGTGATGGCTGCAAATAAAAATAAAAAACATGTTTGCCAAAGTGATTCTTTGAAAATGGTCTTCATTCTTCATCTGGTTCATGGTGTAGGGGTGTGTTAATAGCAGAATTTAATTATAAACAAATGCCACTATCTAAAAATGAAATTTTCTTTTCAAAGAAAGCTTTGAATTTGTATAAATTTTCTGTATTCACAAGGATGAAAAAGCATGACTGGATAATGGTCTTTTCTAAAAATGTCTTGGGACTAGACTGTAACCTTTATGGAAAAGTGCTTGGATGAAATTTATTTTTTATATAATGCAATTGAATTCACCACAAACTTTCTACAAGTAGGTAAAAGAATTATCATCAAACATATCATATTTTCTATGGTATGCCCTGGGCAATAGACATTCCCTTTCTGGATAGTAGTTGATTTGACTTATCATCTGATTTTTTTTAATAAGGCAATTAAATTTGCCAAAATTTTGTGAAAGTGGGAAACTGGCTTGTCATTATGTGTTGGTCAATTATGGTTGAATTAAAAAAAACTTTTGATGAAAAATCAGTATTAATTGTTTGCTACAATGGATTCCTGAATATGGTCTTCCAACTGTGAATAATAATAATAATAATAATAATAATAATAATAATAATAATAATAATAATAATAATAATAATAAGTTGTCTTCATTTTTGGTGAATATATTGAACTTTCCAGGGTTTCATGCACTTCTGCAACAAAAAAGTAGGTTTTTTTCCCCCGGTGTTTACTAGATCAATTTTTTTATAATGATCATCCGCTGACCTAACTGATGATAATCAACATCATTTTGGCATATAAAAGTGTGTCAAAAGATTCACCACTGAATACTACACAAATATTTTCATTCAATACTTCTGCATCCATTATTACATCCAGCTGTAAGCAAACAAGGGCAATAAGTCTTACCAAACAAAATCACACAAGTACAACAAGTATCAGTATATGCACAATAATACATACCAAGTTTCATTGCAAATTTATCGTAATAAGCAGGTTGCATTCTCAAGACGTTTACACTGTATTTGGTTGCTGGGCAAAGCAGTCATTTGCCAGTAAGCAAATATTCAGATGATGTCTATAACATGTAGAAAGTTTAATGGGGCCATGAGTTGCTCAGTGGTTTAAAGTGCTTACTGTTATGGATCATTTCCGTCTCATCTCTCTGCACGGGTTCAAGTATCGGGTTTGACCAATGTAGGTATGTGAGAAAGCAACAACAGCAACAAAGTTTAATGGTTATTCAATTGAAAATTGAGACCTTATCATACAATGCATTCAGTTGCAAGTCAAAAATGTGCAATAAGTTTCATCAACAAGAAAGATGCTGTACTAGACTAAATAGAAAAGCCAGAAATTAGTCATAAATTCATTCTGTTTTATACTTTGCAAGACATCTTAAATTAATGAATGAATACCATGCCTTGTGTACATTATCTTCATTTAACATAAACTAGAAACACACCCACTTTCTAAATGAGAGAGAGATTTCACTCCAAACTTTTCATTTCTCAAATGTATCTGTTCATATTTCTATTTTGATTATGAATAAGATATTTGATTCTGAAAAGTCACATAATGCAAAAGCTGTATCTTGATGATGGTACAAATGGTTTAAAGATCCTATATCTGAAACTAAATTGGTATAGAGTAATATACCAACCGAAAAATAAGTTTTTCCTACCACTGCAATTAAATTGGCATAGAGTAACATGGTGTCACCTTTGCTTAGCACCCAGATAAAGTCCTGTATAAGTTATAAACTACTTGTCTTGGGAATATTACCATGGCCTTGTGGATGATCTATAAAGACTGCCATGGGGTTACTGTTGAACTCTTACACAAGATTACCATGACCAGCCAGAAACCACAAACTTGAGTCAGCTAAGGTGACTGGCCGAATCACTTAAAGGCTTGCCATTATAACACCTATATGTTAAAGGTTCAAAATTCAAATGAAAAGTCCATGAGGTGAGCATTCTTATCCATCCCCAGGTTGACAGACAGGGAGAGGGATATTGTCTACTAAGGTTGATTGGATTAGTTCACAGTGACATCCAATTGAAATTGAGATAGAGCATAATTACAATGCAGACCTGACTGATACCTTCTGAAATCATAAGGATAATGTAGTATTCTCCTGGAAGGACAGCAGATCAATTGAATTTATGCAGAGAAAGAAGCCACTCATAATCAGGCTACAAAATGATCAGTAAGTTATTTGCTTGATTTTTGCAGAATATTATGGCATCATAATTGTATTTATCAGTAGTATGTACACTTAATTACTAGGATCATTTAGTATGTAGAATTACCTTTGTAGCATTTCATTTACATGTGTACAGTCAAACCCGGTTATCTTGATTACCTTAAGTGTGTAAAAAAAATCATCAACATATCAAGATATCCTGGTTCATAAAAACCTTGACCAACTCCTGTCTCTTGCTCATGTGTTTAACTAGAATCCCCTCCCACTGCATGTTACAATAAAATACACAAAATGCTAAATTAATAATAAAATGAAAGAAACTCAGCTGGTGTTATTTATTCCTTTTTTTCATCAGGAGCAATTTATTAAAGAAAAAATATCAGAACTCCCTATATCACATGTAGCCTATGCATTAACACTGTAGCAAGCAGCATCACTTATGCCATATAAGACACAATGCATTGAAAAATTTTTTTGGCTGTGCTCAGAAGTTTGAATATGTTATCATGAGTGAAAAATGGATCTAAGAAAATCACAAAGGAAAGTGAGTGTGATAAACATCAATGGTATGCTTTCAGGCACCCACCATTCATGCATAAAATGGTTTAAGGTGCAAAATAACAAAGATTGTTATTATATCCAGGTCAATATATGACAGTATTTTGAAAATAAATTATCAATATATTTTTGAAAATACATGTTCATTCAATGAGTGCAAAGGACAATCCTTTCCCTAGCATGGGTTGCAATGAGTATTATTAAAGCAAGTTTATGTTGAGTACCCTGCAGGAATCAATGCAAGTTTGTATCAATTATGATTCCAGATGACAGAATAAACATAAAATACAAAGGTTATTTTATTGCAAAGCAAACCAACCCTGGAAACTCACTTTGGATTCTTTTAAGTATGCAGATTCTTTTATTTATTTTTTTTCAGCCAACTGTGGTTCCATTTTATAGGTATTCACAGGAATTTTGAAAATAAATTAAAATAATGGAAGCCAATTTTTCTGCCAGGTGGAAAAAAGAGATATCACAAATAAGAAAACAAAACAAAATTAAGAAGAGCTCAAACCTGAAAACTAAATTATGGGGCCTCAACTGTATAGAAGCCTAGTGCCTGAGATTATCCAATCCCATGCATGCATATATATATATATATATATATATATATATATATATATATATATATATATATATATATATATACATATATATATATATATGAAATTTATTGTAGTAATCAATGATCAGGATAAATTTTTATACAAAGAACTGCACTTAAAGCATTTCAAAGCGAATACACCTACCCACATTAAAAAAAAAGTTTCCAAGATGGAACCATGATAAATTATATCATTTTGTTGTTGATAATGACTAAAACAACATTAAACAATTCTGGGGGGGGGTATGCACATAATCTTTTATCAACAAAGGAAATGTAAAGATCTATGATTGACCTGACAACATTGTGCATCTCCTTCTCCTTTTTCTTCATCACGGGTTAATGATGATGATGATGATGATAACGAGAAAAAGATAATTGTCCACAGTTATTATATACTAAGGAAACGAGGTTAGCCAAGTTTCTGTTTGATGAAAATTTATGTGGGTGGCATATCATTGATACAGCATTCATACTGTACAAATATTTTATTTATACCATATGCTAATACACACATTTGCCCTTTGAACGGAAAGCAGAAAGGATTGCAATGAAATAGATTTTCGTGTTAAATTCATTTAGAAAATGGGGATAATTGATACTAATGATTAATGAGTGGAAATGCATCATTAATTTATAGGATTAGAATTAGCAGCATGCAGTTCATATGTTTATTTACGTGTATTATTACACATAGATGGATCATAATTTGATGTCAATAGTACACCAAAGGTATATCAAATTGCTTGATACCAAAACTGTAAAAGCCATGTTTGGGAAAGTAGTTAATGTAAGGAACATCAATATATGATATAAAATATATACTCAACATCAAAACATTTGTACCAAGTATTTAATTAGCACTGCCTATTCAATGGCCTAATCTGATATATAGATTATCTTCCCTTGTTCCCATGTTGTTTCTGCCAACCAGAGCTCTGCCAACACTTAGTTGTGATGTCATAAAAGGAATCTCCAAAGTGCCCTTTATATATAGGGTGATATTCTGCCTAGTAATAAATTTCTTCTGTCGACAAGTACATATGTATGCTGTTTCATGAAATGGCTGAATGCATTAAAAAAATTAAATTGTTTGTGGCAAGTGTCTCAGGTGCCAAGCATGTGTAAGCAAACATAAGCGCTTTTGAATCATTTGTTATAAATCAGCATGATAGATCAAACAAAAGCAGACTGATATTCCTTCATATTACTAAAAATTTAATGTAGTATAGATTATGTTTATAATTCCTAGATATTTTGAAAATATTGCTGACATTCTGTCATAAAATGCTATAAAACAAATCATCATGATATTATGTGCATATGGAACAATTTCATGACTTTTGAATATTCAGGCGATTATCAATTTTCCTTCTGCACACTGATTATTAATTTAATCACTTGTATCTCCTTGATCATTGTTTTTTTTTATGCATGTATTTCCGAACATAATTCAGATCAGAAATCTACCTTAAGAAACAAAAGGGAAATGAAAAAATACACATATAGCTGACGTCTATGATTCTGCGTTTTCAAAAATAAAGTTACATTGTAATTTGTGCACACTCTTGTCTTTGTAAACCCTTGAATATTTTATGTAGTGAACATGATATATTCTTAATAAACAAATTAATTAAATTACTCTTAGGAACCAAAAATAGATAGAATACTAAATAAACATGTGACTCTCGTCGTAAATTACCAAAACTGTGCATGAAAATCGATTGCTTTTGCTGACCATTTCTTGTATAATTTCTGCGAGATTGACGTTAAAAAGTTGCATTTCATTGAATTAATCGGGTTCACATGTCACTTTGGACTGAAACTTATGCCCCAGGTTGAGATAAGCAGGCAAAAAATAGCATAATAAAAAAGGATTTTTTTTTGGACTGGACCAAAACGCTCGACATATGCGGGTTGTCAACATACAGAGATCAAGATAAGTGGGTTTGACTGTATTTAGAAATGGGCTTGAGCCTTACATAGAGAATTATTAGATGCGAGGCAGAATTATACAGATAATGTTAGCTTGTGGTCAGAATTAATTTTGTAATTTTCTATTAGGTTACTTCATAGTAAACCAGGGCATTTATTAATATGTTATGTTAGAATTTACACATGCTTGAATTGTGAATTTGGAAACATGGTTGAAGTATGTAAGATTAGTTACTATGGACATATGCATAAATCAGCATTTTAATATTTGCATCTTTGTACGAGTTGTAAGGTAAAAAAATGGGTCTGATTATTGTAATATTTTTTAGTATAATGGGATTAGGAATATGTACTGATGTGATGGAATTTATTTTATGTATAATAAGTAATTGATACTGTGCTGTACTATGACATGTTTTACCACACAAGAATGTATAGGCATCTGGATGTGAACAAATGTGTGATTGAAGAAATTTAATAGCCATTTTTGATGATAGGCTGTGTGTAGTGTGAAATGAGTGGGCCTAAAGAAAAAAGATTGTACTGTCCTTGTGTTTTCACAGTAAGCTATTGTTTTTTGTTGTTTTTTACAACACCAGAACTCAGATTGCCATACAAGAATCTGGCTGGATGAGAGAGGCATCTTTCTATTAGTGATGAACTATGTGAAAAGTGGTGATGTGATCCACTGTCATTTAATATTACTCAAGAGGATTTGACATTATAACAAAAATTATCAAGGATTTTTTTTATGTAAACATATAATTTTCTTTGTTAACTATTCATGTTACTCAAGATTACAATAAGTGCCATTCTAACTAAAGTCCACATTTTTTTAAGTACCAAGAGAAATCTTTAGATTTCTTGAAAAGCAATAAAGATAATGACAAGAATAAGTTTCCATATCCAGGATAATAAAAGTGTCCTTACTAAACAAACCAGTAAGAGGTCAATAACTTCTTGAGACTGAAAAGGTAGTTGAATCATTTACAACTCTTTTTAAAAATATTGGCATACCACAGCTATGTCTGAAATAAAAGAAAGTTAAGAACAAAGAGCTGGAGCCATTTAGATTATACCACAATAGTCCATAAACATAACATCATGGTTTTGAACTTTAAGTCTGACTGTTAATACAATAATATTTATTAGAACAGCATACTCCTATCAACCATTATAAAAAAAGCAGACATTTCCACCTCACACCAACCCACTCAATCCTCTAAACTACAAAACGAACCTCTAGTAGGGAGATTCAAAATTCTCCATTGCTAGGCAATGGCATCAGTACACAATTAATAAAATCCAGTTTAGTACCCACAAATGTAGCCCCAGTCTATTTTTAGATCACTTTTTCCTGACAAAGTTTGGTGGTGATACCAGAGTTAGATTTTGGCATTCTTGGTAAGGATTTAAAGGCAATTGTTTATTTTTTAGAATGTGAGCTTATGGTGTGGTTGTCTGGGTGTATTTCAGCGACAGTGCACATTGAGTAATAAGGTCATGGTGATGATTCTGAAGTGAAATCTGTGTTCCAATGCATGGTGTTTTCTTTACAATTTAGCCTCACAAAATAATGCAGGTCAACCCATGACAAGAACTCGTGGACATAAAGTCATCTTTGAAGGTATTTTAGATTAACATATGATTTGTATTGATTGTCACAGTGGAAAGTTCAGTACTGAGAAACAAATGTAGAGACTACATAGCAAAATTAAATGTGTTCTATGGCCTGTCAGTAAAGCATGTGAGTAAACTTTAAACTGATATAAAATCTTTATTGTTAATGATATACACATGAAATTTTAATATGTTATGTATATTGACTTTAAAATTATAATAATGAAATAAAAAAATAATTTTAATTTTAAAAATTTAAATGAAAATTAAAAAAGCAATTAAAAAATAAAAATTTTCCACCAAGTATACACATACATGTATATAATATTTATTGGGAATGATATTAAATGATATTAGCATGTATATACTCCTATACCATATACAAATAATATTAAATGATATTAGCATGTATATACTCCTACACCAAATACAAGCTCAAATGATAGATATTTGTCAAATTTTATCAGAGAAAATATCTTTTTTTAGTCAAAATGAGACCCTCATTTAAAATACATGAAGACAAAATTCTTTTTTGCTTTGTACCTTTAGTTCATTGAAACTATTTATTTGGGGTCCAAACAGTTAATTTATGTGTTTATGATGAAGTGACTTCCTGAGTAACACATATCTGCTGGTATAGCTATCAGTAATTGTTTATAAACATAATTATAGGGTGAGAGGACAGAGATGAAGACTTTATTCTAGAACCTGTTCAAATTCTCTACAAAATCATATTAAGCTGTCAGAGAATGAAATACAGGTCAAAAGGGTAAAATATACTTTACCCAGGTATATTTACCTTTGCATGTAAAAAAACCCCAGCAAAATGATGTAAGTTGAACACAGAATGCATTCCATTTTATTGTTCAGTTTCTTTAAGTTGTTGATTGATGTAGTGTGGCATTGTGGCCCAGATGATATTAATGGAATTCTAATGATCCATTTTGCTTTATGCATTATTAATGACTAATAATATTTGTTGTCTGACACTTTAAAAATTACATACAACTGATCCTAACATGGTTACATAGTTGACATGAACAAATATGCATATAATTTGGAATGTTTGGAGTCAAAAGTTGACATTGTTAGGCTGACATTGTACCTAAAGTGAATCTGTAAGGCTCAGTTTTGACTGTGCACTTAAAATATCCCAAGATAGTATTTTCATCATGAATATGCCTCTGTATGGTAACACATTTCAATTTCAATTTAGTACTTTGACAGAGGGCGGTATTGCAGCATCAGCTGATATCTGATTCCATTGAATCATTGAGCTTAATAATTTGGTAGCCAACACTCTTAAAAATAGACTAAAAATGTTCCAACAGATTATTTGAATCATGTTTGCACATGTGATTTTAACAAGTACATTGCATATGTCCCACACATGCAAATATCCATCCTTGTTTACAAGTTTTCAGGATGAAAATTTCACATTTAGTTGATGATATAGGATCTATTGGTACCAATAGTTGATCTGTGTGGCCTCATTTTACTGTATTCACTCACAATATCTTAAATTGTTTTTTCTACATGAATAGGATTGCATATAGTAATAAATTTTAATTTGGTACATTGTAACTTGACTTTCCAGTATACTGGTATGTATCAATGTTTGCACCAATGATCAAACCTCACCGTTCCAACATTGCCTTAAACTTTAAGATACATACTACCTGATTAATTATTTAACCTGTAAATGGATAAATATGCTTGTAGAAACTTCAACTATTTTTAGGATGCATATATCACTTTAATACATGCCTATTGCTTTTTATCTTTGAGTGTCACTCTGTCAAGTTTACCTTTTTTACCAATATTTGCAACCTGAATGTTATTTTGAAATCACCATATCTAACACATTTTAACTTCATTTGCCTACATCTTTCATCTTTCTTTTTTTTTTTTTAGAAAATTAGTGAAACATGTTATATCTTTTCAGGTCTAGCCTGGTATCTGGAACAAAATATTAGAGTTGGATCAATTTGGAAGCTCTCCAGTAGTCCAATGGTGATAGCAAGGTCTCATAAAGACATGTGCAATCTGCTGCTATAAGTGAACAAGATGAGTTCATATCAGTACACTGATATACATCATCTTAAAGACATCATTTAGATCTTTATGACAGAGATTCACATCATTTTTCAGTAAGGTGGAACCTCCCTGAAACTGTATTTTCCTTTTGCATTGTTGACTTTTGTAGTTATGGACATTAAAATGGAATGCATATTTGCTATAAAACATGGTAGTGGTCCCATCAAAACTTTAAATCTGAGTGGGCTATTAGTTATACAAACAACTGCCCAAGTACCTGAAACAATAAATGTGGAACATAGCACCTGTCATTGTTTCCTTAGTATGTACACCTATATACATCTGGATAGGCATATTGCAATTTGCTGTCAAAATCATGCTTCAGTACCCCTGGGAATAATATTATCAGTTGTACAGACCCAAAATACCATTTGTTTTAAACATCATTCATTAATCAACTTTGCTGCCTTAAATTTGTCAAACTGAATGTTATAACTTGTATGAAAATTATATTTTTTAAAAATAAATAGTTTTTAAAATTTAAATATTTATTTAAATTTCCATTAAAATTTAATATATCAATATTTTTTAATTTCAAGCATATTTTCAGACAGGCCTTATCACATATTACAATTAGGTTTTTACAACATTGAAAAATTCCTATAATTAGGGAAGATATAGCAAATTTAGTTTTGGTTTCTTAAGAACAATTGGACCTTAAATTGCACCCTATAAAAGACCAGCACTACACACTTTCTGACAGCTTGCAAGGAAATTTCAAAAGACTTTATGTATAAAGTTGAAATAGTAGTGGCATGCAAAATAAAATGCAAATATAAAAGTTTGACAAAAACATTGACCCTTTCAGGCATCAGTACACAATTAATAAAATCCTGTTCAGTACCCACAAATGTAGCCCCAGTCTATTTTTAGATCACTTTTTCCTGTCTCCATTTGTTGGTGATACCAGAGTTAGATTTTGGATTCTTAGTAAGGATTTAAAGGCAATTGTTTATTCTTTAGCTGTGAGCTTATGGTGTGGTTGTCTGTGTGTATTTCAGTGACAGTGCACATTGAGTAATAAGGTCATGGTGATGATTCTGAAGTGAAATCTGTGTTCCGTTGCATGGTGTTTTCTTTACAATTCAGCCTCTCAAAAAAATGCAGGTCGACCCTTGACAAGAACTTCACCGTAAAGTCATCTTTGAAGGTATTTTAGATTAACATATGATTTATATTGATTGTCACACAGTGGAAGGTTCAGTTCTGAGAAACAAATGTAGAGACTATATAGTAAAATTAATTGATTTCTATGGCCAATAGAAAGTCAAAAGTGTCAATATCTAGTTCTTGTGGGGTGGAGCAAGAAAGTCAAAAGTGTCAATGTCTATTTCTTGTGGGGTGGAGCAAGAGAAGGTGCATGGACAGAACTGATACTGTGATGCAAACACACATTGCTCTTGGGGTGGTGGGGATGATATGAAAATTGACTCACCTTTTTAAAATTATAATTATGCCAAGAAGTTTAATGTCAGACATCTAGTTAGAAATACATTAGGATACACAAGTCATTTCCAAAAAAAAAAAAACATGTTATAATTTAAAATGGATTTAAATACCATATATACTTCCTTATAAGTTTGGTCCAACTGCATAGATCTCACAGGCGCAAATGGTCAGGGTGTGTGCAGTTTGTCAAGAGTAATCAGTAGAAATACAGTACAGACCCTAATGTGCCAGCACATTATGCAATGCCAGATTAGGGTCTATGTTATCACTTTATGGATCAGAAATTTAACAAGTTATACAGTAGCTAGCAATCAATAAGTTTTATATTCAAATGTAAAATTTTAGTTTTTCTGTGATAAAATAAAGAGACAATTTACTCATTTAATTTTTTTTAAGTTCATAAGTGTATAACCATCAACTATGACTTGGTGTTTTGGTAGATAATAACCTATCATGGACTGAACATATCAAACATATCAGTAAAAAAGTCAATTCAATTTTATGGCTTCTTAGTCGGATAAGACACTTTCTCCTATAAAAGCACAGAAAACTATTTTATAACAGTTACATACAACCCTATTTAGACTACTGTAATACAGTATGGGTAATTCATATGATAAAAACTTAGCAAAGCTGCCACATTTCCAAAAAAGAGCTTTTGAAATAATATCAATCCAGAAAGAAAGCAAGGAAAATTTAGCTGGTAAGTTAAAAATATTACCTATTAAAAACCAAATATGTTTCAGAAAAGCCAAATTAATGTACAGGATAGCCAATAATAGTGCTCCTGAATATTTACAATCACTATTTAAGTATTGGCTACCCGGAAATACTCCTCACCTGCAATCAATGACTACCAAATATTACAATATTCCCTAAGCAAATAAAGAATTAAAAAAAAGTTTCCAATACCCTGGAACTTTGCTCTGGAATAGTATTCTATTTGTGATTAGAAATGCCCATTCTATTTCCTTTTTCCAAACCCAGTATATACAGTGGCTTCAGAGATGAAGCAAAATTAAGTAAATTCTTTTGAATGAGGGCCTCAAGGTAGATTAGTTCCTAGCTAATTGAGTTACCCTCTTTAAATAAAATAATAATAATAATAATAATAATAATAATAATAATAATAATAATAATAATAATAATAATAATAATGATGATGATGATGATGATGATGATGATGATGATGATGATGATAATAATAATAATAATAATAATAATAATAATAATAATAATAATAATAATAATAATAATAATAATAATAATAATAATGACTCTTCAATTTAATTAATTAGTATGTGTCATGGATGTTAGTATACTTGGTGTAGACAAATGTTCCATGGGAGAAAAAAGTAAAATTAGTGGAATGTGGATTATAAAAGAACTGGAAAGATAAAAGAATATCCCACCCAGGAAAAGAGAATTAAGGATAACTATATTACAATCTATCAAATGCCAGATTCCAAATTCTCAATGAGTTTTAAGTAGATTATAAATCCAGACTGAGTTTCGATCATTTAAAAAATTAATATGATTCTTAAGAGCAAAAATTCTATAATTACAAATTAGACTATTATCATGAGTCCTAAGTTATTTTAACAAAGAACTTCATGTAGAAGATTTGGCCTGATGTGCTTTCCTGCATGTTTTAAGAGGCAACTCTAAACGGTGACCAAGTGGTTACCATACTGGATTTGCAAATGAAAGTGTGAGAGTTTAAATCCTATCATCAGATAAAACCTGGGTTAGCTACCATGGTATGTCCTTTGTAAAGATGCTTTACTCCAACTACCATGGCACTGAATAATCCACTTTAACTGTAGTACCATAAACATCATCATACAAGGGAGAGGGGGATACCAAGGGGTCAAAAAAAATATTATGCTTCAGTGTCTGAAACATTATTGTGCAAACAAAGCTTCTGGTGGCATAAAATGTTTTCATTTCTATGAAATATCATTCCAATAAAGAATTTTCAAGATGGAATTTTGTAGGAACACCACAAGGTTTTCTGGTTGAACTACAGTGTGTCCTCATCCCACTATCCCATTCTCTATGGAATAAATCAAAATCATCTTTGGCACAGATTTTATGACTGCAGAATGAAATCAAGTTGATACGATGTTTTCCATTACCTTAAGTATAGGGAAGCTGGAATAGGTTAAATGTTAGTGCAATGTCTTTTAATCCAAATTTGGATCATGTGTTCAATATCAGTCTAGCCCTGGAGCTATGGATGGCTGCCCTGTTGATTCTTGGACAAGGCAGTTAGCTCACATTATTTCAGCATGACAAATCTAATGATGTGTTAAAAGTGCCTTAAAAAAGGAATAAAACCCAAACAAAGCCTCCCCAATCACCAGTGTAAACTAGGGTGTACAATAATAATTTAAGTAAGACCAATTGCAGCTTCAATGAACAGCTAAGATGGTAATAATAAATCTAATGCATCCCTTAAATGCAAGCAGATGCCATTTCTTTCACTATTTATAGCAAATATATTAAATGTAAAGCATTCATTTAATTCATTATTCATGGCAAAAGTATCCAATTCTTTAACAGCACCTTCCAGTCATCAAATGGGATACAGCACTTCTCATTTTTATCATCATTAAAGTATACACCTGGGAAAATTATATGCCATCCAAGTGAAATAAAAAAAATTAGTTACACATTTACCTTATCCCAACAAGGGACAATGGCCTTTGCTGGACAGTGATGAGGCGAAGCTTAACACATTCCTGAACTGTACTGGGACGTCTATTTCCAAACCTGGGTTGCATTCTCACTTTAGGACTGTCTAACCTCATTGTATCCACTGTTCATATGTTTACAGAACACAAATTCTGCTACTGTAGTGTGCTTTAAACAGGTTACTAGTACAATAACAATAAACAACATTCACTGTTTCACAATCCTTCCAAACAGTTAGAGCGAATTACTAATGGCTTTTGAAACATTTTCTGCTGCAGGTTTAAATGCCATTATGGTTGTTTGCATATTGACTGCATGAAACCAGACACTCTCTTACTTTCCTATCAAGAAAGTCCATCTGTAGTACATGGCTCATAAAATGAACCCAAACAAGACTTGCAAATTCAGCACCAAATAAATTTATAGGAAATTCCCTCCTCCAAATATCTGTAAAATTCTCCTATTTGAAGTTCAAATGACCTCTGTTTTCTTCTTTGAAATAACTATTTCAGTAATTCCAACACAAATTTAACTTTCTGAATGTAATTTCCTTCCCACTGCTTTTAAGCAATTACACATGTCTATATCCACTATCTTTTTTTAACCCTTGCTCACTTAAGTTTGTGATGGACTCCTTTTTATATGTTTGTTATTTGAAATCCTTTTTTGCTGAATTCAGACACCATGATTAGCTTACTTGAAAATGTATGTCAACACAAAGCTTTTGAGACACACCTGTGAACATTATATTAAATCTCTTGTTAGCAGCAAATCCAGTCAAAAGCTGTTCAATATTGATGTAATTCATGTGGAACCCTCACTGAACAGTCCATTCAACATAAAACTAATTACTTCTAGCTATGAATGCTGCAAAATACTTATTAATTTCAAGTCTAATACTCCAGCATATTTGATACAACAGAAAACATAACTATTTTAACCATTATTTGGTTGCAGGGGGGCAAAGCCACACAGTACTTGTTTCAATGGAAATCATTAATCCCACTTTTGTTACTAATTGTATGCTTAACCTTGGATCTTGGCTGGAATGAAACACCCCTCAACCTCCTGGATTGTTCACAAAAAAAAATAAAAAAATGCCACCTGCCAGTATCCTCAAGTTCTTAAACTTTGTGTAGTTTTATTTAGTTTGAGACATGTGCTCACCCATTGTAGGTATAAAAATAATATTCTTCTCTCAGTTAAGCTGCGTGACAGTGATACATGGCTAGTTTGACAGTTATCTTGCAACACATATCTCTTTAATCAGATAAAGCCAAAAGCCTCTGGTTTTGTAGATAAGATCCTATTATTATTACATTTCATCAAGGGCAAACCCTGCCACAATAAACCAGGCTGTTATCATTGAACTCCAGAAAGAAAAAAACCCATAGAGATATACTTTTGAGCCTTTTACTTACTAACAATAATTAATCAACAGCCACCATGAAACCATGCAGCCAGGTACCACAAACAATGTCATACCATTTCAAATAATGAAATAAATCAAATGGCAGATACAAATTACTAAGAAAGAGTTCATAATTTATGTATTACACATTAAATGTAACCTGGTTTCAAGCATGAAAGCATAAAGTGCTTCTGTACAAATAGATAGAGGCACTGACAATATTTTCCCTAATGATTTTCTTCTACACATTCAATACCTCCTGTACATTCATTCAGAACAACTATTGTATTTGTTCTCCCAGTACATGTAAAATCATTTGGTGCTGTACAAATGACACAAAAAAGGTTTGATATTACACAGTAATGAATAATGGGATATCAATTATTGAATAAAATCTCAAACAGGAGCAACTTTTAGATTCTAGTTTATCAAGTACCATAGCTAATGTTTAAAAATATCAGCCTTTTCTAAACAGATCAGGCCCAATAAACAAATGTGCAATTCTAGTTACATAGAAAAAAATTGGGTAGGTAGGTCAGTACAACCGTTTTTTTTTTTTCTGGACGGATTTAAATGAAGCATAAAATAGAAAATATGCATCATTTGCATCCCAAATTTAACTTTAATTGTAGTAAACATCCCTTTTATTAATTTTTTTCTTCATTTTTTCCAAATCCCCCCTCCATATGTAGGGTTGGCACAAAAAAATAATCAGCTAAGTAACCAGAACCACACATTCTTTTTAATTTGGCCTCTGCATGCCACTGTTTAATTTTATAACTAATGACAGGGTCTCCACCTGTTAAAAATTAATTAATCAAGTGAACCCAGTATAAGTGTTACAGCTGAGGTGGGTTCTTAATCTATCAAATATACTGTATACCATGTATAGCCATCATAAACACAAGAATGTCCTTAACCCCCATTTTTCTACAATTGACTCTCAGTCTTAATCATCTATACTGGAAGAAGTATTTGAGTTTAAACTTTATTTTGGGTTTAAAATATTTTTATGTCTATAGTTAAAAAAAATATGAAATTGATTTTATAACCTATCTCCAGAACATTTTAAAACTTTACGTTGTATGGATATTATTATTTCTAATATTCAATCTAAAAAGCTAACAAAATGCTGCTGAATGATAGAAAATTCATAATAAGCAAAAGTAATGTAATCAGGCACATGCTTGTGTTGTACTTACCCTCTATATTCACTTACAAGTCTAGACCAACTACAAACAATATAGACCCTGATATACCATTGAATAACACACTGGCAGATCTAGGTATATATCATTCATTCTACTGTTCAGTCCTATAGAACTGTACACAGACCTGTCAGCACATTATGCAACAGTACATCGGGTCTATGAGATAAGCAATTGGACTTGAACAAGTATTCACAGTAGGTACAGCATTATTTTCATTGAGAATATACTATTATGATGACCACCTGAACTCTACAGTATAAGATCTACTGAAGGTGCACAGTATTACCGGTATACTTGATTACCATGGAATTTTTGTCCTTTGGTACATATAGTACTTTTGACTCTGTACTGGTACTTTGGTAGTTTCCACATGGAATGTATAGAAATTTCAGAGTAATCTTATTAAGAATTTAATGACTTTAACAGCATGTTTTCATTTAAATTGCTTTTGTTTTGTTTTTTTTAAAAATTTCAGTTTGTTTTTATTTACTAGGGTATGTTAAGGTGCTATGTACATTAATACCAATGTAAGATTAAAAATCAAGATTTTAGGAAAGCAGTTTATTCTCTGTTTGAATTTTACACAATTTCTCAAGTGCACTAAATATTTCCTCCTCTGTTGAGTTACAGTGTATTTTATGAGGCCCTCTCTGATAAATATCTTGTTTGGGTGTTGGCATCCCACTCAAAGTTTCCCTGCCTATTGCCTTAATAGTATAGCTAATAAACTGTAGACTTCAGCATCAACACTTCCTATTTTGATCAGTAGAAGGACTTTTACAGTGTGTCAAACATAATGTCAGCTTACAGACTGAACTACAACTTATACAACAATTAACAGTAACAAAAGAAATTCATCCACTATTAGGTACCTACCATATAATTTACATGGGCTGGGGGCTGAAATTTATTTTAGTTATTTTATTATCTTTTAGCTTAAGAAAATTAATTTTTCTCACATAATATAATGGATATAATATATTGTTATTTTGCAACAAAAATTAATGCAAGACATTTTTTTTACAGCTATTGACAAATGGAAATGTCAAAAACATGTCTCAAGTCCCTGCATCAGAACATGAATTAAGCATAATTGTACAGATTCACATGGGACAAATTGCTGTATGTTCAGAAGTACTGTGGCACTACACATTTTTCATGGTTCTCAGCTCTACAAAAACTGAATCTGCTTTAAAATGTCTTGCAAAATTTCCTGTTGATACAAGTGGGAATTATTGTACCTCATCTTGGTTTTATTTTCTCCTGCAAATATTGGAAGCACTAATATTATGATAGATTGTGTTTGCCATGAGGGAGGGGACACCTAATGCAAAGTTCACTAGCCCCCCATCTCTCTCTCTCTCTCTCTCTCTCTCTCTCTCTCTCTCTCTCTCTCTCTCTCTCTCTCTCTCTCTCTCTCTCTCTCTCTCTCTCTTGTGTATATATATAATAATAATAATATCCAGGGTTCTTCCTCCACCATTAATACTGGCCGCCATGTATAGCCTATCTTGTAATGAAAAATGGTGTTAAATAATACAACAACAACAGCAACAATATTATCAACCCATTTTGTACATGTATACAAATTATTATATTCATACCCATTCTATTCATACTTGTAGTATATGTGTTTTGATAGAGATACAGGCAAATTGGAGATATGATTTAAAAGGCACAGCAGAAGCTAAATATTGTAATTAATTTGAACTGAAATCAATAACAAGATTAGAGTCTTGTAATTTCAAGTTGGTAAAAATGCTTAGCAAACTACCACTTAATTATTTTGCTTTATTTTGTACAAGTTTTGTGTAAAATTGCAGTCAACAAAGATTTTTAGCATTCTTTGAAACAACCTCTAATTCATGTACATAAGAATAAATGCACAAGAGACTTCAAAACATACTCTTCGTCCTGATTTCCTTGTTCCCAATAAAACATTACTACTGTAACTATTCATAGACAACACACAGAAGCACTAAAGTAAATAAGTAACTAAACTGGACCCCCCCCCAAAAAAACGAAACATCCAAGAACACATATTGCAACAAGGGAGTGCATTTTGTTTTAGAAAGAGAAATTTCTAAATATAACTATTCACTTTCTTGCTTTGTTACAACAAATTTATTAATGGGACTGCATATTTATGGTTGAATTATTTGTCTACCTACTGGTATTAATGATATAAATTAGTTAAATAGTATTTGCTTCACTACTATATATGTCTTTTGTAGGAAACAACCTTGACCTTGCTGCATAATGTTTCAAATTCCACAAGAGATTGTCACTGTTTTTGACTACATTATTAAATATTTAGGAGAAATCTACTATGATATAAAATTTCAACTTTGTTTGATTATATTATATATTTTCCTGAATCTATCTGCCCAATTATGTACGAATACAGTTTAATGATGTGGTATATCATAGCGATGTTCGCCATTGCAAGTTCATTTACGGTTTCAAACTATTTTATCAAGAAAATACGCAAATATGGCCGTTAAAATCTCCATTTATAAAAAAAAGAAATACATTAGAAAACACTCTTCACCAATCACATTTTTAAAAAGCAAATTACTATTTATATATTGATGCATTTCACCACAGGAGTGTGCAGTTTTATTAATAAAGCACGACAAAATTTCTGACATGAAATCACATTAACAGTATTCCTTGTGTTATTTTATAATACCATTAAGGTGATTTCATGTTGTCAGAAATTTTGTCATGCTTTATTGATAAACCTGCAGACTTCTGTGATTTCACCATGGATTACAACAGTACGAGAACTTACTGGCCATTGCAAAGAAGCATCTCAAAAGTCATAATCTATAACCATTTTACATCCAAAAAATCAAGGGCAAAGTCATTTTCACATTCCTAACAGAAGAAGACAAAGTTTACAGTTCATGTTGTTCAGAGAGATTTGCTCAAGGATGAGAAGTTTCACTATTACTTGCTATGAAATCATGACATTAATTTTCAGTAATAAAACAATTTTAAAAAGTCGAGTTTCAACAGTTTTTCATGAAACAAAATGTCTTCTTTTGTTCAAAAGTAATCTTGTTCTTTTGTGCAAAAGTAGCAACGTAATATGCAATGATCTGCAGGTACACAATGAGGCACACATGTTAATGTGTTGATACCTGTTGGAGTCATGTTTTCATGATCTTTCACATATTGGTTACCTTTAAAAGAAAGGTAATTTATACCAAAAAGTAAACATTTTCATTAGATAAAGCTATTTATAGACAATTATTCCCAATATAATTGTGAACGAGTATTCAACAGCATGGTCTTCTCTATGTCTAGCCAGGATGGCACCCCCTTCTTCATTTCTCAGTAGTCAGTTGGTAACTTGCGTCATAGCTTATAATTCAATGCATTTTATGTGTATTTGTATTTTAACCAAGTGTATGTGCTTTGTGTTTTATTTTTCAAATTTTGATTTTAAAATTTTGGATTAGGCTATATACACCACTCAAATTTGATACATTTCGATATTTCTGGTTATTGATTTTATTGATAATATTTTCGTAGTAATGATTAACATAGTATTTTTTATTAAGAAAGAGTAGAGGTTTTTGTTTTAACTGTCTAAATGCATTAGCATAAGCTGCTCAATTAATTTCAAATCCATTAAGTTCATGGCATGCACAACCTGTGCTCTCAATTGGGGTCTATATTATTGTTCAATCAAACAGTACAGTCTCTGATCTGCAAGTGCATTATCTGGCAGTGTACAGGATCTATGCAGTTCACATTTAAACAAGGGTGGTCATTTTACATGGATAAATAAGGCATGAATGATGTTTGTGTGTGTGTGTGTGTGTGTGTGTGTTTTGATTTTTAACGTAACTTTAACAATTAGACCATATTACTATGATGTTTTCAGTATGGCAGTTTGTGGTGATGTATATAGTTCTAGGACATCATGCCGAAGACATGTACCATCATGTCCCACCCAGTAACATTATCCTGACACCAGGACAACTAGTTCTAATGCTTAATGCTGAGTGCCAAGCAAGGCAGCTGCAAATACCATTTTTATAAGTCTCTGATACAACTAGGCTGGGGTTTGAACCTGAGACCTCACACATCCAGGCAAATGTTCTAATCACATAGGCCACTGGAGCAATGAAAAATAACACTGCAAACAGTTAGATAAAACTGGATAAATAAGGTATGAATGTACCATCATGTCCCACCCAGTAACATTATCCTGACACCAGGACAACTAGTTCTAATGCTTAATGCTGAGTGCCAAGCAAGGCAGCTGCAAATACCATTTTTATAAGTCTCTGATACAACTAGGCTGGGGTTTGAACCTGGGACCTCACACATCCAGGCAAATGTTCTAATCACATAGGCCACTGGAGCAATGAAAAATAACACTGCAAACAGTTAGATAAAACTGGATAAATAAGGTATGAATGCTGTTGGTTCTACTTATGTTTAATCACACAGCACAGACCCAGATCTACAAGTACAAGTCACATGGCAGTATACTAGATGCACACAGTTCACATTTGGGTGGACAGCTTACATGGATAAATAAGGTATAAATGCTATTGGTTATACTTATGCTTGATCAATCAGCACCGACTCTGATCTACAACTGCATGCAGTGAGTTCTTCACATCTGGGTGGGGTTGATAAATAAGGTACAATAATGTTGGTTCTATAGCTTATGTTTAATCAAACAGCCCACACCCTGATCTAAAGCACATTATCAGGCAACATGCATGATCAATATTAGTTCACATCTGGGTGGCCATTTTACATGGATAAATATAATACAAGAATGAACCTTGAAATAATGTTGATCCTATCTTTTCAACTGGAACTGAAATGTGAAATGAAATCAGTTAACACTCTTTTCACTTTCTGCATGCAGAGAGTGATAACTGTGATGGAAACTTGACACCCACTGAATCAATTATTTAACAGAAAATTTATGTACAGAGAACACCTTTTTGGTTCTGCATGATAAATAGTAAATCTAGCAATTTCATTCATATGTAAACCTTGGCACAGTAGTGTATTTATTTTGGAAAACAACTTAAATTCAATTGCTTTTTTTCTTGTAGTGTATATTATTTTATAATTAAACCTTTTGTACACTAAGAGTCTATATATATATATATATATATATATATATATATATATATATATATATATATATATATATATATATATATATATAAACAGTTGTGCAGTATTAAGCAGAAGAAAAAAAACTCATTAATTTTTTCCTATAAAAATACAGTAACCAAAATCATTTGATCTATGAAATATATATCTTCGCCCAAGTCAGAAGTGGATAAGACAATGTATTATGTTTATGTTTAGCACATAAAAGCTTTAGCTAGCACTGATTATCTTTAAAAACACCATTGTCATGCAAATTAAACTTGATTACTGTGTTGTAATAAAGAAGTAGATGTTTGTGTTATGTGGGTTTAAGCCATGGCAGCCAGTATATAACTCAGGCAAGTAACCACAATAGTTCTACTGATTTATTTGGAATACATAAAACTGGATATGCCCAACACATAAACTTTATTTGATGCACTCACTGTAACATTATAATTGTGAGCAAACTTGAAGCATAAATATGATCAGGACAAATGAGAAGCTCAGTAAGTGTTTCATGCCAAGGATTGTGGAGAATATCTTGCCAACCTAATCCCCCAAACTACCTGATCAAAGCTGAATAATACAAAAGAAGTTCAAAAAAGAGATAAAAAACCCCTATCCAAACACTTAATGAACTAAATAATTCCCAAGAAAAAAAATATCAAAGCTACCACTATTTTTGGTAGAAGAGCCTAACAAATAGGAAAAAATAGCAAAAAATCCTACACCCTAAACATTAGATCTGCTTAGGTGAAGGAAGAATGACCTCCAGCAAGCTGACCAAAGTGACCACTGGTGCAGCAGCTTTTATACACATCTGGAGCAGCACAAGCCAATCATAAGACAGCATACATAACATAAGGGAATTACAAATAAAAAGGAAGTACAGCTTCCAATAAGGCAAATAGAGAAGCAAAGATGACTAACCTTGTGCAGCAGCTGATTTTGAAACTTACAAAAAGAGGACTGTCCAAGTTTCACTCTCTGGTTTCAAAGGTGATGAGTTAGATATGTTGTGTAAGCAGGTTACATGATACTCAATAATAGGTCAATTCCTGCAACACAGTAATCATGTGATAACAGATTATTTATGTTCCAAATACATCAGACCTTGTTCACATGCAACCAAAACAAATTTTATAACTGATCTGTTTTAAAATCTTGGAAAAGGTCATCTCACTTGTGAGATAGAAAAAGACTGATGTTTCTGGCATTTAATGGCACCATGAGAATGTTTTTAGCTATATCATGCTGAAATTATGTTGTTGACTATACATAACAGCCAGTATGACTGGTGGAGGAAGAACTCAAGAAAAACCCCAGGAAGAACAAATAGCCAAAGAGAAGCTGCTGGCAACTTCTCTTTCTTATGTTCCCATTATTTGTTAGCCAGCCTGAGACTCAAAACCACACAGGCAGAGGTGAGATGGCAGTGATCTGGAACAGTGAGCACTTTAGATCAACTCAACTATCAAAGGCCTACTGGAAATACAAAAACTAAATGCAGGTTGCATCATCAACAAAGGTAGCCAACCCAGGATGGCTTATCAAACCTGTGATCTTGGATTAAGAACCCAAAGCTGTATTGAACAAGTTACAACTGCAGAGAGAGGGAGAGAGAGAGGGAGGGAGGGAGGGAGGGATGGAGGGAGAAAGAGGGAGGGAAAGAAAAGAATATGATAGTAACATTATTCACACATCTTAATTAATTTTATGTATAATCTGATTACTAGTTCCCAGACCTTTGTATTAATCAAACTGAAAATTTAAATCAACAATATAAATACTATTATAGATTATATTTAAATCTTTACCTGAAATAAAAAATCTGGTACAAATATTTTTACCCCCCTAACAGAAAAAAATAGAGGCTACATTTTAAAAAGATGGAAAGAATAAAAATCTAAATCTACCTCCTAATAAACAGGAAGATAATCTATCATCACCTGTTTATTCCTGAATGAGGCCATTTAATTTATTCCTACAAATAAGCCTTATGCTAAACAGAAACAAATGCAAGGGAAACAACTCCTATGACCTTATCATCTATGTCAGAGATGTTTTATTTGGGAAAGGCTCTATTGATTGGTTTTAGATCTATTCCTATTCAAAACAAAGACTGTTGGATATTCATCTACAGATTACAAAAAAACTGCAGGCACAATTGTATCAGCTATACACTCCCTCCATGTCATGATGTGTCCTAGCTAAATTATTTTGTATTTGCTTCCATCATGTTCTGTGGTTAATAGTTAACTCCACCTTCAGATATCCCCGATAATCCTGAATCACTGCCTTCAAACACACACAAACACACACACTGAGTATATATATATATATATATATATATATATATATATATATATATATATATATATATATATATATGTTAGACAAATAAATTCAGGTTGATTTTGATGCACAAGGGAGCAGTCATTTTAGTTAGCAGTGTGCTAAGATCATTTAAAATTTCCAAATATTCAGTATCCAAAGAAATTTCAGCCACATTACATGAAAGTAGCATAAATGGTGATTTGGTTAGTTGTTATTTTGTGACAAGTCATTATACCTATAGTGTCATGAAATAATTATGACAGGAAACAGCACTTTGGCTTATATAAGCCATTTTCTGAAGTGCCTAATTTGCTATATGAAACATCATTAATAATCAATGATCTTACTTTTAAGTTTGATAAATTCTGTTTGATTATTGTATTATTGAATGAGAAATCAGATTTTGTTTAATGCTGTGACCAAAGAATGAAAAATATATGAACACTGCTAGGTATTCATTTAATATTATATATCAATTAAAATGCCTTTTCAGAAACTCTATCACATGACAACTTGATTGGGCTTCCTGCTCTTGAAGTCATTGTTTTTGATCTTGTTGGGTTTATTATCACTGACATCTTGGGTAGCTTTGTATAATTATGCCTTCATGTATAGAAATAATTTTTACCTGGCTTTTGTTAAAGAAAATGTAAAATCTACATAATATATAGTTTGGGAGGCACATTACACAGGACTATTCTTTCACTGCTACATAATCCTGCTTAATGAAATTATCAACCTTTGGGTCATCAAAGTAAGGAAAGTATTTTATTAGGCTCACTTGGGCCTCTTGTTCTAATACTACTGAAAAGATTGTCCACCCAAAGTGGTCAATGCACCAATCAGGAAACAATCTCTTTCATCTGTTTGGGAGGTCAATAGAAGACCTGTTTGCAATGAGGCTTGACAACAAACTACCACTTTACATGTCCCAAATGCCAGACCCCATAGTGCAAGTTCTTCACCAAGTCAGGAATTTGATGTCATGGTTCAAGTTCCTGATGGCCCCACTGTGGTGCCACAGGCTGTGGGCTGTGGCTTATCAATCTGCTTGACAAGATGGTGGAAGATCTGCTGTTGCAGCACACAGGATCCCTGCCTCTCAACAATCCACAAATGTTCAACCTACATGTCTGGCTTAAATAAAAAATCTATATGACATGATGAAGGGATGATCAAATCAAATCATGTCCAATCCGAATTGGATCAGAAATTCAGAAACATGGTCTCCAGTTGTATCAAGTTCAGCCAATCAAATACAAGATCACCTAATTAATACACATATTTTGCTTATTATCAAATCTCATCTGAGATCTTAATGATATAAGCACATTTAAGTTTAATCCATATACTCTAGGATGGTAACAAGCAATCATTAATGGACAGATGTACAATGGATGCAGAGACTTACCATGAACTCCCTTGGTCTTATAGCCAGGTAAGTTTAAAAAAGTGAAACATGAAAAAAAAACAAAAAAAAACTGGTACAACCTTACTGTCAGCATTAAGGGTTCAATACAACTGACTTAAAATGACAAAAAAACCAAACAAATTTGACCATAATACCAAGTACATTTTACCAACAGTAAATTTGGAACAAAAATGGCTCATAATAAAAAGGGTAAACTTCATTGTATGAAAACAATTTGAGTTTTAATAAAAATTTTTTACTTGTTCTGAGATTAATTCAGACCCACCACCTGAGGGTAATTAACTTTATGAGTGCAACTACCCAACTGTTAATTTTGTACTATATCTTATGACTGATCTCCAAGTGATTTGTGAGGGATTTGGAGCCACTTAAGAATTTGATAGATGACATAATTGGACTGGTGAAAGTGAGACAGATCAATAAAGGTTTCTCTACAGCCTAACCATCAAGGTATGTGGCTCCATTTTAAAACCTCAGGAAATTGACACCATATCATTAATTTCCAGTGGGGTTAATTTTTCAGTCTCTGGCATGGGGTTTTTAGGTTTATAAACACCTCTGTTTAAGAACATTATGCACTGTTTCTAAATTTAACTTCATAAACCTGTCAGATTGCAATCTTGCAAAAATAGCCCCATATGTTATCTCATATTACATATATGTGCAAAGAAAATTCTAAAACCTAAAAACCGAATGGATCTTGATTAGTTCTCATTTGCTTTTTTGTGTGATTTACTGCTGAGCAATGCTTTGCTGGATATATCTAGCAAAGGCAAAAATAAAGTTCCTTGCTCATGGATATACCACAGAAGTCTATGTTTGGGGCTGACTGAATTGACTGAATCAATCCAGTATCCTTCTGGTCAGTGTCTAACACTTTAACCACTAACCACTGTGGCTCTGTATGTAATACTTAATTTATACACACTCCATATACACAATGTATGAAATACTTAATTTATACGCACTCCATATACAAACTCTATATGATATACTTAATTTATACACATTCCATATATACACTGTATGAAATACTTAATTTATACACACTCCATATACAAACTCTGTATGATATACTTAATTTATACACACTCCATAAGGATGGATTTATGCACAGTGTTCATTAGTAAAGTTAGTAAAGTGGCACTGCCATTTTTCTCAAATCCAACATATTCTGTAAAAAAAAAAAACAACTCTTGTTATAAAAATAAATTTGTTGGAGAAAGATCATTCTGAGAACAAAAATATTCTAGTGATAGCATGGGTTTTATTACTTGGTAAAACAATTTTAAAATACTAGTTGCAAAAAATTGATAAATCTAGTTTGTAAATGTTTACCTTCAACATTTTTTTCTCACTTTTTCAGTAAAATACATTAAAGAGAGAGAGAGAGAGAGAGAGAGAGAGAGAGAGAGAGAGAGAGAGAGAGAGAGAGAATCTCATAACAATGGTAATTTTTTTTAGAAAAACTAAGTGTTTAGCAGTGTTTTAGAGAAACCAATTGAATGAAAATACCATACATAATTAATTTCAATTCAAAACAACAGCTAGGTCATTTAGTTCTCAAGGAAAGACAGTTGTTTTTTTCTCTCCACTGGACTTGAAAGAAGGCAAATCAATTATGGGAATATAAAGATAATTATTTGTGCATTCTTATTCACTCTTCCAATGCCATGTTGAGATTATACACACTGATGGTGGGTTTTATAAAAAAAAAGCCTCTTTTGTATTATGCTAAGCTAAAATGGTTTCAAATGTCCTTTATCACAATTCATTGTTTCATTTAACTGAATGAGTGCAGAAATGAACAAGTTCTTGGATAAGTTTAGAACATGTCAGGTACAGTGACAAGGTGATAAGGACTCAAAACATTGATGTATCAATTGTCAATCTTTCAAACCTGATCTGCTTTGTAGTTACTTGTGGATGAAAAAAAAATTGCATACTTTGTGGCTTGGTCTTAAATACTTTGTCCACAGAAAAAATACAGATATATGTATCACAATACAAAAAACCCAATATGGTGTGTATGGCAATGCATAACCTTTAAATGCCTATTCAAGAAATGCACATCTTTAAGGTCAATTTTATTGTCTTGAAATTTTAAAGAAAACAATCTCAGGTTCTTCAATGTCACATGTGATAGTCAACTTTTGTCCTGTGAGTTTAAGTAACTGTAAAGATCTATAGACCTACCACTTTTGCAGTAAGTGAAGATACATCTGGAATATGTGCTTCAAACTATGTAGTAGTTAACATAATTTTTTATCATGAGCATTGCAATAATGATAGAGTGGTCTTGACATATCATACTGCCAAGAAAATATTGCAATTTTGGGTATGTACTAATGCTTTACAACATTCATACAATGATGTACATGAAAAAAAAACTGTATTAACACAGAAGACAAATGTGGATAATTGAATCTTCTGAATGAGTCTCTTTGAAACAGTGTGACAAAGTCCTTGAAGATATAGCTTTGAGGAACTGATTTTTAAAGGTCTACAATGATTTGATAATCCACTATATTTGACCATGGGCAGGTTGATGCTTTTGTCAACTCAGGGGCTTGGTGTGGAAACAGAATTTACAAAAATAATAATTTTCATGTCATTAAAAAAATTGTTTTTCTCAGAACTATATATATAATATGTATATCAACATTTGTACCATTTAACCTCAACTGCATGAAAAGCTAACATTTGTTATACAGGCAAAAAGTAACCTCCCACTCCTAATCCAACTGATTTCATGCTTTGTTGACATAAATGGACCCTCACTATAAAGCACCTCAGTACAATATAACACATTTTATAAGGCACCTCAATATAACACAAACTTTTATAAGGCAGGTAATTTTATGGATCCCATTACATTATATAATAGTAACACTGTAAGTAATGTATCCCATTATAAAGCGACCTATTACAGGATGTACTCTCTTGATGAGGTTATAGTGATTAGGGATCAATTCTAAAACAGTAATATTTATTAACATTTTTTTATAGATATAGTAACAAATTTTGCTGTTTTTGTTAGGCATAACCTTCTACTTCAATATTTTAAGCTAATAAAAAATGTTCATCTTTGAGTTTGTTTTCTCTCAAAGCTTCATGAATTCTCTGGTAACAGTTACTTTTAAAATACATGTATATAAATACATGTATATCCTTCCTATCAACATATATCAGTAACTTTCCTAAACTTGTCTAACGATACTAACATACCTCAAAGACATTTACAACGTTTCTGATTTTCAATGAATTTAAATGAAATTTTTTTTAAATGAACACATTTTATTAACTCTAGATAAATTTCTACAGGAATTAGTGTATTGTTAAATACTGCTAATATGCTGGTACCATAAATAGCACCTTGATTATTACCAAATTTGACAGAATTCAAACAATATTTATATAAAGAAGAAATCTTCACAAAGTAACAATACAATTACTGCATTGGAGTAGGTTACATGTAATAGGTCCAACTGTTGCATATTATTTGTGTCTACAGACAGCTGTCAGAACTACTGAAATGGATCATAGGATTCTACTGACAAATGGAGGGAAATTATTTCATATTGCAATATACCTGTATCACTATTATCCTACAGGTTGGGATTTTTAGCAGTCTTGTTTGAATACACATCATTCAATTCAGCTAAAAGTAATATACAGTGTTACATCTCTTTGTGGTAAAATCCCCAAAGAATCTTGAATAAGGTCTAGACTTCTGCTCAATTTATTTACACAGTAAAATGTGTGTGTGTATGTTATATATATAACACCAATTGTTAAATTCTTCATTAGACACAGTGTATGTACCATTTTCAATAGTGTATGTCTGTTCGATTAACATATCCTTAATCAAACAAGTGATCTTCTAATAATGTGTGCATTTAATGGATTTAGAAACCAAAATGTTTCTTTTTTTAAAGACAAAAAATTCACACACGATCTCATACTACTTCATTGCTGCTTGTTATATGATGCAATTTGTAATTAGTGACAACTAAATTCAATGAGTATCGAGACTTCATCTCATTAATTTTGGAGTCCAGTTGCCCCATTAAATGCACTTTTTCAGTGTTCATCTTGGAGTCCAGTTGCCCCATTAAATGTTCTTTTTCTGTGTTAATCTTGGAGTCCAGTTACCCCATTAAATGTTCTTTTTCTGTGTTAATCTTGGAGTCCAGTTATCCCATTAAATGCTCTTTTTCTGTGTTAATCTTGGAGTTCAGTTGCCTCATTAAATGCTCTTTATATGTGCTTGTTTGCAGAAAATTTCACATGATGTTAGCAACTGAATGCTAAGATTGTACTGACAAAAAATTAGGAAAATCGGTGTCAATGCAAATTTAAGAGAAAACACTTAGGTCCTGATACATGGTGTTTCCAATTGTGTAAGGTAGAGAAGTTGCAAAATGTGGGTATGGTAAACGACCAAAAAACTAAAAATCAACTATAGTGTAGACATACCAGGTGTCAGCAACCAATGACTCACATGTAAGACTCTGCAAAGGTGCACTGAGTTCAACTTGAAGTTTTGTACTGTATGTACTAAAATGAAGATGACTTGGCACCCATACTCTAAAACTGAGAGGACCTGACACAGAAACTGTAAAAGGTTCTAGATGCTTGATATAAAAAAATACCTCATTGATGCTGTACTTTTAAGGAAGAAATTTGTTCCATTCAGAAACAGTAATGCATATTGTATCTTTAATTAGGGCCTTCCATTTCCACCATTGCATAATGAGCATCCTAAAATAGCTACAAGTATATGCATATTTCTGCACACAATAGCCTAAAAGTTCCATTTAAACTACTTGGCATGAATAGCAGAACCACACCTGTTAGATCTGGGTCTATGCTGTTTGCAGCTGGATGAAGGTCATACATGAGAAAATAGTGATCCCTCACTATAACTCTGTCCAGGGCAGCCATTAGAGTGATGTGATAATGTAAAGTCACTTATACTAGGGCATTATACATAGTATAGTGGTCTCTCACTCCAACACTGTTCCAGAGAGCCACAAAATTATACCATGATGCAGGCAAGGTCACCTTATTTTAGGATGTTTTGCTCACTCACTATAATGCTGTTCAGAACTGTCATACCGTGATGTACACAAGGTCACCTTATATTGGGGTATGCTATACACTATCCAGTGGTCTCAATGTAATGCTGTCCTTAAAAGCATACCATAACATAGGAAAGATCACCTTATACTGGGGTAAGTTGTGCACAGCATAAAAATCCCTAACTATAATGCTGTCCAGGCCAAGTGTATGGTGATATTTGAGGTCACCTTATACTGAGGTAGATAATGTAGAGACATATAATTAAATCAGTATAATGGGATATATGACCATACCTGTGTTACATCAGGGCCCATGTTATACTAAGATTCTTATAGTGAGGGACAACTGCATGCTGTTAATTTCTATAAACGTAACCGGTATGTTATATACTGATTGCAATTAACATTGTTTACTTTAAACAAAGAAAGAAAAGAAATATACATATTTTAGGTATCCTTTCAAATCTGGTTACTTCTGATTAAAGATTACTCAGAAAATCAACCTCTCCCACCACTATCATAATTTAGAGTACAAATACTGTGAAACCCTGCTATAACACACTTCATTTTAAAATAAATCCAGATATAAGCCAATTAATGTATGGCTCCTGAAATTTCACCAATTCATGCAGTACTGCAAAGTTTTGTGCCAAAATAAGTTGGATTAATAATTATTGCATTCTTGAAGCATTAAGTGTATTACCATTGCATCTTTCTTCATATGAATAAAGATGTTAAACATATTTTCTTAAATGCTCATGAATCAGTTGTGTCCAGCATCAGTCACTGCAGTTTATTTTTTAGAGATATCATTAAAAAGTTGACAAGTGTGAATCCTATTTTACTGACTCATAAACAATAAAGTCACTAAATCTTCTTTGTCTTCAATGCATTCAGTATACAATAATTGCTTAAATAATAGCTGACATATGTCTGCTCATTCAACTGGCATGTGCAATCAAGCACCAAAGAATGTGGTGGTTAATAAAAGATTCTCAACAGTATTTATAAATCAAATACTACATAACTGCTAAAAAACAAAGTCAATCTCAAAGCTAATGATTGCACATATTAGGGGGCAATAATTTATAAAAACATCAGCAAAAACCCCATGATTTCTATCTGAAACATACAAGAAAAATACAAATATTAAATGAGAAATGCTGAAATGTTTTGTAAAATTCAAACATTCAAATATTGTGAAAACAAATTCCTGCAAGAGAAATAAATACTGCAAAAGAAATGTGACTTACGAAGAAGGTGGCATGGATGGTGAAGGGGGAACCCAGTAGTCTGCATACAGACCAAGACGAGCAGTCTCACGAAACCGTGAACGGATTTCCACCATTTTTCTACGGAACTTAGACACATAATCTGGGAAGGACATATTTAATTTCCATGGAGCACTTGGTCCAAATTAACCAGTTCCCAGGTTAGTAATGTGTGTTGTGGGGTCAGTTGGTCTAACTGAGGCACTGAGATAGATACATAACATTATGTTTAGATTGCACACACTGAATGGCTTACTCAGGAACTGTTTGAAGCTTTCACATCACAGGAATGTGCTTAGTTATTTGTCCACAAAAGAGTAAAGTTTAAGCTGTAAGTTGAGACCACATACTAAACAAAATGCTTCTGTTCAAATTAACATTTATTTTGAAATGTAAGTCAAGCAGAAAGATGATGTTGGGTGCCCATCTAGGGAAATTTTCCTCTATACTCATTGAAGTACATGTAAGGTCTCCTCAAAGAAAACTTTTGCCTCATCCAATTTTCTGTCTGAATGATGAACAAGCTGTGATTCACATTTCCACTCTGTCTAAAAAAGTCTCTGTAGCTGAATCTGGTGTCACTGTGTGTGATAAATTCCACCCTTCTTATCCCAGTAATCAAGTATACATCAACCTAAACACCTATTACAAATAAGTACACCTGCATTAATACATGTGACTAGGTCACCTGCACAGTGGTTGGCATTAGGCCTTTTATTCTAATGTCAAGGTAAATGAACTTAATATTTCCTCAATTCATCAGTCACTCCATGCCAACTTATAGAAAGTGAAACAGATATACTGTATTTACACCAGTATTGAATCTTGAATCTGCTTCCATTGTCAGAATTGATTAGCAGACCACTTGCCACACACAGGTAGTCTGCTAATCTTGAAAATCAGTCCTCCGTTAGGTTCAAATGAACAAAATTGAAGATTAATGTGTACACTTTTCTCTCATCTTCTTGACAAAGTATATACTGATTGAAATTTTTTCATCAAGTAGATTCAGAAATATTTGGCTAAATGTGTCACCTATCATGCACATGATGCAGAAAAGGTACAAAAGATGTATGAAAAGATTCCATGCTGCAGGAATAGGTCAAATTGGAGGATCAAAGACAATGAATGACTGAACAAACACCATATGTTTAATCATTGTCCTACACTAATTTGGTCATATATCTACCCAAGTTTCACTTTTCCAGTGAATTTGGAATCTTAGAAATGATTTCACAGACAACCCAGCATAGGTTTCCTTCACTCTTTGGAGGCAAAGATATACAATCAACATACATTAGAAAACTCCCTCGTTTATGTTTGCTGAATTCAAAGGTTCCCAAATTTTCTTCAAAATGAATTCTTGTACTGCAAGTGTTTAACAACCACCAAACACATTATATATATACACAATTTAAAAAGCTCATTTAATTTACACAATTGAAAAAGCACTTTAAATTCCAAGCACTTGATGAATTTAACCTTACGACAAAAATAACCTTACGACACATGTAACAGAAGTCAACACTTGACATTACATCAAAACTCTACCATCACAGTTGGAAGGTTTCGTCTGCAAATAATGTAGTCCTAAATAATTTCACTGTTGTAAATCCCTTCAAAAAGATTTTTTAAAAAAATATGAATGGAAATAGATAACAAACCAGAACAAATACATAGAAAATCAGATCTCTACACTTCTCATTTTTCTAGATGTTCCATGTATCAAAGCAGAATTGAAATATTTCTTTTCAATCAACCCAAATTCTTTTATCACTGGTTATATGTAATGATTCTAATGATTCAAATGAGTATTGAATTAAAGTAATCAAGTAGACCATCATACAATGCTGTCCTTAAGATATTTCAGGTTATTCAAGATGACTACAGTGATTATTTAGCACAAGTGGCAAAAATCTGATAAGCTGAGCAGACTTACTGGATCCTGTGGCAACAACAGACCTGCTGATACACATTTCTGATTCATTCAGCTGGCAATATTGTCTCCTTTGGTTTGGTAACAATAGCAAGCGCCCAATTACATTCTTGACACATTTGAGTAAAGCCACACAAGGAAATCCACTCTTTGGAAGCATTGAGACAGATTAGGTTGAGTTACCTTTATCTCGTGTTGAATATGTAGCTGTGTGCAATATCTTCTAAATTATTGGCAATAATACCTATTCTACAAGAGACTTTCTCAACTAATGCTCTCAACACATAAGCTCTCCACCAAAAACCTACAGGCAAAGAAAAATGAAACTCTTCTAGACCTGATATAATTGTTCAAATAAATATGTTGTATTTTTATTCCAATGAATCATTGGCATGTTTGAAAATACTCTGAAGCCTTTTAAGTCAGAAATAATTCATACAGAAAATATTTAAGTTTAATTCCATGAAAATTCTACCGAATAAGCATCATGTATTATGTTTTCCTTACTTCCAACCCATCAAACATCAAGTCAATAACAGATGGCAGCAACGGTCTTTCTCATTCTGACTATTCTCATAGGTTGGTTTGATAAGTACAGGTTATTAACAAAACAGTCTGAAAATCCTGAGGAATTTTCCTATCACATGTTATACAAATAAACAATAAAATTTGGCACCAATATCCTCTAAATGACAAGAGATCTGATCGATCTTAATGCAGTCTTTCACACAAGTTTACTTAGTACATCTCTGTATCCAAAACAGCTGCAGGTACTTGATTTCATATACCCAATTATGTGATAATTATGAACACTGAAAGGCATTATTAAAGCGAGTCTAAGAACTTTTCACCTTCAACACTTTAATTACAATGATTATTTTTTCCTCACAAATCACATAATTTTAAACAGTTTCAAACTGAAGTCAGCTGGGGGCTGGTGCAGCAATAGAATATCATTATCCAAAGGTAATCAAGTTTGATGATTAATTAAAAAAATTTCTGTGCCTGAAGAAACTGAACAGTGGCTTCTCTGCTAGCTCTACTGAGTGTATTCCAGTATATGTGTGAGTGTGAACCCAACCTCAAAATAAGATAAATGGGCAAATGTACAATCACTTTCACCTTGCCATAGTAAACAAAAACCCTCCTACTGGTATTGAAGAGACCATTTTCCTTTATCTTGTATACAATAAAAATATTGTATCCAACAAAGGCACTTCAAATAGTAATAGTGTAAAAAATTCAGCTCAAGATCACTGGATTTATTAATTTCAGCAAAATATATTCATATTTCTACATAGTCTGTTGTCATTGAGTCAGTGGTTATTCTTTAAAATAATTTCTTTGTATACTAACATAACCATATCCAATGTTCATTTATATAACCAGAAAACTTGGAACTTGCTGCCATTAATGTCGGTACATCAAGCATGTACATAGGTTTCACTTCTAATACCTCTAAACAGTGAACTCAAGGCCTTTGAGCCAGTGTTGGTTGTCTTCTGCTGAACTTTAGTTAATTTATATCAATGGTTTCCATTTTATCGTGACATTAAAAAATCCCAAATATTTCTCTTTCATCTCTCTATATTTCTCTGAGAGAACTGTATTACTGATTTTTTTTGATGTGTGCTATTTGAAAGATCATTAATAAAAATTTAGCGAGAAGATGAAGTCTTCAGTAAAAACACTGACACATATTTAGAAGTACAGTTTTTCCAGCATACAGTGAGGAAATAATGTTGACTCAAATGTACAGAACAAATTCTGAAGAGGAATGGTTACTTAAATGTTATGAATGTTTAATTTGCATTATGTGCTTGTCCACAACTGAAGGTAGAAGTTTGGCCTACCTGTCTATTCTCATGTCATTTGTCATGTTTATGAATTATAAATAAGTCATTTACTAATATCTGCATTCAAGGACTAATTTTATTTACAACTTAGAATGTTCTGGAAGCAAATCTTTGGCCCACATCCTGTTTATTTTATTGTCTCTGGTTTTTAAATAAGGATGAGGTAAGCAAAATCAATTATTTCTATTTTGATATCAGTCATTGAACCACTTTTAGCTGTGTTCAGATATAATTTGAGAGGAATCATCTATTTAAATTATTCATTAAAATTACAAAGTGCTCACTGACTGTTTGGAATATAACACTATTTTTGAATTATTGTGAATTCATTCACTGGATTATTTCATTGGCATACATCAAGATTGTTAGTATATCAATCTACTTTTAGTATACAATTACATTCAAGATTTGAATTCATTTTGAACACTATACTTTTGGACTTGTGATGGAACTTTTAGGATTATATAAGATTCACAATACTGTAAGTTGCTTTTAAACTGCTTTTAAATTTTCACTCTGTATTTCATAGTTATGACTAGAGTCATAACACATGAAGAGAGGAGACTGACAATAATACTTTTTGAATTTTTGAAGAAACAGGAAAAAGGTAAAGATATGGCCCCACTTTTTCCTTTTCTGGAATGCACACTGAGTGTGTGTTATACACAAGCTGTAGTGTCTCAGAGGTAGGTGTTCCAGACTGACAAGCCAAAGGTCAAATACTGCCCTAGATCAGCCCAGGTTCCTATCAGGCAGTCAGGCACTTTATTCCAGTTGCCTCTGTACTATACAGCATTTTATGTGTTAATGAGCCATGAAAAACCAAAACAAACAAATACACAAGCAAATTGGTGATAAAATGTTTAATGTTTTCCTATTTACCACAATTTTTATATAGGTCAAAAACTGGATTTTAAAAAACAGTTCATAAACTTTTAATTTCTGCACTATTTTATTCATGCCAGTAAATTAAAATACTTTGGGAAAACCTGAGGAAGACAATGCACTCAAATTATTTATATAAAGTTAAGAACTTTGTGAAACTGGAGGTATCATAGTGTATTCAAGGCTTCGTAATGAATCAAACCCTTTCTTGCAATAAATAGAAGAACTCTAAATGTTATTAGAAGATATAATATATGCAGAAAATTATTCAAGAATCATATATGATATTACTAATTCATCCATAATTATGACAACAATCTTAAAAGATATTTTGTACCTGGCAATCAACAAGAATCAAAGTAGATCTATTTTTCACAATCCAAAATTTCTAATCTCATCATGCTCAATTTTGGTAAATTCAACAAGAAAACATTGATACAGCATAGAGAAGAAAAAGCAAATAACAACAGCTCATTCATTTCATGAATAAAGCAAACAAGAGTGCAATCAGGGCCATAATGATTTTGTACCATTTTCTTGTTGACAAAGTCTACTGTAATAACAGACCTATTGTATCAAAGCAAAAGCTGAATGTGGAATATATTCAAGTTTCTAATTTGGCAAACAAAAATTGGAGAATATAATATTCATGCCTCATTTAAAAAAGGTAATTACAAGTCATATTCCCTCCAGTTTGGACTTTGAATTGGAAAGGCATTTACCTGGAATTGTAATTTCCAGAATAAACACTGAGTACTAGTTCTTCCCCAAGGATAGCATTATTGACTTGTCTTTTTGTGTCACATATCAGACAATCATGATAATGCATTACAACTACAGTAGAGCAACAATAAATCAATACAATTGTCATGGTGATCTAAGTCGTCAAAAATAATGGCTCAATTAGTAAAGTTCTGGAATAAATATAATTTTGTGTTGATCTATTTTGACACAAGTATGAACACTGAGGCATGGAGGAAAACCTCCTGGGTGGAAAACTATTATTTCGTCTAGAATTCAACATGCTTTATACAAAGGCAACTGGTTAATAGTGCTGTCCAAATTCAAGCAACATTAAAATGTTTTTTCATCCCCATTCAGTGTTCATACTATAAATACATAAGTCCAGGTATGGGCCTCATTCAACCCAGATTTCAGGGAACATGGTCAACAGTCTGACTCAAGTATTTGAATAATAATCATGGTGAAACATTAATGGGGAGAACATTATCTAAAGTACTGGAATTATAAACATAATTTTGTATTGATTCTATCTCAACTTAGTAACAAGAAAAACATTGTTGGCAATGCCCATAATTTATTTATTGAATTCAGTTCAACACATTAAAAAATAATTACTTACCAATGCTATCTAAACTTAAGCAGATCATAAAAGCTAGTCCTCTAGTAAACCAGGTTACATATATTTAACAAAACAACACATCCTAACATAAAATTGTAATGTTTATCAAACCCCAGTGTTGTATCTATGATTACATGGACAAGGAACTATGTGTCCCCCTAACCCCTAAAAGATCTGGGGGTCACACAAAATTTCCAGGATATAATGGAAAATGTGTAAGAGAACTTATATTTTGAACTGTTTTCTTGGGGTTTCAGAGATTTATATCTCAATAGAATTAAAGAAGAGGAGGTCAGAAACCAATCAGTATGAATAGGGAGACTAAATACTGAAGTCTGGAAAATGAACTGAAATAAGACACAACAAAATTGTTACCCTAATGTCCTGGAGCATGAATGGGGTGGGTGCAGTTACTTGAAAGGCAAGTTTATGAATAAACTAAGTCTAATAAACTCTCATTACAGTTGATTTGGTTTAAGGAGCATTTCCACTAGGGTTACACTACTACTGGTACCTCATACCAGATAGAGCAGAAAAATAAGTACAAGACTAATTTTACTGGTTCAAATCGACCAATCTCATCAAAGCATGGTTTATTGCTCCCAGAGGGTGGAGAAAAAATTATGTTAAAAACAAAACTATAGTGCAATAAAATGAGATGAATTCATCTTTAAAGGAGTTATGTTCCTAATGGAGCAGAAAAATAAGTACAAGACTAATTTTACTGGTTCAAATCGACCAATCTCATCAAAGCATGGTTTATTGCTCCCAGAGGGTGGAGAAAAAATTATGTTAAAAACAAAACTATAGTGCAATAAAATGAGATGAATTCATCTTTAAAGGAGTTATGTTCCTAATGGACAGTGCCACTGGTCATGACCAAGTGAACACAGTCAACACATTGACACCAAACAGTACCACAAATTTTATCCTATTTGTAACTTAGTAAATTATTAGGTCAACATCATTAAAAAGTACCACATTTGTTTTACACAATTATTTTAAGCAAATTAGGTACATTTAGCTACATTTAATGATGCTGACCAGAAAATTGACTGAGTTACTGATGTGAAATAAACAATAGTGTAACCCCATTCCAACATTAGACACTTTCACCAGTAGAATCCACAATTCACAACTTTGGTCCAGAGTTCATTTATGAAGTAAAAAGTTATGTGGTTATTAATTTGTTTTGAACAAGAGTAAATAAAAGCACTAATGGTATAGAAAAAATATTAAACTCCATAATGCCCAATACTTTTTTTTAAAAAAAAGAACTTATTGATCAAATGGAATGAAGCAGAACGTGACTTCTTGTATTAATGTATAATGGTTAAACAAAAAGAGGAGTACTTTAATTTGTATTGTTTTATCTTGAATAAAATATCAAACCCTTGCAATCTATTAAAGAAATAAGTCAACTCTTCTGGTGCCCTGTTGTTACAATCACTGATCAAAGTCAGCAGGGAATTATGGGACTAAAACTATATGAATAGAATAAGTTAGCTTCTTATAGACTGATAATGTAACAGTTAAATTTCAAGACTTAAAAACATGTTTTATAGTTTGTTGGTACATGAATACCAACAGCTGTGTTTTTTCCAGTATGGAGGCCGATTTTACTGGTAAAAATTGGCATATACATGTACCTATGTAATGGAACCTCAGCCAAGGTAAACACTAGGACTTAAGGTAAATACATTTAAGAAATATGTACATATTCAGAATGCATAATTCACTCAGTATGACAAAAAAGCAACAGCAATGGAGCATAATTTTATCCATTAGACTAGGAGATAGCCAAGAAAGAAATGAAGACTAGTGGGCATGGATGTTACCCTATGGGAAGATGACCAGATATCGCATGAATATGAGTAAATTCTGTCTCTTTTAAATTCTGTCCCTGAAAGTGTATAATATGCAACAGCAACATGTTAACATATTACTGATATGAAAACAAGTTCCTATGAAAGGAACTCATCCTCTTTTATATAGCCCTAAAAATAAATAATTTTTTTAATGAAGAAACCATTTGACCATATAAATTTAAAGGAGTCTTCTGTATATTAAGCTCAAAACCATCTGTGACCTGAAACCATCTCTGATATTCTCAAGTGATAATATTTTTTTATATAGGCCACAGTGGCAAAATATTATATATAAACACTACACAAGGAAACTACTTTTAGTTGGGATCAAGTAGACATTACAACTTTTATGAAGGAATCTCTGTCTCAATATAAACCATTCATACTGAAGTAGCATTAACAAGACTTTCAAGATGGCCATCATGGCAGCCATATTGGGTGCAAGATTTGCACCATTTTTATTTAGAACCAATTAAATTACATAAGGTATCTTTTAGTGAAAACCCCATGTGGATATGGTCACTGAATCAGCAGGAGTTATAAATGAAAAGATTTTCTAGATATTAACTACCATAAAGGCCACATCTCTATTTAGGACCAACCATAATTAGTCTTTTGGTGAAAATCTAATGTCAATATGATCATCCATTAGTAGAACAAGTAATATCTACCTTCTGCACATGACCATGTAATACAGAATGGTGTGCAAAAGGTCATTAGAGAGTGGTAAACAGGTTTCTGGAGCTTTCAACACTTAACAAGATCAACCACTTCGGTGGCCTAGTGGTTAGAGTGTCTGCCTCGGATGCGGGAGGTCATGGGTTTGATCCCTGTTCAATTCATACCAAAGACTTACAAAAATGGTACTAACAGCTGCCTTGCTTGACGCTCTAGGCTGAGCATTAAGAGGTTAGTGTTAGGACTGGTCAGCCTGGTGTCAGGATAATGTGACTGGGTGGGATCATGCTAGATGTCTTTGGCATGATCCCCCAGGGCTAGACATCACTATAAACTGCCACACTGTAGACATCGTAGCGATATGACTGAAAAATTGTTAAAGCTATGTGAAAAATCATAAACACCATACCCCTTAACAAGATCAGCAAGGTGGAAATCTGAACCAATTCTCTGCTCTGCGAGAATTTAAATGTGTTGGAAATTGCAGCTTGGTAGCTCTTGATAATGGATACTGAACATCTTCTGGCCTTAAAAAGGATCACAAGGAAACCAGCAATGGAAGTTACAAAGGGTTAGAAAGAATGTGTTCTTGCTTCACCAATCACAGATGATTCTCCACCTGGCATCATAGACCTTGGATGCAGATGATCTCATGGCTGAACGAAGCAACTAACAACTCAGTCTAAAAACTTGTTCTGGAAGATGATAACTTGAGTCAGGCGTGAAGGTGAAGAATATGTCAGCTATCGTGGAAAAAGGATCCCCAGTGTTGCAACAGGAGATCCCTCCCGAGGGAGAAACCTGGGTCAATGGGTTAGCAGGTCTAGGAGATTGGTGAGCCAGAATAACTGGGTCATAGTGGAGTGATGAGGATGATCTGTACAGTGGAGGTTTTGACTTTTGGCAGTTTTTGTGTTAGCAGTTGGAAATGTGGGAAGGCATAAGTGAATGGTCATGATCATAATCAAGGAAGCTCCACGTGGCTTGGTATCACAATGTCCCTTGATGGAGGAGGTATAGGAGCATCTTGCGCCACAGTCCCTGGTTCATTGTGAGTTTCAGAGGCAAAATGAGAACATTTATCCCAGATGATGCAGCACCTTAGCCTTCTCAAACAAACCTACCTGGTGAGGAGGTGATAGTCGGACACAGGCTGCAGCATCATTTCAACTGTGTGGGCGAGGTCCACTAGCCCATGGAGGGCATAATGGACCATGAGCCCTGAGATAGAAGGCTAAACATCCCATAAAGATTTCATAGGTATAATTGGGAACATGAGAACATTCATTTAGTCCCAATCGCTATCCTGAGTGCTGTGTAAGGATTGTCATTCCTGCACAGCATGGGATGATAGAGGGGGGGATAAGGCGGAAGCTTGATCCTTGCCCTGTCCCCATACCATGAGGCTGATAAGTGATAGATGGAGAAGACCTTATCTTCAACAGATTTATCACTACTGTGTGCATTATGTGTGTGGTGTGTGCTTCCATAACAGAAGGTGGGCTACAGTTTGCCAGAAGCACAATATGTATTGCAGTGCTCTTCCCTCCTGATGGGAGGGAGCAACCAAATAATGTGGTGCTCAATCTCCCTAAAGGGAGGGCACAATCCACAACTGTGGTTCTCCTTCAAGGGAGGGTGCAACATGCTAATGCAGTGTTCTTCCTCCCTAACAAGAGGGTACAGCTTGCTGTTGTAGTGGGAGTCACATGCTACCTGAGCTGTGCATGCTGTTAGAGATGTGATAAGTGTTCATTGTATATCCTCCTTCTGGAGAGGCTTCACAGGCTGCCAAAGATGTCTGTCCCAATATATGAGACCTAGATGAGATTCCAGAAAATCTGGAAGAAGGGGAGGAAATGTTCCTCCAGCCTTAATATGGATGTCTGGAATCAACTAGATTCCATGAGCTGGAAGACCATAAATTGAAATAGTGAACTTTGAGCATTAAAGCAGTCTGTGTGAGTAATCCAAAGGCCCATGTTATGTTATTATCCTGTAATAAAGAAATAATTAATGTCATCTAAACTTACCAGGTTGTGTATACTCTAAGAACATTGTATGATGTTGAAACTCATTTAGTTGCATGCAGTGTCATACACACTTGTGTGTATACACTAAGAACACTGTATGATGTTGAAACTCATTTAGTTGCATGCATTGTCATATTGAATACACACATGTGTATACACTAAGAACATTGTATGATATTGAAACTCATTTAGTTGCAAGCAGTGTCATACTGCATGCACATCTGTGATACACTAAGAACATTGTATGATGTTGAAACTCATTTAGTTGCAAGCAGTGTCATACTGCATGCACATCTGTGATACACTAAGAACATTGTATGATGTTGAAACTCATTTAGTTGCAAGCAGTGTCATACTGCATGCACATCTGTGATACACTAAGAACATTGTATGATGTTGAAACTCATTTAGTTGCAAGCAGTGTCATACTGCATGCACATCTGTGATACACTAAGAACATTGTATGATGTTGAAACTCATTTAGTTGCAAGCAGTGTCATACTGCATGCACATCTGTGATACACTAAGAACATTGTATGATGTTGAAACTCATTTAGTTGCAAGCAGTGTCATACTGCATGCACATCTGTGATACACTAAGAACATTGTATGATGTTGAAACTCATTTAGTTGCAAGCAGTGTCATACTGCATGCACATCTGTGATACACTAAGAACATTGTATGATATTGAAACTCATTTAGTTGCAAGCAGTGTCATACTGCATGCACATCTGTGATACACTAAGAACATTGTATGATATTGAAACTCATTTAGTTGCAAACAATGTCATACTGCATGCACATCTGTGATACACTAAGAACATTGTATGATATTGAAACTCATTTAGTTGCAAGCAGTGTTGTACCCTGTACACACCTGTGTATACACTAAGAATACTGTATGATGTTGAAACTCATTTAGTTGCATGCAGTTTTTGTACCCTGTACACACCTGTGTATACACTAAGAACATTGTATGATGTTGAAACTCATTTAGTTGCATGCAGTGTTGTACCCTGTACACACCTGTGTATACACTAAGAACATTGTATGATGTTGCTGTGAAACTCATTTAGTTGCATGCAGTGTCATACTGCATACACACCTGTGTATACACTAAGAACACTGTATGATGTTGAAACTCATTTAGTTGCATGCAGTGTTGTACCCTGTACATACCTGTGTATACACTAAGAATATTGTATGATGTTGAAACTCATTTAGTTGCATGCAGTTTTTGTACCCTGTACACACCTGTGTATACACTAAGAACATTGTATGATGTTGCTGTGAAACTCATTTAGTTGCATGCAGTGTCATACTGCATACACACCTGTGTATACACTAAGAACACTGTATGATGTTGAAACTCATTTAGTTGCATGCAGTGTTGTACCCTGTACATACCTGTGTATACACTAAGAATATTGTATGATGTTGAAACTCATTTAGTTGCATGCAGTTTTTGTACCCTGTACACACCTGTGTATACACTAAGAACATTGTATGATGTTGCTGTGAAACTCATTTAGTTGCATGCAGACTGTCATACTGCATACACACCTGTGTATACACTAAGAACACTGTATGATGTTGAAACTCATTTAGTTGCATGCAGTGTTGTACCCTGTACACACCTGTGTATACACTAAGAATACTGTATGATGTTGAAACTCATTTAGTTGCATGCAGTTTTTGTACCCTGTACACACCTGTGTATACACTAAGAACATTGTATGATGTTGCTGTGAAACTCATTTAGTTGCATGCAGTGCTGTACTGTGTACACACCCGTGTATGCACTAAGAACACTGTATGCATCAAGTACACAATCAAGCTGACATCTTGGAAATTACCAATAGTTTTTCCAACTGAAAACTCAGAAAATAAATCTGTGAACTTTATTTATTAAGTGACATTCAAAAACAAATGCAATGTCAACACATAGCATGGGAAAACAAAAAATATATGTGAAATTGAAGACAGAGGATGCAATGTCCTCAACGTTAGGCAGGGCCTATTGTTATTTTCCTTAGAAGACATGGAATTACCTGTACCACAGTGTTTCTTTATATAGGTACAGAATGTTTGGCCATCTAAAAAATGGAACATGAAGTAACCACAAAGGCCCTTTAAAAGAACCAAGTTCTAAAGGGGAAAATACAAGGATACTGTATTTTTTATAAAATAGAACAAACAGCTGTAACACTGAAATTAATTAAAAACTGCAGCTTAAGACCCATTATTTGTAGTAAGTTGATAGACATATTTTCTCTGATAATAGTGCCAACAAATGTCTACATGGTTAATGGCATCCATGAAAAAGAATATCAGGTAATAGCTACCTTTTATGTATAACCAAGTGACATACACAGTCGTGTGCAAATGGTCAAACTGACTTTTTCTCCTCTCTGTGGGAGGATGTATTCTCATCATAAGGATGATGATTAATCAGCATGAAAACAGGTTAGATACACAACAGTAGCAGGATAAATACTTGCTGCTGTTAAAATGCAAACTTACAAGACAAACAATGATGAAATTTCAGACACAGAAATTTGAAGTAGAGTAAATAACTCTTATTGTGTTCCTGTTGCATAGAGCAATTGACAGCCATGAAAAATACAAAATTTTGGGCAGAAAATAGTCATAATTTTATGATGCCCAATCATACTATATTTTTGTACTGCATTATTTGACAGCATACAGCCCAAGCAACAAAAATTATTTCAAATGATGCAAGACTTCAAACTTATCATTCATAAAGTTAATATTCTATTCAAGATAAAGAGACAAACATGTCCATGTCTTTCAAAACAAACAATTGTCAATCAAACAAATTTGCGATATTAACAAGATTTCAATAGATTTGCTAATAGAAACAATTCAATTAAAAACAAATTAAAGTCAAAACATCAAAAATACATTAATGTTTTTACTATATCTTCCCACCTTTTCATACTGGATATTTTTATAAATTATTTACTGATAAAATTGTAAATTCAAATAGTCTTTTTTTTAATTCACATAAACTCAAAATTTTTAATCTTAAAAAAATTAAAATCAAAGTATACTCATTATTCTTAAACTGTACCATTTTTCCAACATTAAAAATAAAATAGGAAAAGACATTTCTGTCTTACTTGACTACAGCTGAAAGATGAGTGTAAACGGAATGTCAACTTAATCTTTTATCCTCTTTTATTTGCACTTATCAAGTATAAGGGAAGCAACTCTACTTAATTTAAAGCTTCCTCTAATACATATAAGGGAGATAACCATTTCTGGATTGCATAAAAGTTTACTCAAAAGCAAATACTTATAATAACCAAACCAGTTTTAACCCTTTCATCACTAAGTAACTTTGTTGGCATAGAGTCCTCAACACTAAGTAACTCTGGAGTTGTAACGCAAAATGACTTGTGGACTTTGAAACAATATAACTTTGCCAATGTTAAAGATATCTGGCTGGATTAAGTGTCCAAAGCAAGGTTAAAAATCATATTTTATGACTAATTCAATAAAATGTGCATATCTATAACAACTGTTAAAATGCAGGTACAAACATGTAAGACAACAGGTAAAATACAAGTAATTATTTTATTACCTCTTAGAAAACTTAGAAAGTTCTTAAAACTTGTTCAATTGAACCTAGATGTACTAGTGAATAATCACAGTAGCAACACAAGTCTTTCTTTCATGGTGTCCATATATAAAATTCTATAAAATGAACCAAAATGATCTCCAAGGTGAGATCTGTCCACACACCTATATCGCCTCTGTCACGTTTAATCGTCGCATTGAAGTTCGTTAAATGGACAATTTTTTCAAAAACTTCATCTGAATAGAATATTTGAAAATATTCCGAAGCTTTCCTGGCGCCATCTAACACTCGAGTGTGCCCAATTCTGTCAGAAAACTGAAACAAATCTCTTTGGTTTTCCGGCTTTGTCCAAACAAAACCATGTGGAATGTACAATTCCTCTGGTTCAAAACCTTCAAAGTCCTCTTCATTGTCATCACTGTCACCCACAAGTGTATTCCATTGTCTCTCCATACATTTTCTCTCATTTTCATCCAAATTTACCAGGTTGAAATTATTAAAAAATCCTCCGATAACTCTCTGAAATCTCTTCGAATGCCGCCATTTTGAATACAAATTTCAGCATTCGGAAAACACGTTAAAAGTTCCTACTTTGTTCGATATTTCTAGTTGTATACAAGCTAAACTCACGAGATCATCCAAATATAACATCTACATTACAAGATGAAAGTTATTAGAGGTACCCGGAAAGTTATTTAGTCGGGTACTATATCGTTAAAGAACACTACCCCAGACTGAAAAGTCGGTCCATAATGTTTAAGGGCTTAGTTCCCCGTGACCATTTGTCCAGTCCGCAGTGATGAAAGGGAAAATATACTCATTATTCTTAAACTGTATCATTTTTTTCCAACATTTAAAATCAAATAGGAAAAGACATTTTTGTCTTACTTGACTACAGCTGAAAGATGAGTGTAAAGGGAATGTCAATTTAATCTTTTATCCTCTTTTATTTGCACTTATCAAGTATAAGGGAAGCAACTCTACTTAATTTAAAGCTTCCGTTAATACATATAAGGGAGATAACCATTTCTGGATTGCACAAAAGTTTACTCAAAAGCAAATACTTACAATAACCAAACCAGTTTTAATTTGATATACCAAGTTCTGTTTAATATTTGAAAACATTGAACAAAATGTGTTCCATATTCTATAACAGTGCAGAGAGAACTGATGGTAAATGGCTCAAGTTTGTGACTGTAACCGGAAAATAAACAGAAGGTTACCTCATCAAGAACTTATGTCAACAGCTATTCAACCAAATCTGGGCAAACAAATTTTAAAATTTATGCAATTACAAAGCAATTAAAAACTTTCCATGAAATTGAAAGAAATAATCGTGATGGATTAACTGCATTTTTTTATAAAGGTACCTATACAATGAAATAAAATTTGTACTCAGATTTTTTCAAACAACTCAAATTTAAAATGAACAATTAAATTTAATCTACAACCAAATGCAGCTGGCATATAAACATCATGCAACCCAAATATCGAATGAGATATCTACAAGAAAGACGTTGGTTTATAGGACATTGGATACCCATGCAGACATGGTCCAAATAAAAGCAAAGATCCTAACCTTCATTACTCTGTTTTAGGTACAACATTTATAATATACAATCAAGCACAACAATACCAACAATAAACCAGTATAAAAGTGCATATTATATGGATAGAGATGACACCCAAAAAATTGATCATCTATTTATTACATTGTGAGAATTTAACAATAAACACATTCACATCACATCAAATATTAAAAAACTATTTTAAAAATCAGTTCCAAAAAGTCATAAGGAGCACATATTCAATTTACATCAACCCTTCATAAACAAAACCCCATTTCAAGTTTATATACTCACTGTGCTAACTTCATCTGTAATTGCAATAGATGGTTTAAAAATTTTCAAGACCATTCCTAACTTAAGGTACACAAGTGGATTTTTAAGTACTTTGAACATGAAGGGGCATTTGGCAGACAGTCTGGATGGGTGGTGGAGTAAAACTTATTTTAATTATGTAATACTTACCTGAAGGTATTGCATAGTTTAATTTTATTTCATACACAAAAACATCATCTTTTTGATGTGAATACAACCTCTGAGAGAATAAAGAATTATCAATAAGACACTTGTCCATAACTCTTGCACCTTGTAAGAATAGAGAAAAAAGAATTATCAATAAGACACTTGTCCAATAATCTTGCACCTTGTAAGAATAGAGAGAATATAGAATTATCAATAAGACACTTGTCCATAAATCTTGCACCTCATAAGAATAGAGAATAAAGAATTATCAATAAGACACTTGTCTATAACTCTTGTACCTTGTAAGAATAGAGAGAATATAGAATTATCAATAAGACACTTGTCCATAAATCTTGCACCTCATAGGAATAGAGAGAATAAAGAATTATCAATAAGACACTTGTCTATAACTCTTGCACCTCATAAGAATAGAGAGAATAAAGAATTATCAATAAGACACTTGTCCATAACTCTTGCACCTTGTAAGAATAGAGAAAAAAGAATTATCAATAAGACACTTGTCCAATAATCTTGCACCTTGTAAGAATAGAGAGAATATAGAATTATCAATAAGACACTTGTCCATAAATCTTGCACCTCATAAGAATAGAGAATAAAGAATTATCAATAAGACACTTGTCTATAACTCTTGCACCTTGTAAGAATAGAGAGAATATAGAATTATCAATAAGACACTTGTCCATAAATCTTGCACCTCATAGGAATAGAGAGAATAAAGAATTATCAATAAGACACTTGTCTATAACTCTTGCACCTCATAAGAATAGAGAGAATAAAGAATTATCAATAAGACACTTGTCCATAAATCTTGCACCTTGTAAGAATAGAGAATAAAGAATTATCAATAAGACACTTGTCCATAAATCTTGCACCTTGTAAGAATAGAGAAAAAAGAATTATCAATAAGACACTTGTCCATAAATCTTGCACCTTGTAAGAATAGAGAGAATATAGAATTATCAATAAGACAATTGTCCATAAATCTTGCATCTCGTATGATCATGTGCATTATAATAATTTTTTTCAGAGACAATATTTCTGGACATCAGAGTGGTGGGAGTGAAAATAGTAAAAATTACAAGATGCCAAATCCATAAAAGGAATTATTTAAAAGGAACTTTCACCTGGGTTTTTCCCCCATCCAAATATATATGGCCATCATTTATAGCTTATCATAGCTAAATCCACAAACTAATACACTAGTCCAATGGTACAGAACATCATTCCCAGTGACATAATTTAGGATTCTAACATTTCTTCTTTTCATAATAAAGGACTTAAATTGATGAAATCTTAAGAAGTCAAACAGTTCTATGTAATATAAATACCTCCTGCTTTTCTCTGCTCATTAATATTTTCCACTGCAAATATGATATTTCCATACAATATGATATTTTCTACATTTGCATGAGCTCACCAATGATTGCGCATGTGTTATGGGCTGAAACTATGACTTTCTGAGTAACTTAATTCTTTAGTCTTAAGCCAATTTTTTTTTAGCATGTGCAGTGCATACTGTATGTTGAACACAAAAGAATTTAGGACTTGAAGTAATTAGTTCCTGAACTAACTGAGTGACCTCCTCTATATTTAAGCATTGCAGCTCTATAGCCCTTGAGAGCTGAAACAGAACATCCTTTGTTCTCAAAAACAAAAGAAAATCAGTGATGGAACTCATAAGCAGACAGCTAGTTAGGATCAACATGTTGTCTACTGCACCAATCATATAATCTGTATATGTTTTTTGTCAAAACAAAAGACTTACCCATAAGCAGCTCTAACAGTTGTTGAATGCTAGTTTACTGTAACCCTTAATGGCTGGAACTCAGCAAGGCAACCTAATTGGTCCTCTAAAACACTATCTTCTAAAAGGATGAGGGTTATTGGCAAGTAAAAAGAAGATGGAGAGGACACATGTAATGCCATGATATACATATTTATTGCATGAAAGACTGCAGGATGGCAAAACCCTACCAACAAGCAATTTTTCTCTCATCACAAATTAGATACATGACTATTAGTGTCGTTTCCTTGAGAAAGACTGCTGCTCTACACATTAGCATGTGACATTTGTTGACCATCTCTTACTGACAATCCTCTACTCATTGGGAGGATTTATTTTCATCAAATGGACAAGACCTTTCAGGGCAAAAAATGCTACATAACAGCAATGGGTTATGTATTCCTACCATTAAATAGTATGCTACATAATAGCAAAAAGTTATGTATTCCTACCATTAAATAGTATGCTACATAATAACAATGGGTTATGTATTCTTACCATTAAATAGTATGTTACATAACAGCAATGGGTTATGTATTCCTACCATTAAATAGTATGTTACATAACAGCAATGGATTATGTATTCCTAACATTAAATAGTATGCTACATAATAGCAATGGGTTTTGTATTCCTACCATTAAATAGTATGTTACATAACAGCAATGGATTATGTATTCCTACCATTAAATAGTATGCTACATAATAGCAATGGTTTATGTATTCCTACTATTAAATAGTATGTTACATAATAGCAATGGATTATGCATTCCTACCATTAAATAGTATGCTACATAACAGCAATGGGTTGTGTATTCCTACCATTAAATAGTATGCTACATAATAGCAATGGATTATGTATTCCTACCATTAAATTGTATGCTATATAACAGCAATGGATTATGTATTCCTACCATCAAAACCAAGATATTCAAGATGGACACTATGTTGGTGATCAGAACCATTTTTTATCAGGAACATCATGGCAATCATGTTACAGGTCAGATCTGCACAATTTTCAATTTGGACCATGTATACATGTTAAAAGCCTTTCAGTGAAACCCCATGGTCATCTGATGACTAGTTCATGATATAAAGTGATAAGAAGATTTCTGAAATGGCTGCCATGAATTTGAAGAATACTTCTCAGTTGGGACCAGCTAGACTGAGATGAATGTGAATATAAAGTTTCCTGGCAATCCAATTCTAGTTAAGGAGGAGCAGCAATAATAAACAGATGATGGATAAAAGGCCATCATTAAGCTCATCTGATCTTTAACTAGTACATCTAAAATGAGCTAACTGGAATACCATCAACTCACCCAATACATGGAAGGGTTTGTCTGCGGTAGCCATGGGCAAGTCTGAGTCGAACTATCCTCTGGGGGTACATTTGGTGACCTGGCATAGATAGGCTTGGACTAAGCTGCAAGGTTGCCATGTGCTTCCTTATTGTGAAATATGTCTCATGTTGCAGATAGCCATACACATGACTGGTAGCAAAATCATTCACTGCAATGATAAATCCAGGCAAAACATTATGCCAACTCCAGGGTTCTTGTCTTGGACAATCATAATGCAAGATCTCCATTCAAATCATCAAAGCTTCACAATCTGTCATATTCATAGGGTTAAAATATTCTTAATTTTAAATTTTTAACACCTGCTTCTAAGTTTCAAAATCAACTGATGCATTAAACAGAAGACATCAAACAACTAGTTTTTAACTCTGCTCAATAGTCTTTATCTTCTTCTTGAATATATATATATATATATATATATATATATATATATATATATATATATATATATATATATATATATATATATATATATATATATATATACAAATGCATTGCTATTTTCTAATATCAACCATTATTTCATCACATATATAACCAAACTTTATCAAATCCAAAAATCCAGTGAACTTTTAATTTTATAACCAATCTTTCAAGACTAGACAATTAAAATAATTTTCTATGCTAACGCATTACCAGGAGAAAATGCTTTTGACACTGACAGCAGAATATGAATGCTTACACTCAAGACTAAGATAGGAAAAAAGGTCAGCTAGGTCAGCTCTTACCATGTGACAAAAATGTAGGTCATGGCTTCCCAGTTTTTGGTACAGATTAAATTTGATCCTAAGGCACATCAAACAAATAAAATCCAAGGCAACTTGCTGGAAAATGAGTACCTCTACTTTTTTTTGATCAGCTAAATTTGTGATCTTGAAAACATATGTCTACACCTGAAGTATCCTTTGAAATGATTGAGATATACATGCATGTAGTACAATCAAGTTTCTTTAAAGTCTAAAGTTTCAGGAATAAAGATATTCAGCAAAGTATTAGGCTTCAAGTGAATTCATTTTCACCTGTATAACTTGTTGGCATTCATCTGAAGTTCTTAATCAACCCACATGACTCAATTCAAGCTAAAGCATGTAACATTACTTTAACATTCTGCCAGTTCAAGTGAATGGAGGCAAGAAATCTTTTCATCAATTAATCCAATAATCCACTCTGTATGGCAATGCACACTTGTAGTCATTTCAACTTGGACAAATTCTTTGTTCACTGACTTGAACAATGCAAAATCATCTATGGAAGAAGTATTGGAAACATTAATGTGAGGTATCAAAAAAATCCAATGTTTCATTTAATCACATAAGCAAAGCAGCATCACTGCAATGATGGCATTACAAGTTACCAAATACATAACTGAATCAAAATGTAACTTGGGTTATGTTTTAGAGACCATAAACACAAATGGAAAAAAAGCATAACTTTCTGTGATGGAAGGCTGAACCTTGATGTCAAGAATTTCTAAGATGCACAATGCATTTTTCCTATATGGTTTACTTGACACAGAAGATACATATATGATCCATCTCTCAACAATATCGAAGAATGATTGGGGGACAGAAGTCTTATAGATAAAATCTCATGCATATAAGGTAATAACATTGATTTTCTTTATGACATCCTTAAGCACTGTGACTGAACTAGAATCAGGCTTTGCCATTCAACCAATATGCATGTACAATCCTTATAACAATACACTTTAGTTCATTTGTTTGGTGTAAAAAATGCCAAACAATCACAGATCACATGTAAAACTTGAAGAAATGTCACAAACTCATGTCACTACTCTAAACATTTTAACACTCCCAAGAACTTTTTTCCAAAGAAACAGTAACATCCTCTTGAAAAAGGAAAAACTTAAGTTCATATAACTGCATGTAATGCACACACTTTCTATGTACTGCTCTCAGAATGTTTTCTCACTGAGACAATATATTTACAGTAGCAAGAGTGACTCTCATAAATCTATTACTATCACAGTAAAATGAAACTACTGTTTTGAGCCATACAAGTCAGCTGTAAAATACAAGTTTATATTATAAACAAAGATAATACAAACCCACTGATAAATGAGTTATAAATTTTGTTATATTCTCTATTTGCCCAACCTGTTGAAAAGACACAAATGCCTTCGTCAATTTATTCCATGTGTGAAAGTTTGAGCTAATAAAGAGTTTTCACATATGAGAAGGTCAGTGTTTCTCTTCTTCAGGTCTCAATCATAAGCAAGGTAGATAGGGGGTCAAGTGTGGACTATTTTCCTGTATAAATATAACATATTGATCCCATATTCAGGTCTGATGATTTACACATGTTGTCAATATGGTAAGTCAATATAATGTCTTAAAGTCCAGTATGATGCTCATTCATTGGCAAAGATTATCTCTCTTCAGCAAGTCCTTTAATTCCAAATCTTTCTGGTTCAGTATGCCTTTATACTATTTGAAGCAGATATCCTAAATGTATATTTTACAATGAATAAAAATTTGCTGGTTCAGACAATAAATAAATCTACTGCACTAAATATACTTCCTGTGGAAAGGATGCTGTGGACTTGTTTTATATCTACATACAGTGTATATATATATATATATATATATATATATATATATATATATATATATATTTTTTATATATATATATATATATATATATATATATATATATATATATATATGAATCCCAAATTTTGTGATATTCTTGTCATCCAAACAAAACATAACTGTAAGCAGATCCCTTGTAATATGGTATGGTTGAGTGCCACTGAATGGAGAGTCCACCAGTCAAGAATTAAGGACAATTAACTCTGTACATTATACATGCTTCAGTTACATATACAAAACATAGATCACCTTCTGCACAAGAGGTTTTGTTTTGTCCAGTATCATCTGACACTTAGCTAAGATGATATTAATATAACTAAAGTAGTTGAAATTTATTTAATTAGTCAAATTAATGTTTACAATGATAAATCAACTGATCATGTGTGAATGAAAGAATGAGTAACCAATTTAATATAATAATTACTATGAAAAATGTGTGGCCAGGATTCCCCAACATCCAATGTTCTTATGGAACTGTCCGCAGGTTGTAACTAAATGTTTCTGCATCTTTTATCAACAACAGCCAATTAGCATATGACAACTTTGTAATGTAGCAAATTTCTTCATTTGCCCTGCTTATTGACAATAAAGACCAATTAATGAAGTCCAACATTATTTTACCCAAGTCCAAAATGAACCACCATTACTAATGGAGTTTCACTTAAGAAATAGGAAACAAAATGCTTTTCTAACAACAGGTAGTTTATTTGGCAAGGACATAATAATCATGTGGCAATCCAAAATAATGAACCCATATTTTTTAGCAAGAACCTAAAGTAATTTCTAAGATGATCACATAAGTCTATTACAATGGACATATTAATGCAGGTGCAGAGCTGATAAGAAGGGAGGGGGGAGAAGGGGCAACTGGGGATACATCCCTGGGGCCCAGGCCTAACAACACTTTTTAACTTTATAAAAGAAAAATTGTTTTAACAAGAACTAGGAGAGGCCCAGGTGTTTCTTACCCCAGGGCCAGTGTGCAGGTGTACACAGGTGGTACTTTGTTGGCAATTAAGATGAGTGTATATGCTGTGTATGATCTTGACTTGAAAAGTTTGAAGCTTATACAGGGACTGTAATAATAAAGTCAACCTGAACACTATACCACTGACAGCAACCAATTGCTGTGTATTTCTCACAGGTCTTCACTTGTTATTGTGCAGAACTCAAGACGGGAAATGTTGGTTTTTTTTCAATCTCACAATAAAATGAATCAACTGAGCTACTTCAGAATGTAGTATTGAAACATTTATAACAGAGTGTAAACTTACACCAGCAAAACACTCCATACAACCACACATACATGTATTCATGTGCAAGTCAGGTTCAAATGCAATGAAAGACCCTGATTTACTGTTATATAATGCACTGACAGATATGGTTCTATGTTGTTTGTTCTTATGTTTACTGTTAACAAATTGCCAGATCTGTCATCACATCATGCAACAGTAAATCTGGGTATATGCTCTGAGTCTTCAACTCCAAATCACTTCTTCAAGGGTATATAGAGTACACAGCATGTCTTTGAGCACAAAAAAGCCATATTGCTTTCCAATCACATGAAATGTTTCTGCATGAACAAACCAACATACAACTAACAAAATATCACCAGTGACAGCAGGTAAATAGACTTTAGCAAATGCAAGTTGGTTGATACAATTAACAAAAAAAATTATTATACAGTAACAAGAGTACTACTAACAGTGTGAATAGTTCATTATATGCCCACAACATGCTATATAGTCCTTTAGAGTGCCTAAGATACCTATCAAACTGTAGTAGCCACAGAACAAAGAACAAATATATTTTAGTGGCCATTTCAAACTTTTAGGTTGCCCTTATAATATGGTCATCTTAAACATTTGGAGAATTTAAGAAGATGACAAAAGGTGAAGTTTTGTTAAGGTTATGAGTAATAGCATAAAAAACCCATAAAGTTATTTTTAATTCTATACTTTGATAACCTTAGATCAACTATTAAAACTCACCTTTAGAGTTTTGTTAATCATTTCCATACATACCACCTGACTCTAATTAAATGATAAAGGGGCTTAACCTTAAATTTCTTCTGATAATAGTCTGTTAATAAAGCCTAAACCATACCTGTATTTATTAGTGTTTGACCATAATTATTGTAAACTTAATTTTCCATTTTTGTCTCCATATAGGCATTACTTCTAAATCTATACCATTAGCTAGTGTTCTTAGTACAAATCATTTATTAAACTGGTAACCTGTAGTTTTTAAGCCACACTAGTTACATGTAAAAGATGGAGACTTAATGAAATTGCACCTGCCAAATATTGTTAGCATCAAATGCAGTACATGTATATACTTGCACTTAAAATTGTGTTTATGTCATTTTCTAGTTTCCACATTCTGCAGCAAGTTAATAAGTTTCAATTGCTAATTCTCAGTGCTTTTAAAGTTGCTACCATATTAGCTGTATATTGGCATGCTGCTTTATGTAAGCACTACCACAGCATGTAATGTTTACAGATGAATGTGGTCTAGGACTATAGTTACTGTGCCAAAACCATGGTGTTCCTTTTTTACTTTGATAATGATCATTGGACTCAACAATCAAAAGGTGTCATTCTAACAATATACTGAATGCCCACAGTGGCTAATGGTTGGTACAATTTCAAATTTTACCACTGTATCAGACTGGGTTAGTCACCATATCGCATCCTTCAGCAGGGCACTTTAATCCAGTTGCCTTCACACTAAATAACCTACTAGTGATACTGTGCCATAAAACACCAAACCAACCTTACCCTATCTCTACATGTAAGTCATTCTCTAGATTTCATCCAAAAACCAAGTCCTTTCATCCAAAAACCAAGTCCATAATTACAGTTCTTATGAAGAGATAACTTTAAGACCCTATGATCCTGATCTTTGAACCTAAAAATTAATAAGACTCTTTCTTACATTTAAAAAATCACCCGTACACTAAATCTGGTTTGAATAGGTGGCAAAGAAGTAAAGTTACTTTGCTAACATTGTTCTTCTTTTAGATACAGTGACCTTGAGCTTTGATGTTTTGATCACAATGTAAAGAAGTGTCTCTCTTGACCCGTATGCAAGCATAGCACTGAGACTGTGTGTACATGTAGTACAGAACTGAAGATTTGTTAAAAGATCTTTATTCCTTCAGTCAGTGACCTTGATCTTTAACCTTTTGGCTCCAATATGGATAGGTTCCTTCTTATCCCCTTAACAAGACATCAAAATGTACTTGAAGTGTATGATCTAGTTATTTAGCATTTTTTCTTTTTATTTAGTCACCTTAACCTTTAAACTGTAGACCCCAAAACAACAGATTTCTAATCCTTACCCAAATGAAAGGTATTCCTAGTTTGATCATAATTATACATGAGACTTAAAACCAAATATCTGAAAATGTCTGCAATTTTTTTTTATATTCTACCTAAACTTTCTGTCAAACCTAATTTTTTATCTATTGTCTATGAGCATGTACCACTCTCCAGGGTATGGGCTGGATAAATGATTTTAAAGCCACACCCCATAAAGTAAATAAGTGGGGGGGGAATGTCATTAGCCATAAGTTTCACGTGCCTGGTCTATGGAACTGCTGTCAGGGAGCACCTTATTCATATAATGGTCTTATCCTCTTGTGTTCTCAACATTGTACTAAATCTAAAATGATGTAAGGAAAATAACTTCTCAGTGTCAATGGATTAAATTTTTAATTTGATTTTAAGAAATAGACCTTGTGGTATCAAAAGTACTCTGATTTAATTTTTTTTTAAGTTTTATGGATTTGCATTGAGATGTATATAAATCTGCAATAGACAGGAAGCACAACAACAACAATTATTGTTGAACCCCACAAAAAAAGAATTGACATTAACTTCTAAATTATGCACAGAGTGCATATTTTATTTTCATCAAACCAAAGAAGACAGTACAAGGAAATGAAAAACAATTCACTATTTTTTATGGGGGTACAAATCTTCATGGATTTCATTGCTGATTCAAACCATGAATAGAAAGACCCGATCCGTATGTGGAACAAAAACACTCTTTCATCAACCAAGGAACAAAATCTCTCTTCCACCAACCAAGGAACAAAATCATTCTTCCATCAACCATGGAACAAAATCACCTCTTCCACCAACCATGGAACAAAATCACTCTTCCACCAACCAAGGTATAAAATCACTCTTCCACCAACCAAGGTATAAAATGACTCTTCTACCAACCAAGGAACAAAATGACTCTTCCACCAACCAAGGAACAAAATCGCTCTTCCACCAACCATGGAATAAAATCACTCTTCCACCAACCATGGAATAAATTCACTCATCCACTAACCATGGAACAAAATCACTCTTCTACCAACCATGGAACAAATTCACTCTTCCACCAACCATGGAACAAATTCACTCTTCCACCAACCAAGGAACAAAATCACTCTTCCACCAACCATAGAATAAAATCACTCTTCCATCAACCATGAACAAAATCAATCTTCCACCAACCAAGGTATAAAATCACTCTTCCACCAACCAAGGAACAAAATCACTCTTCCACCAACCAAGGAACAAAATCACTCTTCCACCAACCATGGAATAAGTTCACTCTTCCACCAACCAAAGAATTTAGGTACGGATAAAAATGTCATTTTTGTTTTTTTTTTACAAAACTGAGACAATCACACTTATAAATGAATCCACAGTATTAAGCACTAGTCTACACAACAAAATTAGAATGGACACATAAACAGATAACTTTTGTATAGTGGTTCAACATCTACTGTATTTGAATAATTGGGCCACAAGTTAAAGATCATTCATAAAGGCATTTTGATTACATATTTTACCTCTGAAATGGGTTAGATTGTTTTTATCTCAAATCAATTCCAATCTGTTTCTGGTTGTAAGTGAGCAAATCTCTTCCGATTTACATCAACTATATTCAAAATGAATCAAGATGACTCACACCTTCATTAAAAAAACCCATCTCCTGCTGGACATTGCATTATAAATAATTTAAGTTCCACACTGGCCATTTTTATCATCCAAACAGAAAAGTGGGGTGGCAAGGCCGATAACAACAACATATTGACATGCCATGCTTTTTTGTCATATCTGGTGATATGGAAACAACTGTTTTGTCCTGGGATGCATCCTGTGATGACATTCTAACTAATATCATAGACTCGTTTAAAAGTCAGTTTATTTCAAGAATCTGAAAAAAAATTTAAAATGTACCTACTATTTTTCAATGTCCATCCATGGACATCAACTTCTAATTTATGCATAGACTACAGATTTTACATTTTAAGGATTTGTGTCCCTTTGGCACTAGCAATGACCAAAGTAATGAAAGGTGATAAAAACTGTCAGATTGCATTTAATACACATTTTAAAACAATGTATCTGGCCATTAAAACATTAGATTTGTGGTATCTGGCTGAGTTCCAATGTAATGTACATGTATTTGAGGGCCATTAATGAGATGTATTTTAATAGTCACCCATATGGCAAGGAAAATTTATTTTAAGGTGGAAAAAAATGACAAAAGAGACTAAATTCATGCATTAATACACAATTTGAATTATTTGTCAGTTTGAAAAGAAACATGTTTTTTCTAATAAATGTTGGTAGATAATGATTTGTCGGTTCAATGCCATTGTTCAGCACCTGACAGGCTATACATTATGGCCAGTATATCTGTTGAGGTGGCGCTCACCAGTTATTATGTACTTTTGAGAGAGTGATGTATGTAAGGTGAAGTTGTTTGCATTTTAAACATGCATAGTGGAGAGAATGTTGGCATACCTATATACTACTTTAGTGTAATGTGACTGAAATTTCTTTGGATATTGTACTTTTGAAAATTTTAAATGATCTTAGGACATTGCTAACTGAAATGACTGCTTTCTTGTGCTCCAAAAATCAACCTGAGTTTTTCAAGTACACTTTTCTTGTCAGCTATTAAAATACGGAAAATGAATTTTGCAAAACTAGACAATACCAGCTTCTAAAAGTGCAATGAATGAATTACCAAATACACAAAATGTGAAAAATTTATCAGTTTTTTTTTTTTACAATTTACCTCTGAAGTTCAAGAAGTGAAAATGAGCAAGTAGAGCTAGCACTTTTTTGAAAGATGCAGATCTGGAGTAAGGCCAAGCTGCATACTCTCTAACCCATATTACACCCATCAATCATACATCAAAATAAAGAGAATTAAAGGTTCTTTGAACAATACCTAAGATATACAAAGTCTCTTTTAAATAGCCAGTATAACTAGTGAGGACACCTGGGGAAACTCTTTTTCTTTAAAATTTTAACCCTATGCTAAATACGAAACTGTAGAGCGCTTTCTAAAGGAAACTCCCTGGAAAGAACCACCAAGCAAGTTTCTCATATGCCCACATTGGCTAAGCTAAGCTTGAACAAAAACAGACAGAGGTGAGGTGTCAGTAACCTGTAAAGATGAGCTAATTAAACCACTCAATCACCCAAGGCTCCTAGTAGATAAGGCATCAACAATAAAGTTAAATGAGAGCAAGATCTGGAACAGAAAATTCTATGGTACAGCAAATTTCAGGTCCAACATATCAGTTTTTTCATGAGTTACTTAAGAACATGATAAACATTTGTTACAATAATGTAAATGAGGAATGAAAATATGATAATACACCATGCAGACAACAATGTTAAGGTGGCAAAACTGTTGAAGCAAATAAAATTATCACATTTTGTATAGTACTTTTAGTGCATTATGTATTATTATTTTCCAAAGTCCCTCTAACATGTTGTCTCCCAAATATGGTGGGTAAGGAACATAGTTGGTCCTATTGCCACACACACACACACACACACACACACACACACACACACACACACACACACACACACACACACACACACACACATACACACATACATTAAAATGTTGTAAAGTTGTCCCTCAATACAAAGTGTTATGTGTATTTAATTTAACTGTTTGGTTTTTTTTTTTTTAAAAATTATTCCATTAAATGGTATTCCAATGTAACATTGTTTATTGGACTTGACCTTGTCCAAAATTGAGTTCAGTTCTATTTGACCTCATTTAGTTTTTAAAAAAAAATTTCATTGGTGTAAACAACTAGCAATAGATTCATTATCCTCGTTGCAGACCTGCCAACCTCAATGAGTCTGTCTCAGTAAGGCAGCTGATTTTTTTTCCATAAGATTGACCAGTTTTCAATAAGGTGTTAAAAAATATCAATAAATGCTATTGCAAAGCTGGTAAACAATTAAAAGTTCAACGGAGCAACCATAACATTATGTTCAACTGAAAAGTATGTAAAGTACACATAGACCTTATTTACCAATAGTACAGCTGTGCAAACTTTAGTTCCAAACCCTATGCAATTCAATGGCAAGCTGCTATCTCTCAACTTGATGTAATTCTTGAAAATTCTTTTCCTATTTCACATGAGGATGGCAATCATGAGATGTACTCAAATTGGCATGTGATGTCCAATAAACCTAATTTTGTTCTTTCCATCTTTTATTCACAAGAATCTGAATATTCCTTTTAATTCTTCTGTGTCGATTATTAACACTTTTCTAGAGGCTTATTTTTCCTTTGGTCTCAACCATGCATCACTTTTGGGATGCCATTTTTACAAAATTCTATAATCAACTTGGGTTCAATTTTAATTTCTTCAAATTATTGATTTCAAGTGATTATTTTCTCTGGAAATACAAAAGTGCTCTGATAAAATTCTTGGATAAGACATTTATAGGAATTTATACTGAATTCAAACCTGGAATAATATTTCTGTGATTCAACATAAGAAAGTTGTCAAATCAGCACAATGCTGGCCATAAAAACAAGTCATCAATATTAATTGATTTGAACTGAGTTTTATTCAGGACTTTTATTACTAGGACTTGTGTCTTAATTTTTGGAGTATCTTTGGATTTAGTTTGCAAAACAGTAAGCTCTTATATTTTCACCTTGTGTTCTAGGGAAATAAATTATTTGTTAAATTTTACAAAGCTTGCTATCTTTACTCTTTTCTGTTACTTAATTTAAGAGCATAGACTTGTAACAAAAGTGACTCATTATAACAATATGCCTGATATAAACTGGTATAGCATACAATTATTATAACTGCAAGAATGTTATTTGTCATGAAATGTACCCCATTATAAGGCAACATAACAAAGTATCTCTTTTTATGACACCTACGAACACCAAAGGTCTACTTCCCAGAGGCTACGATCATAAAAAGGCATAGAACCCATTACAGGTATACTAACAGTTACAATCCATTGAATCCCATCCCGAAAATCCAATATCACATTTCACTCATTACAATTTTATAAATATGGAGAGACAAATACGTTTAAAAAAGTTAATAAATTTTTACTCCAAACACAAGACTTAAAGGAGAGTTTAATGTTTGCAACACTGTAATCTTAGATGCTATATATTTACAACCAAAAAAAAAAAGATCTGATACAGGAAAATTGGAATTTAATATATCAACAGAATTAGAAAACAATGAAAGATTTCAAGGAAACAAATCAATACACATAGAAAAGTCTCACTGGATTGTATTTATGGATTTAAAACCAAAATTTAACTAAGCCAATGTCTGTTTTTGTGTTAACACAATTCTAGAAAGAGAAAAATAAACAATCATGTGAAAGTAAATCAGTTATGCAATTACAAAAGATGGCACATGGTTTTCAAACACCCCATAACTTTTTAAAAATATATCCTAAGTTTTCTGACAAAAAACATCAGTGTCATGTTTAAGTAAGAAACAGAAAAGTAATTAACTTTAATACAGTGCCTAATATTTAAAGAACGAAAACAATGATGTCATACACTACTTATAACAGACTGTCAATAATTGTCTTTTAAGATTATCTACCATAGTTTTTGGGAAAATGTCAGAAAAATCAAGATTTTCCAAGTTTCTTTTATTATATTTTGTTGTATATGCAAGTTAACATCAATCAATAAGCTAGATAAAAGAGAAATTTGCACCAATAAATGTAAGAAGTTTGGCTCAGAAATTGATTTCTCCAGGGATGTAACAAACTAGTCACTAAAAATAGATAAATAGAACAAAATACCAATATATATATATATTTATATATATATATATATATTTATATATATATATATATATATATATATATATATATATATATTTATATATATATATATATATTTATATATATATATATATATATTCCTATATATATAAATTTATTCCTAAAACCAAAATACTGAAAATCATAATATCTGCCGTACATGTAAAAACTCTCTGAGATGACAGGTCCCTTGTAAAATCTTGTTATACCCTATCAGGATTCTAAAAAGTCTAATATAAAAGAGATGAACTAAAGTATCTGACATCTACTACTAACCAGTCAAAGAAAAAAATTAATGGATTTCAAAATTCATACAGCATTTACACCAAGTATTTGCCTTACAACTGGGGTCCTTTTTATCAAGTTCTCATTGAGAAAACAAATATACAATCATAAAGTCACCCTGTTTGAGTTCAGTGATCATAAAAGCCATTCTAATTTCCCCATAAAATTTCCTATATAAAAATCATGTATTCAGTGGTCACCTGTCTTCAATGGTCAGCCAGCATGTGTTTCTTAAATGCCTTCCATGTCACTAAAGCATATCAAGAATAATCACTCCAAGTATGCTAATTAAACTTCTTTTGTCCATGCAAGGTAGGATAAATAATATAAAGGTATATGAGGTAAATTGAGGTGCAAATATTTAATATTTCAATTGTACTTAAGGTAAACCAGTAAACTTAAGGTGTCAGCATGTCAGGTTCAAAAGCAAGGTAGTATTAATTGAATGAAAGCTATCTCCAATGGAAAAGAACTAAACAAAACATGTCATTTCCATGTCCAGGTGCAACTAGTGATATCTCTTACTGTTTAGTTGCTACTAATGATAGTCCCATTAAACTTCTCTTCATTCCCTCATCATCAAAGGTTGCAAACATAAGACAACTGTTTTTTGATCTTTGAGTTTGCCCAACAGCTGAATCTATTAATTGTTTAAAATATGATTTCCTGTTTTCATGCCTTTTGATACCAACTGCCCTATCAAAAAGTCTGGTAAGCTCAATGAGTGACTGAAATGGGGATGGAGAAACCCACAAAACAAAGATCAGACTTTTTTAAGGCTTAGTTATGATATAATGTATATGATGGATTAATGTGATGATACAATTTATTATTGTGTGGAACTGATTTTATTAAATTTTGTTATTTAACATTCTGCAATATAGCTAAACTAAAAAGATGTATTTTGGTTATATACATTCATGAACTACATACACGTATCCTGGTACAACTGCTAATTTTAAGTAATACAGGGGAAATAACAATAATGATAATACTACTAATAATAATTTTAATGCCATTTGGTTCATAATACATAAATTGCCATTAACCAAGTTTGAGAGTTAAACCTGCCTTTAAAATTCACCTGCCTACAAAGGCCACTTTTGCCTTTTTCCATCGGTGGTACCTTGCTGTTGACATGTTTGACTGTACAATTGTAAATAAGCAAATATAACTGGAATATCTAAGTTTTTCTCTACCCTCCCACTCCACTCTGGGGTAAATATATTAGTATGCTATAAAATTGATTTTTACTTGTATTATCACACTGTAGTAATATTTTTAAAACTTGTTCCCTTTTTCATATTGTTCATAAAGTTCCTAATAGTAAATGAGTCTAATGATGATTACATAGTTATGTTTACATTTCCAATAAATTTTGTTTACATTTCCAATAAATTTTTTTAAAGTTTAAAGTTGATATAATAACAAGAAGACAAGATCAGCATAAAAAAATCTGGGGGTTGAGTCACACCAAAGACTTAAAATTGGTACTAACAGCTGCCTTGCTTGGTGTTCAGCATAAATATAGGTTAGTTTAAGGACTGGTCAGCCTGGTGTCAGGATAATGTGACTGGGTGGAACATTATGGTATGTGTCTGCTGCATGTTGCCCCAGTGCTAGACATCACAATAAACTGCCACACTGCAGACAGGTTGTGATATGACTGAAAAATTGTTAAAGCTTAGTTAAAAAATCCAAATCATACAATCACACATAAAATCAACATCTTCAAGAAAAATAATGCACCAGCAGATCTGAATCTATTCAGTTTGTTAGGAGTAATCAGTAGAACAAACAGCACAGAGCCTGATCAGCAGGTGCATTATGCTACCACAGATGAGGTGTTTGCAATATTTTTTACATATAAAGGAATATATTTGGTATCTTCAGAACATCAAACAAGATCAATGTTCACCTACTGCAGTGGTTCTTAACCTTGTGGCAACCCAATAAGGTTTGTGGTGCTAGCCTCACATTCCATCATATAATAAAATACAAATTGTGTAGGAAATTTCAAATCATTAAGGCTGATCATGGTGATGCATTCAAAACCGAATTGCAATCCACTTTTGGGTCATGCAGTTTTGCACCACAACCAATGGGCTAAGAACCACTTGTCTACTGATTACCAATCAACCCATTCAGATCTCAGGAGTGAAGTTTGAATTTTTGTAGCAAAAATACTTGAACTTTATGTTGGCATAGCATGCCACTTACAAAGTGGTCCATTACATCGAAGTGTGGATTGACTAAGTTTAAGTTACATAAATTTAAATGGCAATCATTTACTTTATATGGAAACTCTTACATCCATATTCCTTTGGAAAGCCATTATTGACACATTCCAAGAAGTACACAAGGTAAACAGTAAAGTACATGGACATTTTTGGACAAGATCAATCTAGAGATGTGATCCAGTACAATCTGGATTGAATGGTGCATGCTGTGTGGTCACAATGAAAGCTATACTACCCTATAAGTGATGGTTAGATTCTAAATGATCTTTACTGAACCAGTTCAGTACCTGTCCACCACTGGGGAAGTCCACAGCAATCAATAATTTTCTTTTGGGGCTTTATTCATGACAGTTAAGGTACAGAATGTTCAATAAACAGGACTAAATAGACTTTGATTAAATAAAATAATAATTAAGTTCTAAAACAACAATGTATATTTAATTTGAGTAAATGTGCATCATAATCTGAATGACTTAAGAAGTAGATCAATATTTTGGATTTTTCTAATAAAGCATAAGTGTCGTTACAAGTTTACTTGAATCTATTGATAACTCGGAAACATTTTAATTTTATGCAAAGTGAAAAGATAATGACAGCTATAACAATGCAAACTTACTGAAACTGATGAAATGGTGTTTTGATGAAAATATTTTCTCATTTTGGAGCATTTACATGTTTGTTAATCAAGTCAAATTAACTGAGTTGTATACTATCAAATGAACAGTTCAAGCTTAAAAGTTGTTAACTGGTTTATATTCCTAAAATGAGAATAACAGTCAGGCTCTCTTCATACCCAAACTTCTTGTTTTTGTTGTTGTTGTAGGTCTAAGGCCATTTTTCAGCAGAAGATAAGTTATACATGACAGCCATTATAACTGTTAAAGGAAGAACCCAGTAAAACCCCAGAAAGAATTACCAACACACAAGAAGCTACTGGCAAGCTTTCTCACATACCCACAGTGGCTGAGCCTGAGACTCTATGCAGAGGTGAGATGGAAGTGATCTGTAACAGTGAGCACTTTATACCACTTGGCCACTCATGGCCCCATACCCAAACTTGAACTTGGGACATATGTGTGCAGTAGCATATAGCAACCATGGCTGCTATATGGTGCCAACTAAACAAAGAATGGTAAAAATTAAAAAAATTAAGAATTGCACAAATCCAATACCTAACCCTCCAAATAAATGTAAATATGAAGCACAAACAAACAGAATAAGATATAAAATAAATGTTAAAAAAATATAATGCACATTGGCATGACTTTCCCTGCTAAGTACTAAGCTTTGAAAGTAAAGTGGTGAAGCATTTAAAATGGTAGTTGAAGAAGAAACATGGCACCACTATATTGTAAGGGAGATAACCCCTCTGGGATTGTTCCTTGGCTCATACAACACTTAATTTAAAATGCATCTTTTCCTAATAAAAACAAAAGCTAAATAAAAAGTACCATAGTACTGACTTCACTTTTTGCCTAATGAACTGATGGCAATTAGGAGTCATAAAAATTCTTTCCTAACACTGAGGATCAGAAGCAGGGGGATAATTTATTGTTTTAAAATTATTAAGCTTGGACAGTTCATGATGGCTGTATCAAGACACCTGTTGGTGCATCTAACAGCTGTATCACTTTCTCTAATAGGTTCATCTTGTTTAAAGCTGCCCAACACACAATACAGGGAAAAGGATGAGGCCAATAATTTTCTTTTCAATTCAGGATATTATTATTTGCTTTTAACTTTGTTTTCCAACTAATACAACTGGTCTAAAGAGTTATATTTTTATAAAAAGCAGAGCAAGACTATTTTTTCAGTCTATTTGGTGGCTGCACATTTGTATTAAAACCCATTCATATTATATGTAAATGGTTTGTTCCTCACTAAATTAGTAACGTTTAGGCAGATTCCATCTGGAGTTTAGGTGGATTCAGTGTGGATTTTGCCTAAAAATATCTAATTTCTGACAGATTTTAAATAAACTGGGAATATGGCTAAGGTGACTGACTGAATCCGTCTAACAGTTAAGCATGCTATTTATTATATTCCTTTTAAAGAATAACTGTTAGATGGAAAAGTTCTGCTTGTCAAGTTCATTTTCCTACTTTAAGATGGATTTTGGACTTGACTGATTTTGGCAGAATTGTTAGGCGTAAATTTGAACTTTTTCAAAAGAACTACATTAGCATAGAATCTTTGGACTTAGAAAATTTAGTGCAAAGTGGATTTTGGACTTGATCTGATATTTACTCTTAAGAAAAGTTTCATTTGCTTCCTATTAAAATATGCTCTACAACAATCATACCCAAGTGAAAATGTGACTGAAATTTCAGCAAAATCAGAGGAAAGATTTTTTGACATTCACTCAAATATTCTTTTTCACTAAAATTATTATACTTTAGGAGATTTTACCAAAATTTATGAAAATGTCAGTAAAATTTTGTTATTTAAATTTCACTGCAAACATTTAAGAAAATATCAGTGAGAATTGTAATTGAAATTTCACTGACACTTTGCCAAAAATTCTGAAAATACAGTTATATTTTGAGTGAACTGAAGCCATCCTGATTACAACACAATAATAACTTTCTAATTAACATCCTTTACCTCAGACAATAAATATTAGCAACACCAACATTAAATTCAAGCAGTCAGTAGGAAACCTGTGTCACTCTTGACAGTACTCTCATTGAATTAACTTATTCAACTGCAAGAACAGTCATAAAGACCTAATAATGTATTCTTATGACATATCCTTACCTTAAAAACATTACAGCATGTTTTTCTGTTTCTAATTTTATGGTGTTTTTTTATTTTTGTAATCAAAACATATATGTTTTTTATTCTTTTTAAGTGTAATCAAATGTTGTAAAGCGTTTTAGAGCTTCTGAAGAGTAAGCGCTATATAAAGTCCTCATTATTGTTATTATTATTATTATTATTATTATTATTATTATTATTATTATTATTATTATTATTATTATTGTAATTTCACTGAAATTTCAATAAAAAGCTTCACTAAGATACAATAAAATTTTTTTTTTGCTAACTGTACATTTTAAATGATTTTCAGCAACATTTATATTTCCTGTTTTTGATTAAGCTGCAATTTTATTGTTTCTTTTGGGAAAAAAATCCTCTTTCCAAATCTTTTCTTGTAATTTTTTTAAATTGCTGTTGTTGTTGTTGCATTTTTGTTTGTCTTCAACTGGATTAAACTTCTCTCAAAAAAGATTGTTTTCTTGTTTTTTGTTTTAAAGTAGAATTTCACATTTCTCCTGACCTGAATCTGATTTTCCTCTATATGGACCCTTTTTTAAATAGTTTCTCAAAAACTGTTTTTATAATGCTCTAGCCAGTCACATTCCCAACAAACTTTATACTAAGTATTTGTTCCCTATATTATTTAACAGATGATCACTATTATGAGCTTTTTGATTGGTCAAAAGTTTGTACTTGCCCAATGAAGCGTCACATAACAGAAGCTGTTGGGAATGAGCATGCTTAGTTTCATATTTTGACCCCCTCCAAATTTTTAAGATAGAAGGCATGAGCCTAATTATCACAACACTAAGCATTTATAAATTCACACAAAATTTAAATATGTTGTTGTTGTTATAGGGTTTAATGCCATTTTCAGCACAAAATCTGTAATGTGGTTTACATTTATGTTGAGTTTGACTTGAAAATATGTTGGCTTGTTGGTGACTCAACTTGTCACAGTTAAACTAGCACTGGAGATCAAATGCATAACTTGGGCTGCAAATGAACAGCCGACTTAACTTACATATTTACAGAGGTAAATATCTAAAAATCTAGATGGTTGAGGAATGATGAAATGTATGTTAATTTGTTTTAGTACTATTGAACATTAAAGACAAAAAAGGTACATACTGATTCTTTTAGCCTATTTGTCTCAGGAAAATAAGCTCTTGCCTGTCAAAAATGAATGTAAAAAAGAGGGGTTGGTGGTAGTATCGGTTCAGTATAAAAGCCACCAGTTGTATAAGGAATTAACCTTCATACCTAAGTCAGAATCTTACAAGCATCCTTTCAACAGAAATTATTAATTAGTTATTATTTGTATCTTTTTTATTACCATTTTTCTATTATAGGTCATCATCAGTTAAAAATTTGCCAAACAAAACTGTCCATTAGACCTGAATAACCATTAGAAAAATGTGTGGCAATGAGAATAGCTTGAATGCAAAGTTGATTGAAATGTACCTGATCAATCTCTATGAAAACTGAATGCCAGGACTAGTATTTTGCTTTTTGTGCCATAAAGAGCTTAACAGTAGTGGCTAGCATATGACAAGGAATTGAATCAGGATGATTTCAAGGTTGTATAACTCCAAACTCAGTTTAACTTACAGAATTTAAGGAGGGACAATGCACAGATTACTGGTGGGAATTGTTTATATTTTTGCCAGATACCCATGTCAAAAAAGTCATATCTTGGAGGAGTTTTTTTGACCCGGCCACAAACAGAATCATCCTTCAAATTGCTTATGTTATCAAAATATTCTAGTTGTGTTAGAATTAAGTGTAAAACAGAGTAATTATATCATGATAAACATTTGTCACAGCTGCTTATGGAACAAGGACTAAATCAAGAGACCACAACATCATAGACATTAGTCTGCAGTGACATAAGGCAGTCTCCAAGATTTTTCTTTTCCTAATCATTGTCTGAAATGGATACTTTTCTGTCATTTTGCATCATTTTCAACATTGAATTTTTCAATGAAAGATAATATTTTATATTTCATATATTATGTGTTCACAGATACCTATGAACATGTTATAATTTGATTTTTAAAATCATTAAGTATTTAGTGTCTAGCCAGATTCTTCACATCATGTTTTATATTACTGTGTTATATTGTTCAATATATTGTTCAAAGCAGATAGAAGGCCTCAAGGTAGATTGATTCTGTAATTAAGTGAGTTAGTCTCTAAATAAAGTCTTTATTATTATTATTATTATTATTATTATTATTATTATTATTATTATTATTATTATTATTATTATTATTATTATTATAATAACAACTGTATTATTTTGTTTGATGTACACTGAAATATCACAATGATTAATAAAGTCCTTTTTAATTCATATCCAGTACCGCTCTGGTGGCCTAATGGTTAGAGCATCCACTTTGGATGTGGAAGGTCGTGGGTTTGATCTCCAGCCAAGTCGTACCAAAGACTTACAAAAATGGTACTAACAGCTGCCTCACTTGGTGCAAAGTATTAAGAGGTCAATGTTAGGACTGGTCAGCCTGTTGTCAGGATAATATGACTGGGTGGGACATCATACTACATGTCTGTGCAAGACATCACTATAAACTGCCACACTGTAGACAGCAATATTGCCAAAAATATTTTAAAGCTATGTTAAAAATCCAAATCTCACACACACACACAATTCATATCCAATATTTATTTGAAACCTTTTGAAATGTCTGAAAATTTCTGGAACTTCAGTAAAATATTATGTAATGATCAACATTTTGGTGAAATTTCACCAAACTTATAGTAAACTCTCACAAAACAAAATGTTAGAGATCTCAGCAAAACTTAAAATTATGGCGAAAATGTTTGTGAAACCATACCAGAATTTTGGTGAAAATTTTTGTCAGAGCTTTGTGAAATCTCATTAATATTTCAGTAAAATTTTAATGAGGTATTGCTAAAATGTCAATGTCAATGAAAGTTTTGGTCAAAATATTTGTGAAATCTCACCCAACTGATAATAAGTGGAATCTAGGCTAAATAAGTTGAATAAACAAATTCCGCTTTATAGATTAAACATATTCCACCCAGAATCCACCTAAAATTTATAAGTGGATTAATCCATGGCAGGGGCATGTTTTCGTACAGAATTTACATCAGTGTATGAATTATTTCAGCAGCATCAGAGTAGAGTGGGCTAAGGGACTGTAAATTCTAATACCATATTTGTTAACCTCCTCAACCTGAATGCAAACACAAAACTCAAATTCTGATTTATTTATATCACTCTATCTTCATGAAAATATTCATCCTATTTAACATTGCTCAACAAACGAATAAAATCACAACATACAAATATTTGTTTTTAGACCAATTTGTTCATAACTGAGTCACAAACTCTAAGTGTGTACCAAAGTTGCAGTGTTTCATGAGTGAGGCCTGAATATAATTCGTTGTGGTGGACTTGGCCATCTCTTCCCCAACTCATTGGGTGTACTAATCAATTAAAATCTTAGCAGATCCTTTATTTAATGTGTGTGTGTGTGTCTGTGTGTATGTGTGTGTGTGTGTGTGTGTGTGTGTGTTGCTGTGGTCAGGGAGATGTAATACATACAGCTAAAATAATGGAATATTTTTGCTTCATCCCTGTATAAAACGTTATGATTCAATTTACACAATAGTTTACAAATTATGAATGAATATTGATACTGCTCAGGTAACAAAAAATACACATCATCATAAAATATTATAAGGATGTTATAAAACAGGTGACATAATCCTCTTATTGTCCTTGGTTAAGAAAAATAGCATAATCAAATCTTTTCACAATTTGTGTAAATTGTTTTTCACTCCAACAATTGACTGCTTCCTTGTATATGCCCTGAAGGACTGTGACAGTACCCTATTGCAATAATGAAGCTTTAGATAAATATTTAGCTTACTGACAGATAGGAGGATTTCATTCAGAGGATAGAAACCAAATGGGAGGTAGAGCTAAAACAGGAGGGGAAAGGCAATGAAATCTTCCTATCTTCCTCTCATGCCTTCACAGTATTTACTGATAGTACTGTGCTTATTATTTAAATTTGCTCTTTTTCAAGTCCCGATGTAGCAGCCATACAAACCATATGGTTATTGTACACAATTTTGACAAGGGCACAGCTAAGCAATTTTCTGATGCTGATGGTCTCTAAACTTGGTGAGGGGACATTTAAGGAATTTATAAGAGAGTACATGTAGCTTGATTCTTTTGTTTATTCATGTCTGTCAATGTGTGCACCTATCAATGCCACTTATGACTTTACATTACAAAAAATGTACCACTGCAAAATTACCTCAACATGCATGGGGAAGTCTGATTTAGCTTAAGGTAACAAATCTTCTATGGACTAGTCTTACCTGTCTGCCTGTGTGGTGCTACTGCTCTTTGCAGAACCTTCTTTCGACTCTTTAATCAGAAGCTTTTCATGCTTCTTGGAAAACTGGTTGATCAGCTCTCGTACTGTAGGTATTTTTGGTGGTCGCGTTCTCCTTATCATCCTGACCCTAATTCCATGGTTGGAGTAGAGTTTGGACAGCAATTGGCTGTCAGAAGGAAACCGTATCCTTACACTAGCATCCATAGTCAGATTCATATCACGGTCTGACAAGGAGTCCCGATCTGCTTCCATCTGGCTGAAATGTTACAAGATGCTAACTCTGCTCTTGACCAGTGGAGTCAAATGTAGGTTAAGCTTTCACAGACAAATTTTTCATTCATATAGGCAATGGTTTAATCCCAGAATATGTCTTTTAATTCAGAGTGTGTCATTCAAAAAAGGATAGAACGGTGCACAAGTATTCACAATTGATCATCAGTAATGTGCATATACTCAAATGATTATTCTTCAAATGTATTCAGAGTACAAGACTCACTTGAATGTATCAAAAGAACATATGAAGATTCATTTTATATCAACATGAGTAGCCATCGCCATGGAAACTATTCATCCGTATTAATCAATTAATGATTCAGCCTCACAGTTTGTGTGAAATAATGAAAAAACACTGGAAGAGCTACGTTGTGAATGGTCCAGAAATAGACTTTTAACAGAGATATCTTGGTAGCAAGATACCAACAGTTTAGGATTTCTCATCATACACTGCAAAATATAGAAAATTATAATAAACTGTACCCTTGGCATGAACTTCAGAAACATTCTACTTGAAAATTTATTGAGAATTGTAATTATTTTATTTGTCCGTTACTGTTGGAAATGAAGTATAGCTAAAGCATGTTGAGTTAGACCATCTGGATGGGTCTCTATCTTTTACGAACTTTTCTCCATGTAATGGTGTCAAAATAAAAATACAGTACACTTCAATATGGAGAGGTTTGATGTGGTGTATTCTAAGTGGAACTGTGCACACTAACCACACAGCAATGCAGATTTAGACATGTTAGTACAGTGGATCATTCTAAAAGTAGCACCTTCTCTCTAGCAAAGTTGCCTTTGCATTCTGCCTAGATATTATGGTCTTAAAAAGGCCATTCTAGCACCAATCAAACCACTATGGCCAAACATATAAAACATGCTATTTTCTCTCTCCTAACAGCACCCAGTTTTGGGAAGTGTTACTGTGTATGAAATTAAATGATAAGTAAAACACAGTATATATCAACTCCATTATCATTTCTGCAATTATGTAAACTGCTTAGTGACACATTGTTCTGAATACTGACTTGCTCCACTCCAACAATTACTATGAATACCTGGCCTTGGCCTCATCTAGTATGTCAGGCTGCAGAAATTTAAATACACCAATACTTTGGTTTTGATATTTAATTTATATTCTCATCCATTACTGCAGTAATATTACACCCATCCTGCAATTTTAATCACAACCTAATTCCTACATAAAACCTTTAATCAAGATCAAGGAGTCGTTACTAATTGTCAGATTAATTTCTCATACCATTTCAAAATCATACCAAGTTTGTGTCAGTTTCTCTTAAATATTCATGTAATTAGTTAAAAGCAATCAAAACCTTTTATCGTACATGTAAATTTATATTATCACTATCCGGAATGCCAAAACTAAATGCACAAATACAAGAACAAGTATTTCAAAAAGTAAACAATTTATTTTTGCAGATTCTGTTTTTACCAACCCAATGGAAACTGTAGACCCAGCTCTAACGACTGCAGTGTTCAGTTTGGTTATTATTCCAATAATAACAGCACAAATACTAATCTAGTGTCATAAATTGAATCTACATTGTTCATGCTAGCTAGGATTTCAATGTAACAGTCTAGATGCTGATACACTGCCCCATTGAGTGTTGATAGATCTGGATGAACACTGTTCAGTTTTGTTGTGATTTTAATGAAACAGCAAAGACTGATAAACTGTCCATAAATTGCTGGTAGATCTGGGTCTATGTTGTTCAGTCTTGCCATGTTTTAAATGGAAAAGCATAAATGTTCCTCTTCTGCCCCATAAACTGCTGGCAGATCTATTCTCCACTGTTCAGTCTTGCTACAATTTCATTGGGACAGTATAGAGATCTTGACATACAGTCACATTACCAATAACTACATCTAATGTTCAATCTCCATTAATGGTGGCTCTGTGGTTAGAATGTTGGTCTCATCAATACAACAAGGTTGTGGGTTAAAAATATTCTGCCATCAGATCAGTACAGGGTGGCCTCTGAAGTTTATCCTTAGGCAAAGCATCTTACTTCAATTGCCTCTGCATTAAATAACTAACTTTTGTTGTTGTACCATGAACCACCAAACTCACTGTTGCAAGCAATAGGAGACAATCTGCTACACTCCATTATCAATGATCAGTGCCAGATTTAGACAAAGCAAGGCCATAAGCTACGGGAAGCTATAGAGGCCATATCTGGTATAAAATAAATTTGAGGGACCCCTTCAGACTGAGTTCAGACTTTGGGGCCCTAAGCTGTAGCTTGTTAGCTTAATATGCCTAAATCTGGTACCGTCAAGGATGGATGCCTGTGCAGTGATATCATCATTTTTCATGAATATACATAAGCAAACACATGGAACTAAAACATACAATATAACCTTTTTAAACATGAATATACATAAGCAAACACATGGAACTAAAACATGCAATATAACCTTTTTAAACATCCTGGCCCTTATTCATTTAACTCTCTTAAACCCAAAATTGCCTTTGTGGCAAAGAAAATGTACAAATGTAACAGATGTCAGCACATAAATATACAGGTGACACTTGGTATATGCCAATTTGATTTATGTACTTTCATTTATACTTGAGCACCATTAGTAATGAAGAAAAACCATTAAATCTACACCACTGCTCATTTTTACACCAATGCAGCAGCACCATGTGCTTTGAAGTGCATGTAGCTCACATACATGTATGCATGCATGCAAGTCTCATCCCTCACCAAGACTGCACAGTTACTTTCAATTTATGCCAATTTGGATTCATGCCATAGCATCAGGAACACATCTATGACATTAAATCAAGCATCACCTTATTGGTACTCTGAAATCTATATTTTAATTTTTTTCTACCTGCAAGCTATTCATTTGGAGTTGTGTGTACTCAGCTAAGGAGTTTGGACCTGGTTTTCCGTAATGAATGAAGATATACCATATACATTTGCTGTTAAGTGGAGTCCAACTGCAAACTACACAGTCCCAGATATGTGGCAGATCTGGGTCTATGCAGTTTGTTAGGAGTAACTGATACAACACTTACCCTTATCTGTTGAGATACATTATGTGATGGCAGAAAGGGGCCTATGTTGCTTGCAGATGGACTTGGTATATATATATATATATATATATATATATATATATATATATATATATATATATATATATATATATATATATATATATATATATGGTATTAAAGTTTCTTTGAATTTCAACAAGTTTTGTTTACAATGCTAATTCTTTCCTCTCAGTTGCTGACTCATTCATAAAGAAAACTGTTTTGTTCACAAGTGTCTAACAAACAAAACTGAGAATTATATTGCTCATAAAGTATACTTTTTATATACAATAGTGTAATTCAGAATATTATCTCATTACCAAAGTATATGTTGAGTCCAAAAACACTGTGTTTGGTTTATTGTCCACTCATGAACATTGCAAATTAATCTTAATGTGAGATCTAATTCTTGCTCATAACAAAATATAATGTATCAAGAAGATAAAGGAATATTTCCAAGTTGAATTTTTCAACATAATCAGTCATACTGTAGAGTTGCTAAGCTTCTGACAAGTTAAACCTATCAGATGGAAAATATACTCACTAATATGAAAGAATGACAGTACAGTGACAGGTCCAATCACTACTTTGAGTGGTCTAATGTATTTGTCTATTTTCAGAAAAATGTGTAAAGTAAAATGTACCTATATAACATTAAACATTTCTGTTTTTTCACAAATAATGGTGATCCTAATATGCAAAAAAATGAATTCACTGAAGATACTGATGCCACACTGGCCAATTTCCTTGAATCCAAGATAGGATCATTTCTTCTTTTGAGCTGCCAAGTATTTGAAATAATTTCTTATATTCTTAAGCACTAACAAGATTATCATGAATCCCATGATGACTGTAAGATAAGCAACATCTTTAGTTAGAACTAACTAGAGATCATATGAAGTCTTTTGGTGAAAGCAGTGTTCCTATGATCAGACATCTAGGTGAAGCTTTTCAAGAATGCAAATGTGGAAGCACCATTTTTGTTTACAACCAACTAGACATCATATGAAGTCTTTAGTAAAAACTCCACAAGAATGTTATTGTATGTTTATCATGTTTATCATTGTAACTACAAACAACAATAACTGTCAGAATACAGCACAGTTCACCTAACATGACTATCAAACAAAATTGATTAGATGAGTGACCTCCAACTTTATAATACATCAGTGGAAAACAATACAAGAAAAGGTTATATGCTGCCCAAACATCCAAGTTTTATAGGACTACACTGATGATCAAAGGGTACTGTTGACCTGGAGATTAATGACCAATATCTTAATGACCTGGACATTTAGTGCAGTACATAGATTATACACATAACTAAACTTAATATGTAGAAACCATCATTATGTTTGACTTGCCATGATTACCTATGATCTCAGAAGCCAACATAAGCAAAAACAATCTTCAAAGTTTGGTAATAGAACTTACTCAAGAACAAAAACCCTTTTTCTGAGTTACTAAAAGCCCTTGTCCTTTGACCTTTTGACTCAATATGCCCTATCTATACTGTGCATGTCTTAGTGTAACAACAAACTTTCACTTAAACCATTTTCCTTCTAAAAATAAGTGAATTTCACTTTTGACAGTTCAACTCTAAAACCATTAGTGCAAGCTATCCATGATGTTTATTTCAGCATTGTGATGTTTTAATAATGTTATTGTGATGAAATGTTTCTCCTTTAAAACAGTGACCTTGACTCTGTACCTTTTAATCACAAAAAAATTTTCTCACTCAAGTGGAAGCTATTTACACTCTGATCCAAGTACAGTATATGATGTAGAACTTATTGAGCAGAAACCATTTTCTCTCTCCAGTTACACGATGTCCTTTGACTTTTTGACTCCGAAATCCTAGTTTCCTTGGGTATAAGCCATCTATGTTTAGTAGATGTAGATGGCAAAGAAATGAACTTCTTGTGCAGAAAAAGACATGTTCCCAAAGAGACAAAATGACAGACATGGTCATGTGTAATATACTCAACCAAAAGGTAATTATATAAAATTGTACCTGATTTAGACATTAAATGAAGATTTTCTGTGAAATACAGGTTGAAAGTTATGACCAATCAGCATATTTTTCCTTACAAATAAGCCTTGTACAATACTCAAAGTTCTTTCTTATTCCATCAAGGTTTCTAGTGTTTAAAAGTCTCACCTGTGCATTGTTTTATGAACTCCCACCATTTATTACATAACACAGTAGATTTAGGAAAATATGCACATATCATTGCTTCTCTATAGGAAGAAAACGTACACAAAATCTTAACACTGACTCATAACATAGCCAAAACAACACCATTACCTGAGAAGTGTCTTGTCATTTGCTAATAATATTGACATTTCCTGATGAATGTGAACAAAAATGACACACCTTTAGTTAACAGATATCATCTGAAACACCTGATCAACCTGATTTCACATTAATGTTGGCTTCACACAGTCACATTGACTAAAATTAAAAGGCAATCTCATACCTTGCTCTTTTAGTATTCAAACCTTGTTCTCCACATACACCAAATACCCAAATACGCCAGTACAATCTCAGATATGCAAGACTTCAAAATGAGACATACTCTAACACAATAACAAGATCTATTATTGAATAGCAATTCATTCAAGAATCGGGCACAGAGATTTTATGCTCCAAAATACTTGCTTCTTTCTTTTCAAAATTTAACCAGCATAGCTTCAATGGATATCAATGCAATCCCTAAAGGTCACAACAGATATTATTGCATGTACAGATCTATATGTTACTTCTCACTGTTGTAATGGGAATTCATCTAAATGAAAATCAAACTTCTCAATTTATCTACTAGACTGCAAAAAGTTCCCTTGCAGTAAACATTATCCAGAACAAAAAAGAAAGCACAATTTTCTACACCAAAACATTCAGGGAACAAGTTAACTTTTACAGAACTTCTAATCCGAGTTGCAAAGCCTGATAGGTCACAAGGAGAAGTACCTGTTGAGAATGTTTGCAAATTACATTTATCTTATCTATCCTAAACATCAGCTACACAACAGACATGCACAACTCTAATCTTCAAAGGCCTTTGCATGCTTTATCTTAAGGTTCTTCTTGAGCATGCAATGTACAAACTGAAAACTGACAAAAATAAATGTAGGAGGAATAAATTCTCTAAAAAAAAAATCTACAAAGGCTAATTATAAAATAAATGTTACTTGCTTGGTAGTCCATGAGACTACAAGGGTTTCACAAGCAAATAAAGTTGCAAATTTATTAAATGAAACCTGTTCTAGAGGATACCACACATGAAGCACACCTAGTTAAAATGAAAATTTATTTAACCCCCTCAAGTCTACTCAGATGTTGACCTTATATCATGCACAGTACAATGAATATTTTTCCATACAGTCAATGTTTGCAACAGTTATTCATCGCTGCCATCATTTTACTCTACACAATTCTTTTCCACTGGGACCATGGGTGATCACAAAACATATGACCTCTCACACAGGATTAGTGACATCCAAATTCTCTCTGCATGGGTTCAAGTCTGAGCTCAAACTAAGTGGGAGTGTGAGAAAGCTTGTTATTAGCTTCTTGTGGGTGTGGGGGCCTATCACATGCTTAAAAATGGCATAAAACCCACAGAATTAAACTTTATAACACAGCCAGTCTGACAAAAACAGATAGATAAAAATCATGAAAATACTATGTTCAGAGTGAAGACAGTGACATCAAAATGAATAAAGTTAATGCCCAGTCTTGAAAATGTTGGTAACCTAGGGAGCATGTAACACTGCCTAACCTGATGAAAAATCCAAATATTCTGACATTCTCTGGCCATTAACTTCCAACATGTCTAATTGAAACATATCTGATAGCTCTTTCAAAAGTAACATTTCTTCATATTAATATGATGCATAGATTATTTAAAAGTATCACCATGAAAACAAACATCATTAATTTGTCTCTTATTAATATACATGTATTGAGGAGATTTGTTCTCAAGGTGTGATGCTATATCTACTTGACCCATGGTGAAAAAAGAAGTAAAGTTATATCTGACAGAGCCAAGTTTTTCCTGGTCAGAACTAGGGGACAAGTGCCTTTTCTGAATTCTGTGAAGGACATGTTCATAAAGAACAAAATTTACTGGCTTCTTGATTGCTTTTATAGGTAAGTATCTCACTGATAAGCAAATAAAGAGGAAATTTGTAGCATTAGAAAAGTCAATGGCACATTATATACCAAACTTATGACTAATAGTCATACTTCCATGCCATGCAGATTAATTTATGACCAAAACGTCTCAATGACCAAGACCTTAATTTAAGATATGTGGTCCAGAAACTCAAACTAATATGAAGAAATATTTATTTTCTTACTAGAATTGCTGTAAAATAAGATCTCTAGACCCCAGAATTTACATGTTTCTTTATTTGCCTAAGTGCAAGTCATCACAAATTGTTTTGGTCAAGGAACTTACCCTACAATTAAAGCTATTCTACAAAACCAATTCTTCTTAGAACCACAGTGACCTTGATTGTTGACCTCAAAATCAATGATCCTGTTCACATAGCTTAAGTGCAAGACATCCACAAACTTTGGTCAAGGTACATGGATGAGAACAAAAGTCATTATGTAAAAATAAAATTTATCTTCTTTCAGTCACAGTTGACAAAACTTATAGCCTTTTAACCCTAAATCAATAGGTTTCTTTATTACTCACATGTAGGTCATGCTCAAAATATGGTGCAGTCACAGTGACCTTGACCTTTGTCTTTCACCAATTGCTTTTTTTCTTAGATAAAGTGCAAGCCATCCACAAAGTTTGATCCAAGTAAGTGATACAGAACTAATGCTATGGTGCAGAAACTTATTTAGATCATAGTGACCTTGATTGTTGGCCTTTTTCTTCTTAGATTCAGTGACCTTGACATTTAACCATTTACCTCTGAAATCAAAATATTTTATAATACTGCATGCAAAAAGTTACAATGGTATTCTCTTTTACTGTAAGAATGCCCTGGGTAGTATTAGTTTTGTTGCCACATAGACCATCAATCATGGATTATGTTTAGCTCTGTCAGATGACTGTGACATGTATAGTTTTTACTCACTTGGTTCTTTTATCATTTCTGTATAATTGAATACCTCTGAGAATTCTGAATTTTTCCCACATTTCCATTAGATCATTAAAATTTCACATATAATCATGGCATCTGAGATTTAAATGACTGTACCAAAATATGATTTAGTTGTGTGTATTTCCAGCTGATTTCATAGGCTTGGCCCTGTAATATTGGCTGTAACCCAAGATGTTTGCTGTAGAAAACCATGTGTCACACAAGCTCAGCTTGAGAGGTCAATGTTTCATGATCTGGTCTTTGCATGAAAGAGAGGTTCCAGAGGGATGCTTGGTTGACTGGGAGGACATACAATAGTTAGGATCAATCCTTGCATTGTACCCTATTAGATCGCAAATGGGAGACATCACATTTGTCACAAGAACATCCTTTACTGAACATTATATTTTCATACATTCAGAACAATTACTTAAATAGTGACACAAAGGTTAATATCACATCGTAGCTTCAAAACATCATGTTGTCAGCAAAGTTTGACCAAATAATATTATCCACATCTGTTATGTGTACAAGGTATTGTGTATTTCTGACCAGACAATAAGCAGAGCCATTCTACAGCAAGAGCACATAAATCCAGCAAACACTGGTAGAAAACTTCTCAACACTTCTTCTGACTGCTCCGGTGGCCTAGTGGTTAGAGCATCCACCTCAGATGTGGAAGGTAATGGGTTCAATCACTGGCCAAGTCATATCAAAGACTTACAAAAATGGTGCCAACAGCTGCCTCACTTGGTGCTCAGCATTAAAAGGTTAGTGTTTATTAGGACTGGTCGGCCTGGTGTCAGGATAACGTGACTGTGTGGGACATCATGCTACATATCTGTGGCATGATGCCCCAGTGCTGGACATCAAAATAAACTACCAGAGTTTGTAGACACTGTAGCAATATGACTGAAATCACACACACACACACACACACACACTCAATACTTCATTTAGAACTGAACATATTATATATGTATTTAGTGTCAGTGTAAACTATCTGTAAAAAAAAAACATTTGTCTGTTCTACACTGTGTAACACCTGTTAATTAATTCACTTCATGCTTTGATGAGGGAAAACTGGTTGAAATGGTAAATGACTTCATAAAAGCTTTCTGATCTAGTGAAAAATCAAATTTTCATAAAAAGCTGAATATTTATCACTCTAGCAAAAAACACAATCATTTGGTTCTAATCATACTTAAACAGGTATCGTATAACACTTCAAATTTCTGGAGAAAAACTTTTAAGTTGTTCAGTGTCATTAGAGTCAATTTTAGGTTAAATTCTACATTTTAATTAATGACTTACCTCTAACTATCGGAAATAATATACAGACAACTGGGGTTTTTTGCAGACAATTTAACATTTTCATATACAAATGAAAATCCCTGAGTGAACTTGAATGTACTCTCCAAAGTGCATTAAATATACTTCAAAGTTTTACTAAACTCATTAACCACTGGTGCCACCTTTATGTATTAGGAGGTAGTACCCAACTTTTGACCTCTTTAGTGTCTATGTATTTTCTGAGACTCAATTTTTTTACACCAGATCTTTGCATGTTGTTGGAATTGGATTTTGCGCCAGATTATAGACTCTTTGTACTGATATCTGCACAAAGACAAATGAACCCTTTGCAAAAAGTAGTATAAGTTGGGGATTTGGAGTAAAAAGTGGCCAGGACATGAAAATGATGGGTCCAATAAGCAAAATGAAAGAAAAAAAAAAGAACTCCAACTTTTACCCTTCTGCTCATGCATGAGTGAAATAGCCAATGAAAAATGTTGCATATTATTATCATGACTTTATTTAAATAGGGTAACTCAATTAGCTAAGAACTAATCTACTTTGAGGCCCTCATTCAAAGATATTTACTTATTTTTGCTGCATCTCTGAAGCCACTGTATATAATGGGTTTGGAAAAAGGAAATAGAGTGGGCATTTCTAATCTCAACTGGAATACTATTCCAGAGCAAAGTTTCAGAGTATTGGAAACTTTTTTTAAAATAATTCCTTTTTAGGTTTGGGAATTTTGTAATGTTTGGTAGACATTAATCGCAGGTGAGGAGTATTTCTGGGTAGCTTAAACTTGACTAGTGATTGTAAATAGTCAGAAGTACTATTATTGGCTATCCTGTACATTAATTTGGCTTTTCTCAAACAGATTCGGTCTTTAATAGGTAATATTTTTAACTTACCAGCTAAATTTTCCTTGCTTTCTTTCTGGATTAATATTAACTTAAAAGCTCTTTTTTGGAGATGTGACAGCTTTGCTAAGTTTTTATCATTTGAATTTCCCCATATTGTATTACAGTAGTCTAAATAGGGTTGTATGTAACTGTTATAAAATAGTTTTCTGTGCTTTTCTGGGAGAAAGTGTCTTATCCTACTGAGAAGCCATAAAATTGAATTGACTTTTTTACTGACATGTTTGATATATTCAGTCCGTGATAGGTTACTATCTACCAAAACATCAAAAAAACTATCTGACAGACCATTTGCAAACCTTTATCCTTTCATGTCAGACACAGTTCATCACTATTAAGTTTTTTTAACACAACATGGCATCAGGCTAAATGAAAATCTCTTGAAAGTAGATGTCCAAGGATGTATTCAAAAGTAGCCCCCAACATGTGTTTCCTACTCCCATTTCAGGTACAAATGACAAAAATCTCCAAGCTAATTTGGCTGAATTTTGATAATGTCACCAAATTTGAATATTCTTTGATAATTTGTTCATTTGTGCATCAATATTGGATGTAAATTACAAAATTGGCCATTCTGTAACAATTTTTAACAAATTTCCAAAATCCTTGTTAAAAGCAATAAAGGCTACAAAATAACCCCTACAAATGGTGAATAAATTTATAAGATAGTTGATTTTGCATGTGGATAATAATGTCATGTCAAAAGACATACCGATCAACACATTACAAATGTCAAATCATACCTTCAGTTACTTGGGAAAATTAGAAATAACATTCCTTTGAAAAATTGCATTATGTTCAACAAAAGTTTTGTTCACCCAGTTTTCAACTATTACAATATATTATGGGGCAAATCTAGTACAAATACAAAACAAGAATCCCTTGAAGAGATTGCTGCTCTGCTGGAAGAGAGAATTTTCAGGAATTTTATAATGATGCGACAATTTCTAGATCACTGAAACCATTTCTGATAGTCTTAAGCAACCAGATTTTCAAATTAGCTGCTGTGACAGAAATAATGACAATAAGAACGGCACATTTTGAAAAGTGTTCAGGTACGAATGTGACATTTATATACATTTATTTGTTCATAAAGTAGATTAGTTATATGTTTGTTTGTAAATACTGTACATGCTTCTTTGCATCTAGGCTGATTAGTTGCATATATCTGAGTCACCCTCCTAAAATTTATTATTATTATTATTATTATTATTATTATTATTATTATTATTATTATTATTATTATTATTATTATTACTGTTGTTGTTTTTGTCATGTCAAGAGACCATTAGGTCCACATCAGTTTTCTTGGATCCAGTTGGTCAACTGGTCTAAGACCTTTACATTTACAGATTATATCTCAACTCTCCAAGTGGATTGAAGACTTTAAGGCTTGGAAAAAAGTGGGTATGTGACAAAGCTTGCTAATAGCTTTCCATGGGTCAGTGGTCTTTTCAGGTTCTTCCTTCACCAAATATACTATCTGCCATGCATAACATATCATCTGCTGAAAAATGGCATTAAACTTACAAAACCATATTAAAATAACTTTCCAAATAAAACCGGCTTAACTGAGTAAGAAGATTTGTTGCAACTATTTGGTATCCTTTTGGTTTCACATTATTCTTCATGCCCCCCCCCTAGTCATTCATTAGATAAGAGAAACTCATTCATAAACTGTATGAATAATGTTGGCCTTATGTTAGTATATACACTTAACTGCACTCTGTTTTTGTTCCGAGTCAGCAGAAAGACCAAGTTACCATAATAAGGAATACAGATATGTCAATGTGGTAAGGCCAGATTCATAAGCCATATGAATCAAGTTCTTTCCCATCACACACAACAAAATAGGAGGTAAATTTTGTATTTTTTACAGTCATTCTTGTACACTTTCTAACTATTTTTTGCTATACTGTATGAATGACATTAAAAAAAAGCTGGGATTTATTAAAGTTCAATTTACTACATCTACAAATATCTACACTGATGACTGAAAGCTAAGCAGTTCAAATCAGGGTGCATGATACAGAAATTCTGTCCAATGTGTTTCTATCTTTCTGTTGACAACTTTATCTTATTTGTAATTACATGTACATAGCATAATGTGACTAACAAGTTTATTCTGAATGACTACTGTCCATTTTTTAAAAATGTCTATCTTAATTTAACTTTTTTAGTTCTAAAAGATATATTTTCAAACAATTTTTAACCATTCTGCTGAAAACTGAAGTCAGTATTTAAAATGGTTATCTATCTGATTTGGGGTCTTGGAGATTTAGCTTGAATTGTGAGCTCAAAGAGTTCCAAGAATATGGGCCCATATCATGATGATAGGTAAGAATATATCAGCATGATACAGTGTGTGAAATAAAAGTACATTACTCCAGGGTTTAGATTATAGTGTGTTTACATGCCATGATTCAATACAGACTTTACTGTTATAGCTACCTTAAAAATCATAATCACATCAAAACACCTGCTGTGCCAGGTTGTGCATAAAAACAATAAGTGATGTACTTACTCCCAGTAATTTAATGCAACACCACTTACTTTTCTGAACATCTAAAATGCTACAGAGAGTTCAAAACACTTACATCAGTAAGGAGATGATTACCAAAATACTCTGTTTTTAATTGTGACAATATGACGAGTCATGATGGTCTGATTCTGAGATGTAGCTTTTCCCTCACACACATTTATAAGCCAGAGATGTTACAATGGCATATGCATGATCAGTAGTCCCAATGGAATCCAAATCCAAAATGATCAGTAGTCCCAATGGAATATAAATCCAAAATGATCAGTAGTCCCAATGGAATCCAAATCCAAAATGATCAGTAGTCCCAATGGAATCCAAATCCAAAATGATCAGTAGTCCCAATGGAATCTAAATCCAAAAGGATCAGTAATCCCAATGGAATCCAAATCCAAAATGATCAGTAGTCCCAACTGAATCTAAATCCAAAATGATCAGTAGTCCCAATGGAATCTAAATCCAAAAGGATCAGTAATCCCAATGGAATCCAAATCCAAAATGATCAGTAGTCCCAATGGAATCCAAATCCAAAATGATCAGTAGTCCCAATGGAATCCAAATCCAAAATGATCAGTAGTCCCAATGGAATCTAAATCCAAAAGGATCAGTAGTCCCAATGGAATCTAAATCCAAAATGATCAGTAGTCCCAATGGAATCCAAATCCAAAATGATCAGTTGTCCCAATGGAATCCAAATCCAAAATGATCAGTAGTCCCAATGGAATCTAAATCCAAAAGGATCAGTAATCCCAATGGAATCTAAATCCAAAAGGATCAGTAATCCCAATGGAATCCAAATCCAAAATGATCAGTAGTCCCAATGGAATCCAAATCCAAAATGATCAGTAGTCCCAATGGAATCTAAATCCAAAAGGATCAGTAATCCCAATGGAATCCAAATCCAAAATGATCAGTAGTCCCAATGGAATCTAAATCCAAAATGATCAGTAATCCCAACTGAATCCAATATAAAATGACCAGTAGTCCCGATGGAATCTAAATCCAAAATGATCAGTAATCCCAATGGAATTCAAATCCAAAATGATCAGTAATTCCAAAGGAATCCAAATCCAAAATGATCAGTAGTCCCAATGGAATCCAAATCCAAAATGATCAGTAGTCCCAATGGAATCCAAATCCATAATGAATAGGCAGCTTACTTTGGGTAGATGTTTTGCCTAATCAGAATGTAGATTTGTAATTTTAAGCAGGAACTAAAGTCAGGGTCTATGCACGTCTTAGTGGGCCAATGATTCATCCTGGACTGAGCCCTGCTACTCACTCATGATAAGGCTGATGATGACAGCCCAAGTACAACACTTTATTGTATAACAGGGTATAACACCTTATAATGAAGTATATGATATAATTTCACTGACATTTAATGAAATGGAATTCATGACCATACTTGTTTTATAAAAAAAAGTGTTACAATGAAGGGCTTTATGATGTGGGATTACTGTAATATGACTGCCATATCTAACAAAACATGAATTCCTATTTTTAACTGTTTTCAAACTGGTCTGTTCTACATTTCAATTTATTCCAACACTGTAAAGCAATAAGATTCATTGACAATCAGACCCATTCAAATCTATCACAAAACAAACTTGAATTAAACTACAGATATTAACTTTTTCAAATCAAGGTATTCTCACTTTTCATCTCTACTGTTGACAGCTTGTGAAAGGATTGATGTGCCCCAGGAATTAAGAAATCAGATTGAGACCAAGAAAGTCAACAAATTGATCAGAAGGTAAACAGTTCATATCTTTTGACAACAAAGGCCCTCCTGTGCTCCTACAGTAAAAGACATCCTACCTTTCTTTACATATGCATTAGATTTGTCTACATTGTAGGTGGAGCAATGTCATATCAGCAGTATGGCATATGAACACTTTTAGTTACATGTGTCATATCTATTGTGAATACTATTTATGAACACTTAGTTACATGTGTCATATCTATTGTGAATACTATTTATGAACACTTTTAGTTACATGTGTCATATCTATTGTGAATACTATTTATGAACACTTTTAGTTACATGTGTCATATCTATTGTGAATACTATTTATGAACACTTTTAGTTACATGTGTCATATCTATTATGAATACTATTTATCAGTTTATATCATTTGTGCTCCTATATGTTCTGTTCATATTGTAAAGCATTTTTTCTTTGTTTTAAATCTTGTAAAAGATTCAAAATAGTGACTACATGAACAAAATATCAAAGTGCACTTAACCTTTAAAAAGCCATGTAAGAAAGCACACCCTTTTTTTCACTGATTTACTCAGTGTAAATACAGAATAAACTCCTGGATACTACATGTAAGAGTTATTTTAATTGAATGGCAACTGATATGATTCTGAATATTCCAAATTTACAAATAAAATGTAAGAACTTTCTAAATGTGGAATAATGAGACCTTATCCATCAAAGTGTAAATATTAATTTGGCATTCTCTTTACAAGTTTCAAAACAGACAAATGTTACTGCTGGTATCATATAATAATTAAATTAGTTATATTATTCTTTGAATACAATTAAAGAAGCATGTATAAGAATTTTCCAAGTTTTAGGTCATATGATTGAACCTTTTTCCCTTGTCCATCCAGCAAAAATGAAAAAAAAATTGGATTTCTTTTCAATAAATTCTGAATCTTATTATGCATAAAAACTGCCACCATGTGATACCAGACAATCAAATCTGATGATGATGATGATGATGATGATGATGATGATGATGATGATTATTATTATTATTATTATTATTATTATTATTATTATTATTATTATTATTATTATTATTATTATTATTATTATTATTTTTACTTCCAAGTATACTCAGAAAAGTTGTTTCCCTTGCCAATCATGCAAATATCAACATTACTAAAACCTGTCTATAAAGATCATCAAATGTGTTCTTATAAACTGGTCCTTTCTAAGACATGTTTCACTGTATTGTTGTTGATTATGATTATCATCATTATTGGTGCTGTCATAAAGGCCAATAAAACCAATGCAGGTTGGTTCTCATTTTTTGTTTTTGTTGCTTTTAAAAGACCCTTTAACACATTCCTGATTGTATCATGCCAAAGAAATGACAGGTATGGGACTGTCCCAAGGATATACAAAGGTTGCTGACCTGAACCAGATGTTGCAATTATTGAACCCAGAACCCTTTGAATATGAGTCTGATGCTCTGAGCTACAGCATCTCCCTAATGACAAGGATGGTATGACATTGGCCTCCCATCACATTCTGAGTCAAAACATGGACAGAAATTTTGCTCTATGGTCTGAACTGATGCCTGAAATGCTTTACATATCCAATTGTCAATTTATAACATTGCAAATTGATATGGCTGTTATAGGTTAAAAAGACTTGCACTATCAAACTACCAGGTATCTTTGAGAACCTGGTCAGCCTTGTTCTTGCCCAACTTCAATCAGACAATGGTTTATGTTAAATACATTACAATAAAACATAATCACTGCAAAAAAAAATTGTTTCAGAAATTAATACATCATGTCTGGAAATTAATAATGACATTATGATTTTCATGAGAATTATCAAAACCAGCTATATTAAGATACATCTGATATACTTCATTACTATCAAATTCGCACAATATGAAGTTAACTATAAGGTTAACACGAGTAACCCATCATTGGCAGTGGCATCAAACAACAAGATATCATTTTGAATATCTCTGATCCATTCATATGTTATCTTGACCATCAGTTAATTGCTCCAGATATATGTAAACAAAGTTTACCATGCAACAGCAAACCCATTTAAGGCAATCATAATCAATAACAGTATGAAAGAACAGGATCCATTTATGCTTGTGTCAAGTTTACCTCCTTCTTGAATACAGTAATTATATCTGAGGATAGATAATACAAGCAATTAATTCGCAGTTCTATGGAACATATAAATTGTATAAAAGAAACTGATACAAACTGTGCAATAATAAATTGCCTTCAAACTGACCGCCCTTCAAAAACACTTTCACATGGAAATACACATATTAAAGAAACTTGGTTTAAAAAAAAGACTTATATATGCATAGCACATATTATATCTGGTTGCAGTTTAAATTAAAAAAGAAAATGAAAATGTTCCATAAATATGTTTAGCCTCCAACAGGTTATATGCTGGGACTGAGAATTTCAAATTTTTGTGTTAATTTGTAAAAAAAATTGCACAGGAATACCAACTGAATGCAGGAAAATCCTGCATCAAATTTTCAAGTGAACAAATTATCTGTCATTAAGTTCCTTCTATAATTTGACAACAAAAACCCATTTCTTTTTACAAAGTGGGTTGTGGATTTTCATCCTATGTTTTGATTCTACAATAATTACAATAATAATAATAATAATAATAATAATAATAATAATAATAATAATAATAATAATAATAATAATAATAATAATAATAATAATAATAATAATAATAATAATAATAATAATAATAATAATAATAATAATAATAATAATAATAATAATAATAATAACAATAACACTTTATTACAAAGCTGACTCTATTAGTGAAGAACTATTTTACCTTGAAGCCAGCTTAAGAAAAATGTACACAATGTACATACTACAAAAGTTAACAATATCTGAACATTTCCTTAGTATTAGTTGTAAAGTCAACTGTGGTGCCCCAATGACCTCTTAGGTTAAGGTATTGATGATGATGATGATGATGATGATGATGATGATGATGATGATGATGATGATGATGATGATGATGATGATGATGATGATGATGATGATGATGATGATGATGATGATGATGATGATGATGTCCTCAGTATTATAAATCTGAATGCTGTTAAAATGCTACGTACTTTAATAATTCCTCAGATTTTACATGCAGCAGAAGCTTGATTTACAGAAATGAAACAGAGCACAGGAAGCTTTTAGTACTTTGTGGAATTGTTCATGGTATTGTGGATCATTGTTTACCTGTGATATTGATCTCAAATTGGTAAAGTGTTAAATAAGACCTCTAGATAGTCTGCTGCAGCTCCATGTATACATTAATATACAAGAACTGCAATCAATCTTTTCATATATTGTAAGCCATTTAGTTCTGTAAACAATGCTTCTGATGAATAATCAATATAAAATAATGCATACTAGAATAGACCCTGCTGCAACAACAAAGGACTTGAATAAATGTACTGTGTACTAGAATTAATTTTTTTCACATGAGAACACATAATCAAGCACACAAATTCTTGTAAAAACTTTGAAATTATAGGTCCAGAATCTGAACTGGCTTAATATTGTGTACAACAACTACATCAAAATAATGATAAAAATAATAAAAATAATAATACAAATAATAATAATAATAATAATAATAATAATAATAATAATAATAATAATAATAATAATAATAATAATAATAATAATAATAATAATAATAATAATAATGATAATAATAAATACTTTTTTCAGAGGATGACTGCATTAGTTGCAAATGAGTAAGCTCCTTGTCAGGCCTACTATTATTTACATATACAATACAAACTAAAAATATGCTATCTCTCTCTCTCTCTCTCTCTCTCTCACACACACACACACACACACACACACACACACACACACACACACACACACACACACACACAAAGAGTATATAAACAACTATTCACATAAATGCTACATCGCTGCAGAAATGAAAATGAAGCACACACAAGGTGTTTGGTGTGACATATACTTATTAAGCATACCAATTTTTTTTTTCATCTATCTAAAACACTGGTTGTGGAAGGAAGATATGCCTGAAGCTGATATAATATCATGTGGAATATAATTCCTAGCAACAGCACCTGAATTTTGCAAGCTATTTTTGAATAGCTCCTTTGGGTACTTTGAAATTTTTGCCCTTTAATGATCTTAGATTTTGGGTACCAGTAGATTCTACTTCCAGGGAAATGGTTTTCAGTTAAGTGGGGGCAGGTTTTGTAAATACCTTGCACATTATTCTGGCCATTCTCAAACATATTCATTCAATTATTAGTGATACTGTAACCGTAAGCATTGCATATTGAATATTTTCTATTTGCTGATCAAGAATAATTTTAAATGCCCTTTCCTGGAATCTGGAAAGTTTTCCCATATTTTTAGCATTTGTGTTACAACCCCAAATTATATTATAGTAGTCAAGATGTGGTTGAATGTAGCTTTTTTAAAAAGTAACTTGGTATTATGTAATAGAATGAAGACCTAGATTTTCTTTAGGAGCCAAAAGATAAGAGTTTGCTGCCTATGAAATATAATTTATATAATGAGACCAGTACAAGTTATTTTCTAAGAATTCTATCTAAACACATCATTGGAAACACACAGCATATCAGTTTGCAACCCTGCAGAATCAACAAGACTTTAATTTTGTCTCTGTTGAGGCTATGATACCATTTTCCTTGCACTACATCTGAAGTTTAAGAGCAGTTTAAAGGATTTTTTTCAACTTTGGCCTGGTTGCTTTGGGCATCAAAGTAGTGTCATCAACATTCATGTCAGTTGATGAGACTGTTTTTCCTATTTTGCTCATTTATGAGCAGAATACATAACAAAGGCCCTAAGATAGAACCTCCACAACTTATTTTAGTTCAGATAGGTGTCCATTTAATGTTAGCTGTTGTAGGGTGTGAACAAATTAAGAGTATCTTCACTACATTTATAGATTTTTAACTTTTCAAGAAGAATTTCATGAATTACTATGTCAAAAGCCTTTCAAAACTGAATCATTACAGTAACAACTAAACTTTCCATGATCTCAAGCTTTCAGCCACTTGTCAGTCATAGATATAAGTTCGGTTTCATAAGAATGATCTATTTGAAAACCAGATTGATTTTCATGAAGTAGATTGGGATGGAAGAATTTATACTGGTCTATAGTTATTTACATCCTCTCTTTGTTCAGCTTTATTTATAGGTGTTACAATGTTACTTTGGCAGTTTCCAGGATTGGGGAAATGGCCAAACTGTGATTACAAAGAAAGGTACAGTAATACTATCATTAGTACATGTATATGCAGTGCTGCAGAACAAGCTACAATAATACTACATGTAAACGAACTGCCAGAGATGAAAATAATATATTAGTATAACTAACATGCCACTGATAGTTTCATAAATTTCCCCATCTGATACATGTCACACGCAGCTTCATAATTTTTATATGGCAGTTATGTCAGCAGCATTAAGGTCTTGCAGCATTATAAAATGACAATTCAGAGATTTAGGACATTAGGAACTTGCTGAGATTGTTTCTTTAAAATATTTCAGAAATTCAAAAGCTTTTTGCCTAATTATCCAAATGACACTTCAATAATGCATTAAAAACTTAAAAATGAACATTTTAAAAAAGAACATCTAAAGCACAGAGTTGGTTGGTTCTCAATGGCATTTGAAACACCTTGTTTTTGTTACTGGGTATACTATGTTGAGAAAATAGGAACAAAGTACCTTTCTCAAGAACAAACCAAGACAGCCAACCTGAACTGCCTGGGCAGGTATCTAACCCACAACTCATGGATTGATATTCAGAGGCAATGAGCGACAGAAGCTCCCCAAAACTGCAGAGCTCTGTGACATTTCTTTGATTTATTCAATATTCTATCAAAACACAATTAAAAGAATAAAACTTTTCAAAGTAAATCATTCTGGTTGAAGACAAAAAAGAAAAATTATACATACCTACATAATCTCAAGACTTTTAAATGCAATTTAGAACATAACAATAACTATACTGATAGAAAAATATTCTGCTTATAAAAGATTTCTGCTGCATTATTATTCAAAATCAACAGCATTTTTAATCAATTTAAGTCCACAATATCCATCACTGTATCAATGTTTACCTGCATGTAATGCACCGACCTCCATGAAAAAATGGTATGTTGTAATAACAAACAAGACTATTAATCCATGCCTGAATAATACAGATTTCAACTCACAGTTTGTCAACTTGACATTTGACTACTTTAAATGTCCCCAATGCATCCAGTACACTGTATCTGTAATTGTACCAGATACAAGAAGCAAACCAGCACTTTTGTGTTCAAGATCAATAGGGTGCCAACTGGCAATGTGCTATGTTTAATTAACCCTTTGATTGGTGAAGTTCTCTTGTTTGCCTCTCAAAGCTGTCTACACATTCCATTTCCTGCACATTTAGGACTTGCAAATTCCAGGCCAATACTGATGTTACACAGATTTCATGATTAGTCACATATGTAGTCTGCAATGCAGTCAAATCAGGTGAATAGTAGTTACCAACAATTAGTGCTGGAAATTCCTTTATTAAGACAAATAAGTATAAGAATACATCAACAGTTCAATACCACCAAAGAAAAACTATAATTGGCAGCACTGTCAGTGAGAAATCACCTGTCTAGGTTATATCTATAATGACTACCCAGCTGGGTTTATTCTATGAATGTATTATGACTAACCACCAGCATTAGTGAATAATTTGGGCCAGTTTGGGGTACCTTGTATGACTTGTTCCTATACTTTTCCCTAGCAAGATAAATAGATCAGTCAGTACTTTAAAACCCTCTAATATGATTAAATGTAAAATCTGTACAAGCTTAGGGAGCTCCCATATTTTTATATGAGGGTATGTCTTTTCTTTTGTACCTCACAAAAGTACTGTTGGGCACTGTTATCTTAATAGTCTATGGCTAGATGAAAAACTAAGTTTTTGTGCTGTAAACTCTCTACAACATCTGCTTAAAATTAAGAACATCTATATCTCTTTTGCTATGATAACAAAAAGGCCCAATATATATATACAATATCAATAATCCTGCTGATGTAAAGAGGACAGGCAAGCACATTGTTCTCTCATTATAATGTCATCCATGGGAACCATGGCGTATACTGCTTTATATAGTGTAATAGACAACCTTATAATGAAAAGATTTTAAAACACTGTGGGAAAAATACACAGACAAGTATTAAGAATTCTTACTAGGAGGGAGGGAGGGAGGGAGGGAGAGAGAGAGAGAGAGAGAGAGAGAGAGAGAGAGAGAGAGAGAGAGAGAGAGAGAGAGAGAGAGAGAGAGAGAGAGAGAGAGAGAGAGAGAGAGAGAGAGAGAGAGAGAGAGAATATAATATCCTACCATTAAAGAGATATTCTGGCCAGCCCTTATTCAGCCCTTGCCCAATCATGTGGGTAATTGACAACTGCACTTGACTGCTGGAAATTTTCACTCAATTTTGAGCTGGGTGAATGCATTTTCAACCCCTGCTGAATGAATTATAGCACACGTTTGCTTTTAGTTACATAACATAAAGGGATTCAGAACAGGAAAGTTATCAGGAGTACTGATAAAGTGAGGGAGTGCAGTGTATGTTAAACTCCTGCCTTGTTTGTATTGGTTTCATGTGTAATCAGCACAAAAACAAGTCAGATTTGTCATCAATTAATTTAACAGAAGATCTGCTTCTATGATGTTTACAGAGGTAAATCAAATAGTCTAGAACCTCGTCCTCTGGCAGATCTGAGTCTGCTCTTCACTGATGGATCAGTACACTATAAAAGAGAAGGTTGATTGTGCTTATGTCACTTCTTTGACAAGTTCTTACATAATTTTGTTTAAAGCAACTTCTGCAACTAACTTGATGCTTCCATCTTACTCTTGCAGAAATTTTTTTATTCACATGTTACCATACTATCATGGTCTGAAAAGCAATTATATCTGTATAAGATCCATTTAACTATTTGTAAAAAGCCAAATCCTACAAGGTCTCATCAATGCAAGTGAAAATGTTAAAGATATGAAGATAATTGAGAAGGGTCAAAGCTCTATCCAAAATGGTGTAGATGAGACAAAGTACAAGGAATATCTAGGTCTCACTCAAAAAATCCACATCAAATGCTATGCTGACTTTAAGCAACATTTCAAATTTTGATTGTCTGGAGAAGAATTTGCTTGACAACTGGGGCATAAAAAATTTGATTAGATGAGACAAAACCCATAAAAGGCACATATAAATCTATGAGATAATATTCATACAAAATGGCATCAGAATATATTGGATAATTCTTGCACTATGCCAGGTAACAGTATTATTCCATGAGAAGATATAAAGTCAATTGTAAAGGTCCACAACTTCATACAACATGGAGTTAACATGATGAGATAATGTTATTTTAAAATGCATCAGAATCTGCTAAATCATTCAAGAGCTGTATTGGTTACAAATAAAATCACATGAAAATAAGATGTCACTGGTCATAATTCTATCCAAAGTGGAGTTAATCAGACAAAACCATTAAAAAGGACATCTAAGTCTGAGAGACAATGTAAACACTAAATTGTGTCAGAATATTTTGAATGTTTCCTGAGAAATGTTGGTTACAAAGATATTCTGTAATGGAGATTTAACATTACTGGAAAGAGGGCAAAATCACTGTCAAAACTAACCTGAAAAATGACACCAATAAATTGTACATCAAAGTGAATTATAAAAGTCACCTACCAAATGGCATCCAACTAATTGTAATGGTTGCTGACCTACTGATTGTGTTGCAAGAATCATGAATGGACAGTCACAGAAATGGACAATTTGATGGATGAATAGAAAAAGGATTACCATTGGGTTTACTGTCTAGATGAAGAGCCAATCAGTAATTTACAGATACACCAAATACCACCCATGCATGAAGACAATAGAATCCCTTCCCCTTTCAGAGAAATAGTCACAAACTCAGTCATAAACACAAATTCAGAGAGATATCCACCAATTTTTCATCTTGTATTAAATGAATATGTCTTTTTTAAGCAAATCAGTGTGAAAATATTGATTAGGTGGGTTCAATGACAAAAACTGAATGTGCTTAAATTACTGTCAATACATATGGCCTTCAAACTTCTTGAATACAGGGAGTTATTCCTTAATTTGATAATAGCTAGGTTATTAACCATGAGATTGGTCAGCTTTATTTTCTTTCTCAATAAAAATGAAGCATAATTTTAGTTCCTTAGCTCAGTTTTCCTGGTTCAACATTTCAAAAAAACCTTCTTTCATGAAGTACTGTATATATTCACTTGTAAGTCTAGTCTATGTGTATATTCACTTGTAAGTCTTGTCCAACTGTATAGATTCACTTGCAAGTCTATTCCAACTGTATATATTCACTTGTAAGTCTAGTCTATGTGTATATTCACTTGTAAGTCTTGTCCAACTGTATAGATTCACTTGTAAGTCTTGTCCAACTGTATAGATTCACTTGCAAGTCTATTCCAACTGTATATATTCACTTGCAAGTCTAGTCCAACTATATATATTCACTTGTAAGTCTTGTCCAACTGTATATATTCACTTGTAAGTCTAGTCCAACTGTATACATTTACTTGTAAGTCTAGTCCAACTGTGTACATTCACTTGTAAGTCTAGTCCAACTGTATATATTCACTTGTAAGTCTAGTCCAACTGTATATATTCACTTGTAAGTCTAGTCCAACTGTATATATTCACTTGTAAGTTTAGTCTTACTATATATATATATATATATATATATATATATATATATATATATATATATATATATATATATATATATATAAATAAATATATATATATATATATATATATATATATATATATATATATATATATATATATATATATATATATATATATATATATATATATATATATATATATATATACTTGTAAGTCTAGTCCACTGTAAACAACACTGATCCTGATCTGCCAAATAAGAATCTTGTCTGCTGCCTATAATAATACATATTACAAAGAAACCTCCCTTGCAGATAATGTCTCCATATTATGGGTATCTACTCCTAAAGGACATTTACAACTACTACTACTACTACTACTACTACTAACAATAATAATAATAACACTAATACTAATAAGTACTTTATTTAATGAGGGTGACACAATTATTCCCATGGAACTAATCCTGTTTGTGGTCCTCTATGATATGCACATTTACACACACACACACACACACACACACACACACACACACACACACACACATGCAATCTTTTCTGTAATACTTTGTTTAAGACCATTGAGTTATAATACAAAATTCCCTGAAAGTAAATAACTGCAGAGTTTGAAAGGCTACAATTTGTTCAAACATTCAGATTGGCAGTCCAAACACAAAATCAAAGTGTGGTGATCATTTTCTTATATATAAATAATGCATAATGATCAGAAGGTACATTTCACTTTCACCTTAAGAAAATGTTATTATACATCATAATCAAAGTCAAATCTTCACAACATTTTTTAACCATTTCTCAATATTTCACACAGATTATGAGTTAACATAAAATACTTTGATTTTACATTATGTGTTATACTGATATTTTAAGCTAAGTTATCTCTACTATGACAATAGGTCATTAAGTTCTGGACTTGCTATAACCAAGACCCAATTATCCAGGACCAGTATCTTGGGCCTTTGTGACAATGAATGGTGGAAAACTTGACATGGAGATATCTCGGCCATTATGTGCAGTTTTAATTAAGCATCTGATCAGTCTCATCAAGTTGATGAAATTTGGTGTACACTTGATGCAACTTGATAAATTTCAAACCTTGCCTTTCATCATTATCCTTTTTTAACATTTTCAACATTTCAGAACTGCCAACTATCCAAACTATTTTCTAAAGTAGTATGATCATGCAAAGATAAACTGATCCCCAAGATCACAATCTAAACCACATGAGGCTTTGAAAAAAATCAATCTCATTAAAGTTTTAGGCGAAGACAACCTACACTGTTTACCTTATCTTTAGTCATTCAGAGTAAAGGAAATAGTTTTGACACTATACAGTTTTTCACTATCATCTAAAACTGTTATCACACTGGATGCCATTAACAGCCATTACCATCTCTACTTACTTATAAGTCAGATAAAACTGCAAACAGCATAATGTGTTGGCACATCATTCTTGTTCTACTCCTAACACACTGCACAGATCCAGATCTGCCAAGGCATTATGTGATGGCAGACATGGGTCTTTGAAGTTTGCAGTTGGAAACATCTACATGCAAATATATATATATATATATATATATATATATATATATATATGGTATAATTAAGGCTTACATGTAATTTTCAGTCAGGGATTTGTATAAGGTCAAAACTGGATACTACTGAGAGCAAAACATTTATTAATTGACATGGTGATATAAAAGGTACCCTATTTTGAAGTATCATTCTGCTAAGAATGGCTCTCTAATTATGATATAGATTGGGAGATACTCTCTTCAGATTCAAAGCCATAAGTACTCAAGAGATCATTAGGTAAATTTATGACTACCCAACTATTAAATCTGTCACACAAATTTTAACATGTTGGACTGATATACAGTGATAAAGACAAGATGTCCATCTGCAAAGAAGATACACCCTGATCTGCCATCACTCAATGCACCAACAGAGAAGAGTCTATGTCATTCGATCTATTTCTAAGATATACCAAGATCTGCCTGCACATTAGGCATTGGAGGATCCTGGTCTATGCAGTTTGCAGTTGGGCAGGACTTATAGTGAGTACAGATTGTAGGTGAAAGAAACTGAGATAATGGAACTGTTAGACACTGTTAACTCTTTTTCCATGTGGAATTTCTACATTGACACATCTGTACAAAATTTCACACTGCCAATTCATCAATTATGTACTGCTGAGAGTGAGACAAGAAATCTAATAAATATTTACAATAAATGACAGAAATATTGAAATTTGAAACTGTTTTCAGATATTTAGTCAAGACATATTGTCATATGTTTGATTTTCTGGACATAAAAAAAATAATTACTTTTCATGCTAGTGGTTGATTTGTGTAAGAACAGAAATGATATTTTTTCCCAACATCTGAAACAAAAAACAATACTCACACACCTATTGTAATGATGTGCCTGCCCAGCATGTTCAATGGTAAAGTAGTCTGCATGAATCACATTGCATTATATTCTTCCTTACAAATAAAAAAGACATAAAAAGACAAACAATGCTGCAATCTTTTTGTATGTGGAGATTAGTATCCACAACAGTCTTACTGTTAGATGCAATGCTCCAACTGACTTCACTTGTTTGGAAAGACACCCACCCACCTCTGCCCTTTTCGCACATGTACCTACAGAATCAAAACAATGGCAACAGTAAAATGAACTGATGAGCTTTAGTCCTAAACATGTGATAGCCTCTACATTTAAAGGGAAGTAGAGGTTGGTTGTAATATACTGCATGTTGTAAAAACAACTAAGGAAAACAAAATGCTATTCTAAACAATGCAGTTTGTACCGGTAATTTTGACTGTTTTAAAGATGTTATTATTCTGACATGACCTATTGTTATATGTACTTATTTGGATGGTTGTTTTTTAATGTTATAGGCTATATCATGCTGAGAACTAATTGCCTTTCTCAAGGAAAAAGTTAGCAAAACCGGTTGTTATGCACCGGTGACATCTGTAAACAGATTCACCTTTTAAAATTGTTTCTGAACAAATACCATGCATTGAATATCATGATCATTATTATCATTATTATCATTGTTATTATCAATATTGGTTTATGAGCACTATTTAAATAAAATCATTAGATATGCACACATGTTCTCTCATAAATTTGTATTTCACACAAGATTACTGTAATCCTGCCCATATATATTAAATTTCGCATCCTAGTCTGTTTCTGCACCATGACAAAACAATAATTTCACTCCCAACTGACAGCTTCTATATTACTGTAAAACTGAGGACTGGCACTTTCACTGGCCAGTTTGTACAAGTTTCACTTGGAAACAGCTGTTCAAACTTTAAAAATAATATCCTGACAAGACAGTTTTTCAACTCACCAAGATCAAATCAAAAGACAGTCAGCTTATGGGAGATTCAGCCTGTGTTGAATAGGAAATCCAAAGAAAAGCCAAATATAACTCTTCTTTTTGACCCATGAAACAAATCTTTGCCTTACTGTAGTTTACATACAAGTTTTATAATAATAATAATAATAATAATAATAATAATAATAATAATAATAATAATAATAATAATAATAATAATAATAATAATAATAATAATAATAATAATAATAATAATAAAGACTTTATTTAAAAATGATAACTTATTTACAGAACTAATCTACCTTGAGGCCTTCTAGCTGTTATGTACAATATATAATATATACATAGTATATACAGCACTCTGATAAATTTGGCTTGACACTAAAAAAATTAAGTGATTTTAAAAATCACTTTGGTTGAGCCAATTAGCAAACACAGAAGATGGAGAAGGTCAGGTGAGACTGATAAAACATAATATTCATCACATCCTCCAAAGATGATTGAATTAGAAAAGCCCATGAGGTACCAATGACGTAAACTCATGGGCTTTCATTTTTTTTAATGAAAGATCTTTTTCAATAAGGAACTAATAAGCTTTCCTGATAGTCATGGTAATCCACCTTAAAATGCAAAAGACCTAACTAGGCATAAAAGTCCATCTTCAGCATTCCCAGCACAGAAGCAACTTAGACTGGGATCTTAATCTGGAGTGGAGCAACCAATGGCAACTGGTTTATTGGCCAATAAACCTGGTTGGCAGAAACTGGCTTGTATCATCCTCTGAACCTGAGACAGCCCAGCTATATGGAAAGTGCATGAAGCTGGCTCTGTTGTCTTATGGCAAAAGTACACAATTAATAAAATCCGGTTCAGTACCCACCAATGTAGTCCCAGTCTATTTTTAGATCACTTTTTCCTGTCTGAGTTTGGTAGTGATACTAGAGTCAGATTTTGGCATTCTTGGTAAGGCAATTGTTTACTCTTTAAAATGTGAGCTTATGGTGTGGTTGTCTGTGTGTATTTCGGCAACAGTGCACATTGAGTAATAGGTCATGGTGATGATCCGGAAGTGAAATCTGTGTTCCGTTGCCTGGTGTTTTGTTTACAATTCAGCCTCTCAAAAAATGCAGGTCAACCCTTGACCAGAACATCACCTTTGAAGTTATTTTATATTAGCATATGATTTGTATTGATTGTCACATGGTGGAAAAATCAGTACTGAGAAACAAATGTAGAGACAATATAGTAAAATTAATTGTGTTCTATGGCCTTATGGACACTAAGTACAGCAACAAAACCTTGGGATAGGATTCTTGAAAGAACCTTCATGCATAGGTTGAAAGAGGGTGTTAATTAGTGACCACAAAACACATGAACTGTGCCATGTAAGCAAGTGACTGACCCTTTCAGCTGGAAATAGCTGACCAGATCTGCTATGTCAGAGTTGGCACCAGTGGCTAGGTATTAATAATAATAATAATAATAATAATAATAATAATAATAATAATAATAATAATAATAATAATAATAATAATAATAATAATAATAATAATGATTTTTTGAAAGAAGCTCATTTAGTCAACTGACCGATCTTCCATGAGGCCTCCTACAATGACAATTGTAATATATATATATATATATATATATATATATATATATATATATATATATATATATATATATATATATATATATATATATATATATATCATTTTACAAGATAAGGTGCCTTTAGACAATAAATGGTGTTAAAACTTGACAACTTATCTACTGCTACAATAAAATATGTACAAGGCTTCCAGGATGAGTACATACAGGATTCATACAAATAGTACAGTAGTAGTGGACTTGTGTAAAATATTACAGGTGAGTATATGATAAGAATGCTGTAAAAAAAAGTAGTACTGAATTAAACAAAATCATACAAATGATTATTTCTTTAGATTGACTATAAAAGCTTTTTAAAATCTTGGCATGTGACAGATGACTTTATAAATGGTGGTATGGAATTCCAAAGTTTGGCTCCAGAAAAAGCAAAGCTCTTCTTATAAAACTCTGAATTTGGTTTAGGTAGATATAACTTGTTTGAGATTGATCTTTGTTCATACATACATACATTTATAACAAATTTAAAATTACATTTAAGATAATCTGGATCCAAACCATGTAAGGATTTATAGACTAGTATTAACCCTTCTGAAATTGAGTTATCAACTGAAATGGAAGTTACAATAGGGTTTGAAGATTTGTTGATGGTGTATGTAAATAAGCATCAAGACTAACTCATACATCTATCTAGTGTCTCTCTTTATAAAGGAAATTCAGCCACTGCTTTCACAGAGGGACAGCTATGATTAACACATTTCCTAATGCACATTCAAAACAGATTCTCCACTTGGTATTATGAACCTAGGATGTAGATCATCTCCTGGATTAAATGATGCACCTGACAACTTTGATTGAAAACTTGTTCTGGGAGTGTTTGAGATGAGCCATGAATAAAGGTGGTGAATATGCAGGCTGTTGTGACAATATATCTCTCCTCTGGGGCAATATCCTGGACTGGTTGTTGTTGTTACAAGTTGTAGGGTTTAACACTATTTTTCAGCACAAGATAGGCTATACATGGCAGCCAGTATAAATGATGGAGGAAGAATGAAGGAAAACCCTGGAATGAACCACCGATCCATGACAACTACTGCCAAGCTTTCTCACATACCCAAATTATCTGAGCCTGAAACTTGAAAAACAGACAGAGGTGAGATTGTAGAGATTCATAATGGTGAGTGCTTTAGTCCACTTGGAGCTCTCCTAGACTGGTCTACCAACAGATCAAGAATATCACTAAACCAGGATCATTGAAGCAGTGGAGGTCCTTATTATATGAAGAACTTGCTGAATCATCCCGCTGAGTGGGAAGGTGCAAGTGAACAGATGATTCCACTTTGGACTGAACCATCAACTGCTCAGGCCCTCATGTCTGGGTCTGGTGAAATAGAAATGAACGCTTGTCATTTAGCCTTGCTGCAAACAAATCCATCAAATGTCTCATCGAAAAGTCTGAACAGGGAATTGCTATGGACTGGTGCAGAACCTGTCATACAAGAGGACTATCTTGCTCTCCTGCAAAGAACATCTGCCAAAATATTTATTTTACCAAGTATGTGGCAAACTTGGAATGGTAATCCCTTCTGAGGTTGCCTAGCAGAGTCCAAAGTTCCACACAGTGAGATAGATCATGTATTCCTCCTTGTCACTTTAGTACAACACTTCCATTAATCCCACCAGATTCAACTGAGAGAATAAGACCTCTGAAGAGGGTTTCTACCTCCAAAGGAGCAGTTGGAAGTTTCTTACTGTATTTCAATAACACCCTGGATAAGTCCAGTGCAACATCCTTGTGGAGATACATAAAGTTCCACTTATAAAGCCATGGCATGGATGATGCATGCCTAGAAATTTTACTCACTGCTTCCAGGAAAAGTTGTGACAGAGAATCCTCCTCCTGCATGCTGAAAAGGCTACGGAGAAAAGATTAGTATGTGATGCTCTGGCAAATAGCCCTTAGTTCTTAGGTCTCCAGCATTTTAACTACTGCTAAAATATATGCCTATGTCTCCATGGAAATACCTATTTGTGCTGCTCCAGTGTCCGAAATATTGAATTTAAGTAGCTGAGAAGGGCTTTGAATGCAATAATTAGTACTACAGACCAAAGATCTCAACAAAGATGGGAGTAAGACCAACCATTATGCTCTCTAGTGAACTCCTGACCTGTACTAAACCCTTGAGAAGGTTCCTTAACTGTCACTGAGTGAGAGGGAACATCAAGAGATCTCAGCAGAAGTAAGACCCAAAGAGTTTCTCCAAGCTTGACAGAATTATAACCTGAAGACTTGAGAGACAGATATCCCATGGTACAAAATAGCAAATCTTATTAACCACCATGGCAGTGGACCAGATCTCTTCATCCTCTGCTGCTTTGATCGACGGCTAGGAGGAAGCAGTACCAAAAGGAATGTCACCTCAGCCTATTCTGTGTCGAACTCACAGGAAATTTATGTGGACTCACAGAATGTACTCATACTCATCCTGCTCTAGCCCCTTTAGACAACTTTTGACCCAACATCTTTTGCTGACAGGGAGACTTGGAGGGTAAGAGGTACTTCAACCCATAACTCCTCATGTGGAGCTAATGAACTGTCCCTAGTGGCAGACTCAGTAGGTGGATGAGAGTGCCTCCAACTTTCTGGAGTGTTTGGATGAAGGATCCCCATCTCTTTTTTTATCCCATGTTCTTAAAGAAGGCAATGTCAGCCCATGGACTGCAACATTGACCTCTATGAAGGGGACAAGGCCTTGAAGTCTATGGCTGCATGCAGGGGAAGGACTAGAGACTTTATTGTTGCAGAAGGCCCCACATCCTATAAGGAATGAACAGGATTAGGGGAAAAGTGGAAAGCAGAATCGATTCCCTTCCCTAACATGACATCTGCACACTGATTCCCAAACCCAAACATGATTCAATGGTAGCCTTGTGGGATGATGATGGTCTAAACTCAATCTATGTGCCTGTACCAAGCGATAATCATAGACTGGTGATTGACTGATCAGGATTTTCCCTTCATCAGATATTATGAACTTGCTGCTACTTCCTCAAGGGAGTGCATGACATGATCTCCTTTCTATGGGATTGAAGTGGATACTGTTCCTTCCTCACATTTCTCCACCTGCTTATTTCTGAGTATTAGCAAGAATAAAAAATCCACTTTGTAAAATGCTAATAATTATAAAATAATATTAAAAAGTAAAACTCTCCTATACTGACTTTTGAGAAAGAAAAGTGACTGATCACTAAATACATATAGCTAAAAGTAAAAACTGGTATGTAACCTCCTTCCAGAGGACTAAAAAAGTGAAACTCATGTTAAATAGAAAATGAATTCAAACAATCTGAACTATACTTAAACAACAAAACAGAATTAAGATTAGGCTGCAGACCAAATCGAAAAGGTAAGGGATAACTAAAAACCTAATAGTACTATAAAAAGGAATAAAATAATTCTCAAAAACACCAAATGTTACATAGAACTCTGGGTAGGAAATTGGGTCAAATAAAATGCAACATAATGAAAAAAAATGAAACCACAGGATGCCAATAACTCTCATAAGAACTAATTTTGAACAGGAATAATACTTGATCTGGATGTATTTCAGTTCAAAAATGGTACAAGTAACTAAAATGCTCAATTAACATGACATAAAGCAAATGGAATTTTTCTTCAATAAACAACTAAATGATGGTGGCAACCAAAAAAGAACGATGGTTATTGTGCATGGATCAGGGCTGAGTTAATGGTTAGACATAAGATTTTTCCAGAAGTCACCCTATGGGAGGAGAAAGAATTCTCATCATACAGTCTAGGGTATGTTCCATCCTGGATAGATTAAGCTTCTCAATAGCAACAGCTTATGTATTATAGAAACACAGATTATAGGTTTCTAAGGTATGGAAGATAGAAAAACAACCGTATAAACAAAAACCTCATTTTATTTGACCTTTACAGATTTTAGCATTTTTACAAAGTAACCATTTTTGGATGAAAGTTTTTTTACTAGGCATTATGTAGCCAGACTTCATGCCAATACAATTTCTTAAAGGCTATGGAGTGCCAAATTTTCAAGGAATAACTAGACACTGTAAATTTGAGCATCTATCCCTGTTTATCAAGCAAAAAACATCTTAACTGAGGTAAGCCAATTAATCCATCATGTATTTGTATGAAGAATCCAGTTGCTCATGAATTTCGCATTGATTCTGAGATTTTTAAAGATTTACATGTATAATCTTTGCAATTATCTTTCACACACAATATAGTACATGTATTTTCATGTCAGATTCACAATGTAAACTCTGAATACCATGTGTACCATCACATATTGATATGTCACTTCTACACACATGTGATTATCTCGCAACTGATTCCACAATTTACAAGCCAAGATTTTAATCATGTTGACTTTAAAATCTTCTTTTCATGAAGGGTCTGAACAATAAAATTGCCATTATTTCCATTATATGTACTAATCTTAAGAACATAATGAATCATTAAACATAATCATGAATCATTAGCTCAATGTCCTCAAAAATAAGAAATTTAGTTTTTTAATTATACGTTGGCATGCAATAGTACCTGTCAAAGTTCAATAAAAGTACCAAGCATGTTTATGAAGATTTTAATCTCATATTCAGGCAAACATAACATGTAAAGCTGTCAATTTACCTAAAAGGTATACAAATATTGATTTAATGATATAATACATTTTACCAGATGTGTAATGGGAGATTCTATTCAGTTTCCTTAAAAAAACCCACTATTTCAAAAGGAAGGAATGCTATTTGTATTATGGATGAATAAGCTACATATATTATCTTTAAAACTTGCACAAGCTTCAATGGACAGCACATTATTTGAAATGCAACATTATACGGCATAAGGGAAGACAACCTCATACCAACCTAACCATGCTCTGCATTTAAAGCCCCATTGTCAATAAACCTGCCATTCAAAAAAAAACATTTCTCGAAATCTTGACACATTACGACCTTATATTCTCTTCAAATAAACCAGTCAAAGATTCTCTACTAATATAGCCACTTATCAGTCAATAAAAAGGGTACCTCACTGATGTGAAGGATTTTTTTTACACTGTTCTGCCTCAGTATGGAGAAATTATGATGGTCCTCACTTGGACCTCAATTAGAAAAAAAACCAATAGATTCAGTGAGACAGCCATAAAGACAAGACTGAAAATAAACAGAAAGAAAACCAGATTAATCAAGAATACATGAAACTAACAACCCTCCCACAAAAGAACAAACCACTTCAGGAGGTAGAGGGATTCACATATCTCAGAAGCAAATTGCCCAAATACATTGACTCAGGGAGAGAAGCAGCAATCATAATTAGCAAAGTAGATTAAATCTAGATATACTGAAATACAGATGCAAGTACAAATAACTTGGACTCATGACCATAATGTGGATTTAACATTATACAATGTCCTTTAAGTGCTGCTGTATGACTCAGAAAGGTATCATCAAAAACAAGTGCTTGATGAAAAGTCTTGGCATGTACTTTCCACACTTAGTTGTAAACATGTATAGTATCAGGCACTTGAAGCTCAACATTTCATAGAAAAAATGTATCTAACACAGGTGCAGCAGTAAGAGGTTGACATTTTGTGCATAAGCAATGTAAAGTTAAGAAAAAAAATGACAAGCACACACGTGTATGTATGTATATATATATATATATATATATATATATATATATATATATATATATATATATATATATATATATATATATATATATATATATATCTGGATTTTCTAGTTAAAATATTATTATACATACAGGTAGTTGTTAATAACTTTATTTGAGTAATTTTTTATTTTTGTTATCAAGTAAGACAGAAGTTTTCAAACTGTAGTCCGCAGACCCCTTTGGGGTCGGCCACATGTTGCCAAGGGGTCCATAACCAGGTCCCAATAACTATTAAAAATAGTACATTTGCAAAGTTTTCATTATTATCAACAATTATAAAACCAACTGAGTACTGAGCTGTATTTTCTGTATTGACTCTATTCTATGGTTATTACTTACTGATGGATTACAAATAATAATAATAATGTTGATCAACCAAATTTATTGGATAGGCTGATAGGGGTCCGCTGATAGGCTGATAGGGGTCCACCATCTGTCCATGACAGCTTCAAAAAGTTTGAAAACAGTGAAGTAAGGTACAGTTGCTGGTCATACTAGTCTCCAACTCCACCACAGATTAATATGACCAACAACATATTAAACAATTTTATGGACCTTTTTGACATTATTTTCTTTCTTTCTTAATCAAGGAAATTAGTTTCTGGTGTCAGACAACAAAAGAAAATATTCTTTTATTGTATATTTTCAGTTCATTGTTAGTGTTTTGCATTTACTTTAATGTGTTACATGTCATGTGATCCCTTGCTTGAGCCAGTACACATCAAAGGTCTCTTATTTGCCATATCATGTATTCCTCTGTGTGTGTGATATTATTCATAATTATAGTTTGTAAGGATTATTTAATTAATATTATTTTAATACTAAATTTCTTACCAACAGTACATTTGCACATTAAAGATTACAATTTTATGTACAATGTAAGTTGTTTCATTCATAAGTTTTATGGTTGAGTAGCACTATTAGTTTCAGTTAACATCACATGATCCAACAAGGTCTCAAGTTCTTATGAACACAGGTTGAGTTTTCTGATCTATGCATAAATCACTTACTTACTGATAGAGCATTTCCAAATACTAAAAATGATTCAATAAAGTTTTCTGTAAATCACCTAATTTACTTACTGATAGAGTATTTTCAAATACCAAAAGTGAACAGAGGTTGAGAGTTTTCTGTAAATCACCTAATTTACTTACTGATAGAGTACTTCCAAAAATGATTCACTCAAAGCCTCATATTGCAATCTTCACTACTGCGTGTTAGCTTTCAATATAAGTGAATTATTATGCAGAATTAAGCATCCTTAGCAATTGGTTTTGAATGCTATTCATTGAGAAGATTCATTCATATATTTTATTTAATATCATTCATTGGAATTGCAGTGCTCTAACATTAATTTAAAGACTATTTGGATTAACAGCTGTACAAAATTATTATGAATTCATTCAAAGACATTTGAATACATGACTATATTGTAATTATCGTGAATTCATTTAAAAACATTTTGTGATTAAATCAGTGATTTCTTCTTGTACTTTTGACTTCAGTATATTAGTGACAACTTTCAACAAACCTATGGAACTTGTTCAGATTATGAAGTACACACACACACACACACACACACACACACACACACACACACACACACACACACACATACACACACACACACCATTAACAAAATAGATATATATTTTTGTTTGAGGGTACAATACTATCAATGCATGATGTCTCCTGGAATCTACTGATATCTTTAGGACACACAGTACTAATTCAATGGAAGAACTGTGAACCAGTCTAGAAATGGGTGAAGAAATAATAGAGTATATACGGGTTTGGTGGTCCATAATTGGTTAAAAATGAAAAGTAAAATTTTATTAAAAATATCTTTTCAAAGCTTATCCTATGTGTAATTTAAAAAAAATATAGACAAATTTCTATTGATGCAAGTTTAGTATTTTTAAAGACTTGACTTAGGATTACTCAATAATGAAAATAGCACTTGATTCGCTTGGTGCTGAATCAATAACATGGACTTCATGCATATGTAGGTCAAGAAAATGCCGCAGCTCATATGGTGTTCTCCACACAGAAGCTTGCACCAAGGATAGTTGTGCATGGAGAAATATAGGTTTGATCATCAGTACCCAGAAATTTTAAGTTATTGAATTTTAAATATGATGGTGTTTCCATATGTTTACTATGGGAATTGAATTAGTACCATGACTCCTATATGCAACCTATGCCATAATAGGAGCATGCTGTTTCCATGGTTACCACGTGCATCCAGGGTATCATTTTGGTGGTTTTTGCATATGACAATCATAATGGAGTCATTTTATCATGGTTTGCATGTGATTTTAGAGAAAAATTCTATACAAAACACAGATGGGAAGGGTTGTATACACTTTACAGGGTCAGTAGATAGCTCAGGCTATGGGAAAGAGAGACTTGTATGGCCTGATGACAAAATTTCATATGTTGATGCCCACAGATTGGCTTTTATGGTTAAATACTATTTATAATATGCAACAATTCCCCAAAAAGGGGGTGGGGAAGAGATTTTAACTGTAAACAACTTATGTCACAATCACCTTTGTATCAATACTGATCATTTAACTTTAGAGACACATTCAGTAGATCAAAGCAGAGAGCATTGTAAAATGCAAGGACTGTGCATAAAACTGCACATGCCACATTGCCTCAACCTGTAAAAATGCACTAAAATGGAGGGGGTTCATGGTAAGAATGTTCATATGTTGCTTGTTTTTTTTTATTTTAGCCATAACACACATTAATTTTCCTTTGTTATAATTCTTTTCTTGATATTTCTCATTGTTTGTAAAGAAATGCTCTTTTCTCGCATTTGTTCTCTTATATACTGTACTTGCTTTATACATTTTATCTCTGAGATTTATATATTGCTTGCTTTTCAGATTTTGTGCCACAGAACTACAAGCTGAAATTGGACAGCTTAGCCCGAAATGGACAGCACCATGAACCCTGCCATGAAAGTTTCTCTTAAAGATTATATTCTTTGGTAAGCAGCATTTTGTCTTTCAATTCACTGATTCCACTGAGTGTTCTTGTTTAATTTTGTTTTTAACACTGTAGATTTACCTAGTTGATACTCAACATGCATGTGTAATGTACTATTCTCTCTCTCTCTCTCTCTCTCTCTCTCTCTCTCTCTCTCTCTCTCTCTCTCTCTCTCTCTCTCTCTCTCTCTCTCTCTCTCTCTCTCTCTCTCAATGGATATTTGCAGATCTGTTGATGTGAATATATGATAAAGAGCTTCATATCAGAAATATGGTCTCAGATTTGAAACAAAAGCTATTTATATAGTCAACATTGCTTTGCACTAACTATAAAGTGATAGAATAGAACAATTTAGTTGTAAATTAGAGCTTGCAACTTGGTAAACAAATCAAGGTATGTTACCTCCCCTTTGACTCTAATTCAGTGATTGCAAGGTTTGTGTTGTTAGTCTTTTTTCAATAATTTGAGTATTTTATTCAGCTTTATATTGAAAAGTAAGTAATTTAATACTGCTTGATGTGGAAAGTAGTCACAATAATGATGTTGAGGCTTTTTCTTAACTTATTATGAGTTTTGGGTAAATATAGATAAACAATGTATGTATTAGACAACTTTCATATGCAATCAATTTTATTACTTAAATTTACCAAGTAGTTTATGCAGCAATAAATTATATCAGTGTCTGAATATGGCATAGAAATATGGACTTAACCTGGCATCACAAACTTTTCCACATATTTATTCACCTCCAGCTTACTTCTTGACATGGGCCGCAGCAGCTTGCACATGGGCTAGCTGTCTCCATCAGTAATATAAGCATTGTAGGAACTTTGCATAGCTTTTACAAATCTGTCTATTGTTGTCCTTATGTAACAGACCTCAAGTGGCTTTGTCTTTTGGGTTGATGGACATTTTTTCCCTTTGTTGTGAGAAACATAACCAGGCTTGAAGAAATGACTGTCTATTCTTTGCATCCTTACCCTTTCCCATAGTTTTATAATAAAAAGTAGCACTCAATTTTTTAATTCTTCAGTATAATAAAACTTTCTTTGCCTTTTATACCTTCTTGTTAAGATTTGGGGGTGCTAAGTCAGATGTGTTGATAGTTTAATTAGTTTGGGACTGTCAGAATCTCTTGGTGCTTCATGGGTTGTGTATTTGTTTTAGTCACAGAAGGGCAATGACCTCTTATCATTTTGACCTCTCATGTGGCACACCTATTGGTTTTCTCTCAATGTGAGGAATACTGATGCATTGTATCTTATATCTGTGACAAACAGAAAAAAAAGAAATGAAATTTTGAAATTTAAAACATTTAAAACTTGTCTAATAGCAAGTAAGAGATGAAAATACAATGTGTTATGTAATTTGATACCCTGTGATGTTATACTTGTTGATGTCAGCATGTTTGTGTTTTTTTTGTGTAGCATGCATGCCATAGAAAGATAATATGAAGATACAAAGGCAGAAAACAATTATTTTAATAACAAGAAAAATCCACAAATATGTGCGATACAACACAGCAACATGTAATGCGGATGCAATTTAGCTACATACAGTGGTATCACATAAAATGCCATTGCACTAATATCTTTGCACAAGCATGGCTAATTCTTTGTTTTAATCTTGTTTCAATGTCAATAAGTAAAATACATGTCTTTCTACAAAATTTAAATTTGGTTATAGGACACACGGTACTAATTCAATGGAAGAACTGTGAACCAGTCTAGAAATGGGTGAAGAAATAATAGAGTATATACGGGTTTGGTGGTCCATAATTGGTTAAAAATGAAAAGTAAAATTTTATTAAAAATATCTTTTCAAAGCTTATCCTATGTGTAATTTAAAAAAAAATATAGACAAATTTCTATTGATGCAAGTTTAGTATTTTTAAAGACTTGACTTAGGATTACTCAATAATGAAAGTAGCACTTGATTCGCTTGGTGCTGAATCAATAACATGGACTTCATGCATATGTAGGTCAAGAAAATGCTGCGGCTCATATGGTGTTCTCCACACAGAAGCTTGCACCAAGAATAGTTGTGCATGGAGAAATATAGGTTTGATCATCAGTACCCAGAAATTTTAAGTTATTGAATTTTAAATATGATGGTGTTTCCATATGTTTACTATGGGAATTGAATTAGTACAGTGACTCCTATACTGGCATGATGGATATAAACATATTACCAACAGCAATGCAGGGGACATAACTCTGTTAGATATAGACATACTGACAAGAAGAAGCACAATTTCCTTGAAAAATGTGCATGCTACAGTATGCACATAGTTATATTTATCAATAGGTTCTTTACAAACTAGGTTTTGAATAACAATATTAACTATGAAGACATCTTTTGTGACTAAGCATACAACTTCACTGAATTTTTATATAAAATATTTGAAAAAGATCAAAACTGTTAGAAATATGAAATACATGTAAAACCAAATTCAACTTTAGTTTCTGGATAGTTTTATAAAAAATGTTTAAAGTGAAGTGCCAAATACATTCAGACAGTTATGGTCTTGCACAGGTTTACACTCAAAAACACCAAATGTGTAAAAGTGGAACTTTGTAATCAAAATCTAGTTTAAATCTTCACCTAACTGCATCAAATATATAAATGTATATTGTTATCTGGACAAATCTTCCAAGACAGAAAATTAGAATATTAACAGTTAATATACACAGTGCATATAAATCATGAATACAATCAGGCTTTCAATTTCTTGTTAAAGCTGTGATTACACAAATATAATGCATTTTATGCCTGTCAGAAGTTGTGACAGTATTATAATATTACAGACTGCTTTTATAATGACATGTTGTTTAAGGTTAAAAATCACACTGCCCAATTGAAAATAACTAGCAAAAAGATGTGGTAATCAGGTGAATTTTCCAACCACCTGCTCATCAGGTGATGAGACAAATGCCAATTCAAGGCTGACCAATGTTTCCCTTTGAAAACAAGGAATTTTCATCAAAGATATTGCTGACTCTACTAAATGAAAATCCATTCATGAAAATGGAAGTATGTTCTGATCCTGCTAATACAAGCATCTTTTTCTCAATCTTTAATACTAATAAACACTTAGCAGAGAGAGAGAGAGAGAGAGAGAGAGAGAAAACTGTTGTCACAAGAAAGATCACACAATATGTTTGAGTTCTTCCATTAATGAAAGAATTTGCCTTTCCAAGCTATGTACACCAAGAACAATCAGTGTTTACATGTTCAGCTTTGAAATTATCTTTCTTTCTTAATCAAGGAAATTTCTTTTTTGTGTCTGAAGATAAAAAGGGTGCAAAAACATCCAGACATTATTGTATCTGTGTATATATAAAATTTAGCTTTGCACTGATCACTGTTAACATTTTTCATTTATTTTTGCATATGTAACACAATTATCATTTGATATAAACATATTAACAACAGCAATGCAGGGAACATAACTCTGCCAGATATTAGACATATTAACAAAAAGAAGCATAATAAAGACTTATTGTATGTCTCCATTTAATTGCATCAAATATATAAAAAATATGGTCATTAGGACAGATCATCAAAGAGAGAAATATAGTGGGGTAAAATTGATTTTAATTATGACATACTTAACTGCTGCTACTGAGTAGGTAACTTAATTTTGTGCTAAAAACTTACTATCTACTCAATGTGAATACATCCTCCCCACGAGTGCAGAAAAGTTAGAATGACCTTTTGTACACCCCTTTGTATGTTGCATGGATATGTGCAAAAGGCAGATACTATATGTCATCTTTTCACAGTCAATAATTATGAAAGACATCAGAACAAGGTGGGAGGAGGGCATTTGGCAATAGTGGCAGGTAAAAATTGCATAATTAAAATTAATAGAGCAATTACTTAACAAAGTTATCATAAATGTTGCAGTGCTCTAAATCCCTAATGAAAGGGAGCAATTACCTGTTGTGGCAATAAACATCCATTACAGGAGAGCACAACCCATGGTTGCAGTGCTCCACATTAATGCGAGTGCACCACCTGGTGTCACAATGCTCTACCTCCCTAAGAGAAGGGTGCAATTTGCTGTTGCCAAGCTCAGCCTTCCTGCAACCAGAGAAAGCAATAATCAACAGACAATGCATGAATCTCACTTCTTCGTCTTGCAGAAACAAGAGCGTGTAGAAACAAAGTTTAAGTGTGAGGTTCTGAAAGGAAGCTATGCTCAATGGTTAACATGAACATTGGCTAATGACCATAAAACACAAGATTCATCTGGGTGTAATCAAGATGGAGACAGGTCTCTGAGGCCTAAGATGTTTAACAAGCTTGGCAAGGTGATGGCAGCTCGATAGCCCTTGAGAGTGGATACTGGACAAATTGGTCTTAAAAAGGAACAAAGAGAAATCAGCAACGGAATGGAAGTTACAGAGGGGTAGATAGGATCAATCTGTTCCTAATGCACCAATCACAGAAAATTCTCCACTTGGTATCATAGACTTTGTATGTAGAAGCTCTCTTGGCCTGAATAATGCAAGTGGCAATTTCACTTGAAAACTTGTTCTGGCAGAAAAATAACTTTAGACAAGCCAGGTGTGAAGGTGCAGAATATAATGTTGCGGTAGAGGAAACCCCAGTGTTGCAAATGGAGATCCCTCCTGTGATCAAGAGGTCTAGGAAAATGTTGAACCATGATAGCTGGGCCTGCAGTGAGGCAATGAGGATGATCTTTGCAGTCAAAATTCTGACTTTAGCAGAACTTGTGGTGGCAGTTGGAAAGGTGGGAAGGCATAAATGAATAGGCAATCCCATTGGAAGCTGACTGCATCTACAGCCCAAGCTCTCAGATCAAGGAAAGGAGACATGTAAAAGGGAAGTTTATTATTAAGTCTGGTTGCAAACAGGGATTCTTTTACTGAGTGGTGAAGAGGTAATTCTGTGAAGATGGCTCGGTTTGTTCTGGACAGACCATTCATCTTGTCCGGAATGTTGCAAATTCACATGACAAAATTCTCTGAGACTGCCCAGATGAAGAGGTTTCAGACATCCACACAAGAAATGGGGCATGTGTGCCCATGACACATCATAGATATATTACAATGGTCATGTTGTCTGAAAAGGCCATAACACATCAGCCTCTTGTTCTGTTGATGCATCCTTGTAATACTAGAAACTTTTCCATGATTCATGGTGACCAATGAGATTGGGGAGCAGGAGACAGACAGATTGTTCAAGACCCCCTTGACTAACTCTTTCTGCAAAAGGGTGTGCATTTATTCCCTCAACTTCACCTGACTGGACTAGGAAAAGAAAATTGGGAGTCTTCAATAGTGGGGGATTGTTTCTGAAACTGGAATTGATATCCTGTGTTATGAAGTGGACCCACCCATCATCTGAGATGCTTGACCAAGTGATTAGACAAGTGCCAGTTCAATGCTGATCAATGTTTCTCTTTAATTAAAAATAAGTTTAATCAAGAAAACTGCCAACTCTATTCATAGGAAGTCCTAACATGCAAATGAACTTTGCTTTCATCTTACTATTAAATGCATTTTTCTTATACTTTAATGTTAATAAACTCTTAACATCAAGTGAGCACACACTGGTCTCAATTTGTAATTATAGTACTATACAACTGTCACAAGAAAGATCACACAATAAGTTTGAGAAAACAACCTTTCCCATGACTGAATTCAGGTCATTAATATCATATAAAAAATGATTGCCATAAAAATTGATTGAGTACAAGTTTTTCTGAAAAAGAAATCTGAAGCACTTGCCTGACTAGGCAAGCAGATATTTCAAGATTTTTTATTGCCTGAATGCATGAAATTTCTACTGTGATTGACCTAACCTAAATATCCAGATATTAAAAAATAATTAATTTTTTCTCTGGCCAGATAATTTATGCATTAATAACATTTTTCAACTTTATGAAGTATTTAGCCCAAATAATTAAGATCTTTATTGCCAGGATTGTGTATCTATGCATCCTCAAGTTGTCAGTGGTAGTAGGTTACTAAGGTTACTTTATATTCTTGCTTGTCAATTACCAAAGCTTTCAAGAAAATGTTTCAGCATTTTCATTTACAAATGAAAAATTATGGATGCATTACAAGTTGTTTGTTTGGGTTTATTTGGTGTTGTAAAACTACATTTATCATGTACTTGTACATAAAATGTGATCCGTCTGAATCACTGCTAGAAACTTATCCATAAATATGACCCAGTTCTAATATCCATATTGTTTCATAATATACAGCAGAATGTAACATGAAAATAATATAGATTTATTCAGATTAACTTACCTCCGAAAGTCTTAATGAAAAACCTTTTTTTTTGCTTCCAAAATACTTGAAACATCCTCAACATGACAAATACAAACAGGCCAATGATTGCCCTAAATAACCAAATCACTTTGATTCAGGGATTGAATTGCATTTTTAAAATAATGCTATTATAGGTGCATGAAACATAAGTCCATAAGTCCAAGAATGAGGTTATAATGGCAAAATCAGCCAAAGAATAAATAAAACTTGTATGTCAGAGATGCTGACCACTATATCATAAATACATAAATGTAAACTAGCCTTAATTTCTTATAAATGTGAATAATCTGATAATGGTTTCAATTTATGGGATTGAAACAAATTTTACCAATTTGACTGCTTTAATAGTCTCCTTTTGTTTCGTCTCCAGTAATAAAAATCAAAGCCAGCAGACATTAAGAGTGAAACAATGTGCCTATGGCATACATTGATTCACATCACATTGGTTGGTTGGCTTCCGTTAGTCTCGAGAAACAATGGAAATGCGCTCACGAAAGGTATCCTAGTTTGTAGCTGTGCAGCGTCTTCTGTGACTATAAAGTCCCACATGGGAGTGGCAATCCTTGCTACAGTTGCTACACTTGAAGTATGAATCAGGTCTTGGTTGGAACTGCATCCTCTTCCTCTGAGATCTTTTCTCATCAGCGAGCTGTCGTAACTTTTTCTCACTGGCTTTCAGACCTGTGTACAGAGCATGTCGCCAGCTGGACTTGTCGAGGGCATGCTCTTCCCAGGTGTTGACCTCTATTCCAAGAGCTTTCATATCCTGCTTGCAGACATCCTTGAAGCGGAGATGTGGCCATCCTATTGATCTTCTGCCTGAGGCAAGCTTAGAGTAGAGAAGGTCTTTGGGGATCCGTCCATCATCCATTCGATGCACATGGCCCATCTGATGCGACGTTGGCGGAGGAGTGTGACCATGCTGGGAATTTTGGCCTGTTGAAGCACCTCGTTGTTTGTCACACAATCACTCCAGGTGATCCTGAGTATGCGACAGAGACAATGCATGTGAAAGGCACTTAGTCGTTTCTCCTGAGAGGCGTACAGGGTACAAGTTTCGCTGGCATACAGGAGAGTGCTAAGCACATAGGCACGGTACACAATCTTAGTGTTTAATGTCAGCTTGCTGTTGTTCCACACTCTCTTCGACAATCTAGAGAGAGTTGTTGACGCCTTTCCAATCCGCTTGATGAGCTTGGCATCGAGTGAGAGGTTGTTGGTGATGGTAGAGCCAAAGTAAGTAAACTCATTGACTACTTCTAGTTTGTAGTTGTTAATGGTTATGCTGGGAGGGTCTGCGTCCTGAGCCATCACATTGGTTTTCTTTAGGCTGATGGTCAACCCGAATCCATCATATGCTTTAGCAAAGCAATCCATCAGGCGTTGTAGTTCAGCTTCTGTGTGAGTGACTATAGCAGCATCATCTGCAAAGAGCATGTCCCTAATGGTTGCTTTCCTTACTTTGCTCATTGCCTTCAGTCGTGCCAAGTTGAACAGTTTGCCGTCTGAACACATGTGCAGGTAGATCCCTTCTGTGGACGTCCCAAAGGCGTACTTAAGCAGGACAGTGAAGAAGATGCCAAAGAACGTGGGGGCAAGGACACAGCCTTGTTTCACTCCGCTGTGGATATTGAATGGTTCGGTCAATGAGCCATCATACTGCACTGTGCCTTTCATGTCTTCATGGAAGGACTGGACCATGCTTAACAGCTTTGGAGGGCATCCAATCTTCGTCAGGATTTTGAAGAGTCCGTCTCTGCTGACCAGATCAAATGCTTTGGTAAGGTCTATAAAAGCCAGGAAGAGGGGTCTGTGTTGTTCCCTGCATTTCTCCTGCAGTTGCCTGATGGAGAAGATCATGTCGATTGTGGACCTCTCTGCACGGAACCCACATGGAGGCCTTCACGGGTGGCTTAACTACTAAGCCCGGCGGAACCTGTTTAAACTAACTGGAGAAGGGATGGCAGGCGAGTTTCTAGCGCCTCAAAACCAGATGCTTTGGGCAGATGGGGCCCATTAACCTTGGGTGGTAACCCGTCTAGGAGAAGGTAAACTCTGATTTCAAACCTTCGCTGCTTTGCGACTATACCCTTACATGGGAAAGGCTAAGGGAGTAAACCCAAACAAAAAATCTGGAGACAGAGTCCCTAAGGCGACTTGTCACTGCATTTAGTGACATCTCGGCAACTCCTGCGACGCCACTGGTGCCATGACGTATCGGCTTGTCCTTTCCCTTGGATCCATCAGCTGCGTGGAGAGGGGGAGTCAGTTGCATGGGCAACAGCTGATTCTCCATATAACCTTGCCCAGGCTTGCGCCCTGGAGAGGACATTCCAGCTTCGCTTCACAGCGTTGACACAACACGGGAAGCAACAGGTACCAGTTATAAGTCACCACTCGATTGGCGTAGAGTTAGATGCCATGGGTTGCTTCCGACGGTGGGAGAGACCAACAGATCTCATTGGACAGCCCCCAGCCAATAAGGTGCCGTCCCGCCACAGCTCGCCTGCCTTGCTGGGTGCACAGGGCTTAAGATATGTGAGTACCTGACAAGTGGGCTGCAACTACAGCACCAAGAAAAAACAAAAGAAAAACAAGGAAATCAACAATCCTCAAGCTAGGTACCTGGAATGTCCGGACTATGTTGACAGGGATTTCAGATGATCTCCAGGCAATCAGTGATGTTCAAAAGACTAAAGTCATCAACAACGAACTCGCAAGACTCCATGTAGATATCGCCTCACTTCAAGAGACACGGCTACCAGGTTATGGGTCCCTCAGAGAAAAGAACTACACGTTCTTCTGGCAAGGAAAGAGCTCAGACGAAGTTAGGGAGTATGGTGTTGGTTTTGCTGTCAGAAACTCTCTGCTGGCTATGATAGAACCCTGCCAACAAGGAAATGAAAGACTGCTATCTCTTCGCCTCCACACCACAACTGGGCTAGTTAATCTAATCAGTGTTTACGCTCCCACACTCAGTGTCACCACAGATACCAAGGATACGTTTTACAATGAGCTCGACTTGCTCATCGATAATTTTCCGAAGGAAGAGAACTTGATATTACTGGGCAACTTCAACGCCAGGGTGGGTGCCGATCATGTCTCCTGGCCTTTGTGTCTCGGCAAGTTTGGCATTGGGAAGATGAATGAAAACGGGCAACGTCTACTAGAAATGTGTTCATTCCACAACCTCAGCATCACCAATTCATTTTTTCAAACAAAACCACAGCACAAAGTGTCTTGGAGGCATCCCCGATCCAAACACTGGCTTCAGCTGGACTTGATTATCACAAGACGTTCAGCCATGAAGGGTGTGCAGCTTACTCATACATTCCACAGCGCTGACTGCGACACTGATCACTCTCTAGTCTGCTGTAAATTTAAGCTTCAACCAAAGAAGATCCACCACTCTAGGCAAGTGGGTAAACCACACATCGATGTGAGCAAGACGCCATATCCAGACAAGGCTGAAGAATTCACTTTTGCCCTCTCCAAGGCATTCAGTTGAGAACCTCCCTACGGCAGTGCCAAAGAGAGATGGGACAACATCAGAGATACTGTGTACAGTGCAGCCACAAGAATCTTTGGTAAGAAGCAGACAAAGAACAATGACTGGTTTGACGCCAATTCCGCCACACTCATGTCAACAATAGAAGAGCGTCGAAGTGCCCACCTGGAATTCAAGCATTCTCCCTGCAAGAGGACACTACATGAATATAGGTCTACCAGAAGCAAAGTGCAGAGGTTAACACGGCAATGCACTAATGAAAACTGGCTTCTACTCTGTCAGAGCATCCAGTCAGCAGTAGACAACGGAAACACCAGAGGCATGTATAATGGCATAAAGAAAGCAATGGGTCCAATGAAAAAAGTAATAGCTCCACTGAAGTCTTCTGCAGGAGATATCATTCATGACATGGGCAAACAGATGGAGCGCTGGGTGGAGTACTACTCCGAACTGTATTCCAGAGAGAATAACGTGACCAACAATGCCCTCAACGCCATTGAAAACCTCCCTTGTTTGACCAAACTGGATGAGAAACCTATTGAGACAGAACTAAAGCTGGCATTAGAGAAACTGACCACAGGTAAAGCCCCAGGAAAGGATGGCATCCCAGCAGAAGTCATCAAGTGTGGTGGCAGCATACTGTTCACACACCTTTATGATCTTCTCTGCCAGTGCTGGGATGAAGGTGCAGTGCCTCAGGACATGAGAGATGCCAACATCATAACTCTGTATAAGAACAATGGCGACAGAAGTGACTGCAACAACTACAGGGGCATATCACTTCTCAGCATCGTGGGTAAAGTCTTCGATAGAGTCATCCTGAACAGACTGCAGACGCTTGCCGACAGAGAGTATCCAGAGTCTCAGTGTGGGTTCTGCGCAGAGGTCCAAAATTGACATGATCTTCTCCATCAGGCAACTGCAGTAGAAATGCAGGGAACAACACAGACCCCTCACAACACAATACACATCCAATCATATTATACATATCAACCTGAAGGTTTTGTCATAAGGACTGTCAAAAATAATGTTACTCCATTTTTGACATACTGGTCATATTTCCGAAAAGCAAACTGCAGAGAGATCTAGACTTATCATCTATGCATATGCCATTCTTATCCTTGACAAAATAACAACAATACTTAAAAACAGTCTGTATACATGCACAATGTATCTGCTAGCTACTGATGGTTCCGATTCAACCTTATAAGCTTTACAGGTTACTATTATTTGATTGGGGTGCCTTTATTTTGCTTTAAAAAATATCCTATTACACATTCTTGAAATTCTTCACTAAAATTTGAAAGACATTATGATGTTGTCTTAAAAAACAAAGAAACTGCAATTTCCACTTGCAAGGGATGTCATCTAGAACATGTCCAGCTGCAGAAGCAAAGATCACTAACAACCGAATCACTACTTCCTTCTCATGCAAAACCATTACACACTCCCCTTCTACAAATTAACACAAGATAACTGTCCTTCACTGTTCAAAATGTTTCACAGCATTTATCAACACAAAGAAGACATTCCAAACTTAATCCCCATGTAATATTTAAGCATTTTGCTAATTATTTAATAGTAATTTTGACATTAGGCTGCTTTGTATTAATAAGCTAGCTTCAGTTCTGATTTGTGATAATTATTTACAGTGTACTGGATCAAACAAGCAGAAATCAGAATTGAAATTAGCATTTTCCATATGCCAATGCCTGCAATGGCTCCCTCTGATGAATTCTCAATTTAAAGAACAAAAAGGCTAATGGTTATGAATGATTGCTGAAGATTAAGGTCACCTGTTACAAATATGCATCAATTTGTATCAAATAATCAATGCATCCAAGAAGCATTTTACCCCTAATAGTAATATGTCAGCTCAATTTAACACTGAGGACCATTAATTATACAGTTATAAAAATAATAATGATTTCCACTTGCTGTTCTGAGATGAAATGCAGTTTCTCTTTCATGATTACCTTCAACTACCTTGTGATTCATTTTGTAATGGCAACTGTTTGATCATGAGATGTGGAGTCTGTTATAATTAATTCACATGATAATTAAGGTAATCAAAGCTGTGTTAAGGCTGACTACTCAACCACCCGATTTTTCAGTACAGGCAAAACATTCATTAGCTTATGGTTCAATATAAACTGTTTATTTTCATCAGCTTTAAAAGAAAGAAATAAAATTGCTTTGTGCCTGGAATTTTTTGCATTGTTTAAAATTATTCAGAAATTTTGAAAACAAGGTGTTAAGAAAACTGAATGGTTCAACAACTAGTATTTGTGTAATTTATAATATTTTTAATTAAAATTGAACCAAAGTCACTCCAGATTAGCCCATGACTTATCATCACCATTATAAAACTCTTTTGGCATCCAAGCCCCTAGAGTTTAGTCTAGACAAGAAAATTAAAACTGGAAAGTATATTACATTTACTGCATTTACAAAACAATATCTACATCCTTGCAAGCAGAACTGAAAGAACAAAGATTAAGTCTGCATACAAAATATACCTGTATGCATGTAAATTTTTAAATGTTTATGCTTTTCACTTGAAATCACCAGTGCTATTCTGGTATGCTTAAAAGCAAAAGCAAGGAACAAAATGATCAATTGTGAAAATGAGTATAAGTAATTGCATCAGAATGTGTATGTGTATGTGTGTAGTGTCACAGTCTCTGATTACACTCAACTTCACAATCAATGTTGATAGGTCCAAACTTCCTTCAATTATGTTGTGATTATTTTAACAAAAGTCAGTGGCTCTAAAATTCTAATTACTCATCTATGGAAGGCATTAGGCTTCAAAAATTATAGTGGGACAGATTATTTCCACATTTACAATGGGAGGTTAGGGGTACATATGTGTGTATGAGTGTATGGAACAACTGAGTGGGATGCGGGTGCACACAGATCACGGTTATTAGGTACCACCTACATATATGAACACAAAATGATATTCAGAATTAAATATAGTACACACATTTTGTCTTATCTTAAGAAATAAAAATGAATTATAAAAGATCTGAAATTAAAACAATTTTTTTTAGGAATGGAATATCCTTTGTGTTTATGCAATTTAAAACAAAATTGTTACCTACATTTGCAACAGAAATATCAAACAATACTTCCACAACAGAGGCAACCGGTAACATTTTGTCACGAAAATAATACATTCAGTTTGGTTAATGGGCTTCAATAATGATCATTTCTGACTCAATTAGATCTTTCAGTAAATGCATTCTTTATGGGACAACTGTTTGAAATACATTCACTCTTGGTGAAAAACTCAATACTGACATTGTCCTTAGTAGAACACTCAGTACAGTTTCCATCTTTAAACAGTTAAATGAATTGTAAACAACCTTATACCTTCATAGTAGAGGTACATGTAGCTAATTTACAATTAGCAAGACACCTATTTTATGGCTGGCATTAGCTATTGATTGGTCTGCAGTTTCATGCACCTAGTCAATTTCTGTACCCCACCAGAGTGACAAACTCATCCAAGTCTCATTTCTTCACTACTTTAACAAGAATTCTACAAGGCTAAATAAAAAGATTCTTATTTTATCTTCATTATTTTTGCTGCTGTTCCACACACACACATCTCCCTCCTATTACATGCGGGTACTTTTTATGATGAGGAATTACCTTTTGTATCTTGTTAATCAATCGTTAAATATTCCATCATAATCCAGGATGGAGGCTGCAGGAAGGATTCCTGTATACTGCAACCATAATGTAGAAAGCTGCATCTATAGCTACAACTCCATTCCATGTATTTCTTTCAAGAAATTAATGTTACTTTAACCTTATCTATTCTCTTCTACAACAGTCTATTTGCCTTTGAGTCTTGACCATCATGTAAAATGAAACGAAAAAAAAACACATTTACTGTCCACAGGAAGATAACTAGTTTTTTTTTCATGCTAATAACAAGATAAAAATGATTGCAAATGTATGCACTGGGTTTAACAGCATTTCAGAACAATCCTGGCTACATAATGCAAACACCATATACATGTAGTGCAAACTGCAACTTAAGTTCTAGAACTATTAAAAAAAGTCTAAACATCTGCTTCTTCAAGACAAAATATACCAGATTAAGCTGCTGAAATTCTTCACAATGTATACAAAATAAAAGATCAATCCCCTTAAAATATAGGGTCACAATTCACTATAGAAACCAGTCTTTAAAAGCTATAGAAACCAGTCTTTTAAAAAAGTCTAAAATGTTCTCTGGTGGAATATCAGAAAACTATAGTTTCACAGGGTGGAAGGTGGTACACTTAAAAAAAAATGCATATTCTTGATTCTTGATAGAATCTATGAAAATTTCATCTTGTACCCTTCACAATACTATAGTTTTAAATCAACCATTCAATCTAATGAAGATAAAGCAACAAAAACATTAATCTATTTTTTGAAATCCAATAGAAAATTATTTGCTCATAACATGAATACTGCACAACAGCATGTAAGATTCAAATAAATCCCATGCCTCTCATTCAAGTGAATTTTCTCATAATATAATTTTTTTTACCATCTTAACATTTTTGTTTATCAAGGACCATGAAAAGCAATTTAAATATAAATCTTCACACCCTTTGTGCAAGTTACCCTCTTTGGTGTACGAGGACATCAATCAATGGGAATTCATTTACTCTGCATTAATGCAAATATTTAACGAGAATTCATTCTAGAAAACATCCATTCTGCTGTTGTTGTTGTTGGACTTAACACCATTTTTCAGCACACAATAGGCTATTCATGGCAGCCAATATTAATGGTGGAGGAAGAAACCGGGAAATCACCGGAAAGAACCACCAACCCACGAGAAGCTACTGGCAAGCTTTCTCACATATCCACATTCGCCAAATCCTAGACTCGAACCCATGCAGACAGAGGTGAGATGGCAGTGATCCATAATGGACAGCGCTTTAGACCACTATAGCCACTCGGGGCCCCCAATCCATTCTGCTAACACTACCCGTAAATGATGTTTCTTCACTTAACTAAAATATGAAATCAATTTGTCTTTACAAAAAAGAGGTAGATCCTGTAAATTCAGCAATATACTTCATCAGTAAAACTATTACACTACTTCCTGAATAATTTCTGAATACAGTGTGATCTATGAAAATGTAAAATCCTGCTTGTTCCAATGATTACTCCAAACTGCTGGGACCAAGATCTGCTGGCACATTACACAAAAGCCAATATGGCTCTGTACAGTCTGCAGCTGGATATACATGTATACAGCAACCAGACATGTTTAGGGTCAAAGTCTCCCAGCTGATCGTAAAACAACCCGTCTCTCATCCATATTTTCAACTCCAGTTTTAATTTAATTATTCCATGTTGCATTTTTTATTTTTACCAGACAGTTTATATAAAAAACAAAACAACACTATCAAATGGAAAATAATTTTAATCAGAAAACACATAACCTCTTTAATTTAGGGGAAAATATCAATGCAGTTCTGCAGGACTTGCCAACATATTTAGACATTGATATCAAAGAATAGTAAATTATGACTGACTTCCTTTTCACATCAAACTATCTATGTATAATACTCACAAAGAGAGAAGAATAAAGAGAGAAAGACACTGAAACAAGTACCTGTTGAATCTGGATTCAAAATATTTTCAAACTGGTTTTTTTATTTAAAAATAAGTTTAACCACCATAATAGTACTTAATCAATGGCAATTTAAACTATTAGACACCATCAATGGAATGTTGTTAAACTATCAGTAGCAACTTCAATGAAATTACTGCAATAATAGCTGTGTCTGCAACTAATGCAATTGTCCCCAATAGTCACAATATTTCCAACAGTCATCCCTATCTACTACACTAATGCATAGCGTTCAGAATTAGGGATGCAAAAATAGCATACTCCACAATTGTTTCAGTAGCCCACTTTTAGTGACTTCAATATATACCTCTCCCTCGTTAACTCACGCACAATGGGGTCCACAAACATAGACTGCACTACAAGCGAGGGCACAAGGGGACATTAAAAAATTGAAGAAAAAAAATACTCTTAGACATTGAGACAACCGCACGAGGGGGGGGGGAGAGAAAGGAGCTGTTTAATGACTGAATCCTCATTTAATAATCATGTTGAAAATAATTGTAGTAAGATGCTTTTTCTATACATTACTTTCAAAATGTCTAACATGTGAAAATTCATTCCAACTCATTGAAACAACAACCATCATGTTTGAGCCAAAACATCTGTGTATTACATCACTGTTTTTTGTTTTTGTTGATTAGTGTGGTTCCTGGAATAGTTGTGTTAGTATACATGTACTACCAAGTTGGGAGCCCACAAAACCATGAACTAGACTATCTTTTGATTCACCACCAAATATGATTCCCTTTTTTGAAAAGCTAGCAACATTTATTTCGTGAGATAAACTCCTATGTCAAAACTCAATTTTTGTATTGTATGTTGGTACAATATTGATGTCGTGATTTCATTAAATACTGAAACATGTTATCATTTTGAGGATAACTCAATGTGCCAGTTCAGAAATTCTCTGAAAATCACTTGCCCACAATGGTCCATACCTGTGACACCAAGCTCTTTATGTTAAAACGTATTAATTACACTTGGTTGCATTGCTATCTTTGATCACAATTATGAATGAGTTAGTTAATTTAAGGTAGTTTATGTTGCATTCACATTAACATTTAAAATAGTGTTCGACTGATCAATTGAATTGAGTTCATGGGACATATGACCAGGGTCATTAGATTTTAAGTGTTTAGGCTTTTCATGCCTTTAAACTTTTTTTTAAATTCCACCTTCTTTATTTGATTCAAAAGACATAATTAAGGTGATAATACAGAGGAAGCCAGCTTTTAATTCAATACAACATTAGAACATACTTCTGCAAATTAGTAATCAAAACACAGTCTGCATATAATTAGGTTCTCAGAGGAAAGCTTGAGGACATAACTGTTACAGTAGAATGACACGTTTTATGTTTAATACACATTGTGTAAGTGTTGATTACACTTAAGATGAACTAAAAGATAGAATAAAAACACAAATTACACTTAATAAAATTTATTTAATTGATATTCAATTAAACACAGAGGGCTCTAATACATCCAGCCTTCTCTGTGTAGCCCAAAATGAAAAAGACCTGCAGCAATCAAGCAAGGCAAACCAGCACTGAAGGAAAATTGAAAATAATAATCAGATACTGCTGAGCTGTGCACATAATATAAAGAAATGTTTGTATTCCATGTTACAGAACACCACTGAAAGAATGATGCCTTGTAAAGTGATCACATCCATCTGAAGTGAAGTGCTCTTCAATGATCCCATATATAGTGCAGTGCTTTTCAATGAACCCATATGAAGTCAATCACTCTTCAATAAACCCATATAAAGTGCAGTACTCTTCAATGAACCTATATTAAGTGCAATGCTTTTCAATGAACCTATATGAAGTGCAGTGCTCTTCAATGAACCCATATAAAGTGAAGTGCTCTTCAATGAATAAACATATGAAGTGAAGCGCTCTTCAATGAATCCAAATAAAGTGCAGTTCTCTTTAATGAACCTATATGAAGTGCAGTGCTCTTCAATGAATCCATATAAACTGCAGTGCTCTTCAATGAACCAACATATGAAGTGAAGTGCTCTTCAATGAACCCAAATAAAGTGCAGTTCTCTTTAATGAACCCATATGAAGTGCTCTTCAATGAACCCATATGAAGTGCAGTGCCCATATTTGTTATAGTATCATACGTAAAATCAAAGTTTCATGCTCTTATTACAAAACTATCAGTGAGCACATAAAAATAAATAAACATCATACTGTATTGAAAAATTCATTAGTATTTTTAAATGTCTAACAAAATTTCATGCATTAAAGTCAAAAATTATAAAAGAAGAAATGCTATAAGCCTTTCCTTACATTACTGGGAATGATGTTCCATACAAGTGGATCAGTATAATGAAAGCTCTTTTTACCTTCTTTGGGATAATGTATTTTTTGCTTCTAACAGACCATTGGAGTACTGGTATCTCTTTGATAAAAGATACTGCATAGCTAGACAGGAATAGCTTTTCTTAACACTTCATACACAAATTTGGCCCTCTTTGAGTTTGAAAATTTGTGTTAAGTTTGGATTAAAGGCATTACACCAAGTTTGATTACAATAGTCCAAATATGGCTAAATATAATGTTTATAAAAGATTACCTCCTACTGAAAAAGAAAAAATGTTCTGATTTTCTTAGCACTGGTAGGCAAAGATTAAGAATTTACCTTTTCTAAAATGTATTTATTGTGAATAGACTGGATTAGATTGTTATCTACAAATACACCACAAATTGCATTATGAGAGGTCATATTCAGGTCAACATTGTCAAACAGTACTTGGAGTTAATCATTATCAACCTTTGGTCTTTTTGTTTTGTTGTAACTAGTAGGGCTTTTGCTAGTGAAGCAACAAAGTAGAAGTTTCATAATACATACTTGAAGTTGTAATGTATTTGTCAAATCAAACAGATTCTACTTTCTATGCATTGAATTAGATTGTAGTTAAATGCATTTACATTTACACTTTCTCTTACTTCCTTTGAGATTCTATTTCAAATAAATGGCCTTGAATAAACTTTTCTCAAAAAGTTCTTTATTTGCTTTTGGAATGGGAAGATGTTTAGCTAGATTGATCTTAAATTGGGAGTAATACTTTGTTTTCTAGCAAGAAAGACTTCCCCAAGGCATAATGGGGCCATATTGTTTGAAATTCTGAGTACACATTTAGCCATTCCTGTTTCATTGTATTTGGGAAAAAACTAGAGGTCTACAGCACACCATTGCATATCCCTGTGTCCCTGTGGATTGGTCCACCAAATCCCAAAATCAGTATCCTTTGAGTAGGTCCCTGATGGGTAGAAATATAGCTATGGGACTATAACAGGTAATAATGGCAAACATTGCTGTGTCCTGGAAGTATCTCTTGAATGGACTATCCAATTTCATAATTCATTTTACACATAAATTAAGGAAAATATACATATCATATAAATCTAAATCTAAGGATGATATGATAAAAGATTTAGTCTAAAAAATAATAAAAAGATTAATTCTGAAATGTATGGGACTTTTGTCACTCATTTTTTTAAAAAAAATTAAAAAGTAGCAAATCAAATAATATCCGACCAATACATGACATTATTAGAAGTACACAGAGGAATTTTAAAACCATAAATGTGCAATCAATCATGTCTATGGATTAATGTACCAAAGCTAAAAAGTCATCTGTATTATAGGACTTTATGAATTTCTTACTGACTTTGGATGATCCTTAACTAAGGAATTATAACCAGTTCCACCATGTGCAAATTTTATATGACAGCATGGGATGCACTTAATCTATTTTGTTTTCAATGCTTTCAGCTTAGGCACTATACCCAAGCAAACAATGCAATGGAAGGGTATTTACTGGTATTATATCACCACATTAAAATGTCAAATTTTAAAAGTTTACACATCATCTTTATATAATAGTGATATAAAGTAATTTCAAGTTCTTCAAAATTATTTGATAAACTGTCTCAAACTTGTGTTCATCCGAAATGAAAATTCCATCTCAAATGAACACTCATGTAAGATTTTATTTCAAAACAATGAATGGAAATAATTACTATTAATTACTTACTTGTTACAGGTATCATCCATCTTTTGCAGATCTTCAAAGCCTCTTCCAACTATCAGTCCTTGGATCTGGTTGTTATCTCCTTTCAAAACTGGACCTTGATTGAAATATATAAAGTCACTAACAAGAATTTCTTGAATGCTATTTAAGGCAATCATGTATACAAGAAACAAGAGTCCTTTGGAGGACTGAGATTCTACTGTATTGTCCGAAAAGAATTTCCAGGAATTCAATACAAGACCATTTCTTCTTTAAGTGCTGAAACCATTTATGATATTCTTGTGCATTACAGTTAATCGCAGCTAGCTGCAACAGCCACTCTGTATGTAGATGGTAAATTTTTGAAGTAAGATCAGCACTCTTTTCATTCAAGACTGAATAGATATGATAATTAATCTTCTGGTGAAAATACCATAAATATTTGTATTTTAAAAGATTTGCAATAACAAGATTGTTAAGATCGCTACCATAATTGCCATGCTAATGCTAGATGTCACATTGGCATAATAATGTCACTTACTGTCAACTAAACATCAAGAAGTATTCTGGCAAAAAAAACAATGTTGATAAGACATTCCCTTGTTCATGACAAAATGGCAGCATCAACTGGATCTCATAAAAAGTCTTCTACTGAAAATCCTGGTCAATATGACTTTCTGTTCAGGCCATAAGAAGACATTCAATATGGCAGCTATGACAGTAATATTATATGTGAGTAGCAACATTTTCATTTACATCCAGCTAGACCTTGAGATGAATGTTTGAGTTTCATAGCAATCCTTCAAGTAGTTTAGGAAAATTAATGACAATCAACTAATTGTGTTTATGAACAGACAACAGGCAATAGGTCATTCCATAAACTTTGACCAGTAGAGCTAAAAATTATAAACATTAATTTAAAATTACATGACCACTGGAATAAAAAACATTCATGTTTAAATGTGACTAATTCATCTGTTTACCAGAACTGGCTGTTTTCATTAATAATACTTAGAGGAAAATAGTCTTCATAACTATGTCAAAATAAATATTTTTCACAACTATTTATTTCTTGATATACACTTCTGTTCCAACAACAACGACAAAACAACACTACTGTTCCAACAATGATAACCAAACAACACTACATGTATAAAGAAACTTCAGCATAACAAGCCACCTTATGTAATACAGCCTGATTAATTGCTCTGATGATTCCATAAATGACATAAATGTTTAAAGATTAAAGCAAGAATCAACCTTAAACTACTATATTCAGCTGAATTGAATCTGTCCTGGTATGTACAATTCTTGAATCTGTCATGGTATGTACAATTCTTGAATCTGTCATGGTATGTACAATTCTTGAATCTGTCATGGTATGTACAATTCTTGAATCTGTCATGGTATGTACAATTCTTGAATCTGTCATGGTATGTACAATTCTTGAATCTGTCATGGTATGTACAATTCTTGAATCTGTCATGGCATGTAAATTTACTCCTCAAACATCAGTTCTTTTTTTAGACGACAGCTACAAAATGTATATTTTATTACAAGTATAAAGGTAAGAAATATGAAAAGAAATCATTGCTATAACATTCTTATTTCAAAATATATATTTAGTTACAGTGTATAGTATACTTGATCACAGCAGACGAAAACATGTTTGCAAATTGTTGTTTTTCCTGTTACTTTGTACAAGCACAACTTTGAAACCTTTCTTCACTAATATATATATATATATATATATATATATATATATATATATATATATATATATATATATATATATATATATATATATATATATATTTATACACACACACAAACACATTTATTTCAATCGGTTAACCACGATACCTGTTTAAAAGTCTTAGTGTTAAATATTAATAATGACACCAAAAGAACAACAAAGCCTTATATTATGCCTAACCACTGCTTTGCAGTGCAGAAAAAAAAACTATGGTGAACTTTTGTATTGAAGTTTTATAATAATGTAATGATTTGTTACTGAAACAATGTTATAAAATTAGCAAGTGTTCCAATGAAAAGGAAGTAATGCAAGCCACTCTTTAACCTTGTGCTCAAGTGTACTTGATAAATTCACCCTAAACAACAGCACTTAAACCACAGTCAGTAAAATGCAAAATTTAGGTCATTGTGACCTTTTTGAAGAGAATGTTGAATGAAACCAAGACGCATCTACATATGAATATGCATGACTCTGAGGTTAACAAAGCCAGGTGAAAAGCAATCAAAATGCAAAACTCAAAGTCAATCAAGCATGCAATTTATAGGCAATGACGTGCTTTTCATGCAGTGGTCTTTAACTCACCAAGTTACATCTACATACCAAACTCTGGATCTAGCAATGCCTGAGGCATTGACTTACTGGTAAATACAAAAAGTTAACCAAAGTTAACTAATTTTAGGTCACAGTGATCTATTTTTGGTACAATGAATTTGTACTTACCAAGATGAATCCAATGTTTACTCTTGGTCTTTTAGCACAATAAATTCCATCAACAATGCATTATAAAAGGTGCAGGCAAAAGAACCATCTATGACTTTAACAATCTTGTGTTCTCTTTGCTATTCAACAAGTCCTCCAAGTTATCAAGAAGCTTTATTATAATACTGGCCATGTGACATGGTTCTCATTGATCAAGGTTATCTTATATTTTGACATGGCCCCCAGCAAGCAAGTGTGACTAGCTGTTTTGGTTTTAAAGAACATCATATTGTTTAAATCTTCTTTCTATCCATCATTCTTTATATTTAGAAGAAGCCAAATCCATGTTGCAAAGATGAACTTTAGTCAAGGTCCAGCAGGGCACTCATGAGATTAGTGCTTCTGACATTAAATATTAAAGGGCAAACTGTCACAAGTTACTGTCTTTAACAATTTCTTTTCACTGCAGATAAAAATGATTCTATGTTTTTATGCATATACACTTAAATGTAAATATAAACGCATACATTCAGTGGGTATGTTTGGTATTTTTCATTCTAACATGTTTACGTAGTATTCAGTATTTGCAGGGAAAGGAAATGTCTAGATGATAGTGCATTGGTTTTCATTCATAAGTCTGTCTCATGTTTCGACAGAAAATTAAAAGAATTACAGTTTTAAAATATATTGATGGAACTGGAATCAACAAAGCATGGGCTTCAGAAAAAAAAAGTGATGGAAAGGCAAACTCTAAAGGAGTAAAATGATAGGCAAATGAAAGGAGAGATAAGAGACAAATACAAATGCAAAAAGAGAGAGAGAAATACAAAGTGAGAAAGAAGGGAAAAATGCTGATGCATGAACAGGAAATTATTAGTCTAACCCATAAAACTCACCTGGCTGGTCAATTAGGAGTCAATAAGACCTTTAGAATTTGACTCATTTTATTGGCAGAAAATTAAAAGTGATGTTTCTGAATATGGCAGATCTTGTCACACTTGTCAAATGGTAGGAAAACCCAATCATAAGTTGCCAAAGGCTCATCTGAAACCTATTCCTGTATTTGATGAACCATTTAGAAAATAATGGTCAATTGAGTCAGTCCCTTACCTAGAACAGAGTGAGGCAAGCAATACTTGTTAACCATAATGTGTGCATTCACAAGATTTCCAGAGGCAATTCTTTAGAGGAATATTAAAATAAAATCATAGTAAAGCTTTGATATAAGTTTTTGACACTTGTTAGTCTTCTCTAATTTGTCCAATCAAATCAAGGTTCTAATTTTATGTCTAGAATTTTCTAACAAGTTATGCATGATTTAGACAAACAACAGTTTTAATCTTCTGCCTATCATCCTGAAAGTCAAAGGTCTTTGGAAAGCTTTCATCTGACTTTGAAGAACATGATTCAGTCATATTGCTTTGATACAGGAAAGGATTTGGATGAGGGTGTTCATTTGCAGTTGGCTGCTGTTATGGAATCAGTTCAAGAACTACTGTGTTTTAGTCCTTTTGAACTGGTTTTTGACATGCGGTCTATAGACAATTGAAGTTATTAAAATAGAAACTTCTTTCAAATAAAGATTCAAAAATTAATCTTATTGACTATATTTCTGATTTCAAATACAAGTTGTCAAAGCTTGTGAAGTAGCTTGAACTGATCTTCAATCTACTCAGTCAAAAATGAAATTAAGGTGTGACAGAAATATAAAGAAAAGGGGTTTTCAGTTCTGATTCTCTTGCCCATAACTCAAAATCCTCTTCAGGTTAAAATTTATTGTCATTATACAATTGAAAAGATGGTAAATTACTTAAATGATATCATTAATAACCTTGGGAGGCAGAAAAACTTTGTTATAAAAATATGTTAAAGGAATATTTTGGAAGAGAATGTTCAGTTAATTAATCAATCAGTCTAACTGTACCTGTCCCACACAGTGAGGATGTAAAATGATGGAATGCAATCTGTCTATCGTGACTGACCAATCTTTAAAATTCAGAAATATTAAGTAATTTAAACCAGTTAGGTTCATATCAGCAAAAATATAAATAGAGAGAAAAACAACATATGAATATGGGCACTTGTTTCCTGATGTTCCAGCATGAACAAATAAAATCTATAATGATGTTGACATTATAGATTCTACACCTGTGAAACAGCATCCTTACAAGCTGAATTCTCTCAAGCAGGAATGTTGGAAAGAAATTCGGCATATACTGGAAAATGATTTCACAGAAGTAAAAGTAACTGCAGATCTGTATGTATTGTTGTGCCTTAGCTAGATTTTGTATGTGCACTGACTATACAAAAGTCAATGGTATTGCCAAAAGATTCATTTCCAATAGCAAGAATAGATAGCTGATTTGGCAAAATTGGAAATGCAAAATATATGCATGTCACCAATATCGACCTTTAAAAAAGGACTGTGGCAAGTTCCACTCATGGAAAGATAAAAGAAATATCTGGACTTGCAACTTCATATGTACTTTATCAGTATAAAATGATGCCATTTGGAATGAAAAATTATCCATCAATATTCCATTATTTAATGAAGATGGTAGCTTCTGTTCATGATATGTGACACATACATTGATGATGTCATCATCTACAACAATATCTGGAAAGATAACTTGAAAACCATTTGAAAATTCTTTAATAAACTCAGTGATGCAGATCCAACAGTAAATTTAGATAAAAATGAGTTTTGCCCAGCTTGCATAACATTTTTTTTGGTCAAGTATTGTGGGATACAGTCAAGTTAAACCTGTAGAAATTAGGGTCAAGGTTAACTATGCATTTGCAGTTCATAATATTGTATGTGTCTCTTTAAAATTTTAACTTTGCAACTTAGAGAAATAAATTATTCATCATTTTATTAAACATGTTATCTTTGCTTCATTCTGTTATATAGTTTAAGACCTAGAGTTGCAAAAATAGTATGACAGTTGTACCCTTTCAAAGATGGTGGGTATTATGTCTGCAATCCACTTGACTTACATGCATTATAAAGTTATGCAACTTTGCCACAACAGTGATAATTCTGCCTTAACAGTTATGTCAATCTGTCATACTGGCAAGTGCATCTCAAACATTGGCCATTTTGCCTTGATAATTAGGTCACTGTTCTAATGGTGATTCCACCTTACTGATAATAATGTTGGCTTTTCTGCCTCCACAATTATGCCATTCAGTACTAATGGCAATTCTGCCTCATAAATGGGATTTAGTCATACAGGCAATTCCACCTCATAGATAGTGCCATGACAATTCTGTCATTCAGTACTAAAGGCAATTCTGCCTCATAAATGGGATTTAGTCATACAGGCAATTCCACCTCATAGATAGTGCCATGACAATTCTGTCATTCAGTACTAATGGCAATTCTGCCTCATAAATGGGATTTAGTCATACAGGCAATTCCACCTCATAGATAGTGCCATGACAATTCTGTCATTCAGTAGTACTGGCAATTCTGTCTTATAAATGAGATTTAGTCATACAGGCAATTCCACCTCATAGATAGTGCCATGACAATTCTGTCATTCAGTAGTACTGGCAATTCTGTCTCATAAATGAGATTTAGTCATACAGGCAATTCCACCTCATAGATAGTGTCATGACAATTCTGTCATTCAGTACTAATGGCAATTCTGCCAAACAGATAATGCATGCTTCTCTACCATCTTATGGCAACTAAGCTCAGCCTGAAGCTGATACCCAAGGAATACCAAGATACAAGTTTTTTAATAATTAATTGTATATATTGTGTAATAAAATATTTTATGGACTACTTTATTATATTTCCTTATGCTGTAATGTATCTTATGTACAGTTTACCTGTCCATCATTCCATCTAGCTTTACCTAAGTATTGAGTGAATTGGTGGTTTCAGTTCTAAGCCCACCCGTCAATTATCCATCTATTTCACACAGTGCAAAACCACACTTAGTTTGTAGTTTAGTCCAGACCTTTGTTGATAGAACTAGATATGATTGGCATGTGTATAGATAAACTGGATATATTTATGTGTTGATTCTTTAAAACCAGACATTGTACTGATAATGACTAAAATGTTGGGTGCTACTGAGCATTTTGTTTTGTAAACTTGATGAGTGCATTTGCAATATATTTGTGTGAATTTAATCTGAGGGCTTGAGGCAAAATGTTCTGTGGTATCTTAGGTATTTGAGTAATATCTTGCAGTATTGTTTTTTTTTCTATTCAATATCATACTTCAATTCAATGGAGTCTGATTTACAAGCCTGTATCAGTTTATTGAAGGTACATGTAAGAAGCCTAATGTCAATCAAAGAATAATGTGTTGATAGTACGACCATTCACTCTTAGGTATGGTCCTTCATAGGTGTTCCCTGCAGTCAGCTAATCAGTCTAAATAAGACTTGACATGTTACCATGTACCATTCTAATGATATTAGTGCTCTCTGACAATAAATATCAAACAACTGCCACAAAAGTCAGCAACATTTTCTATATTTCCTGCAGGCCACATCAATGAATCAAGTAAGCAAATCATAAAAAATAAAAAAATAGATATTGTCACAACTGAATACTATGGTCAGTGATGGTTATAACAATTGATGGTAAATGAAATTACTATATTCCAAATGTAGTTAGTGGATGCAGGAAACAAACAAACTGAAATTAATTTGGACAATAATAGATAATTACCTCAGTCTGATAATGAAAGTAACAGTAAAGAATGTTGAAGAAATTTTGATAATCCCAAATAAAAATATTTTGCTTAAAATTTTCTAAAATTAAAAATAAGATTTCATTTCTTTCCAACTACAGATATTTTATAAAAGCAACCCATAATGGAATTGTGTAACAGTCATGAGGAAATTGGTTCCATGTAGCAACCTGCATGTGCTCTCTGGCCTCTTATCTTGAATAAGAGCATATGAAAATTCCACAAAACTAGTATGACAAAAATGTAAAGATTTTTTTTTAAAACATTGAAATGATGTAACAAGCAAGTAACATTCACAGCAAATTATCAAATAAAAACAGAACCCATGAAAGTGAAAAAGAGTCCTTAAATTCAACCCAGAGTTCTTGGAAGATAGCAAAAGGACTATCATCATACCCAGCTTTATGACAATGACGTACAATGCTTGAAAAACTGACCACCTAATAAATGCTGAAGTTATTCAAAATTAATGATGCATAATTTTAGGTCAGTATTTTCCCTATAATGGTGTTTTACTTGCCCAGACCAATCCACATACATTTACTAAGCATGACTGGGGACAAACAATGCCTGAGAAATTGACCCAAACACAAAACAGAACAAACATCAATTTAGCATGAAATTTAGGTCAGTGACCTGTTCACCATAACACAAGTAAACACTAAATTACATGTTTTAAGGCCTGAACATGCCTAAGAAATTCACCTAAATAAAAAAACTTAATAAAGGTGTGATGTAATTTATGAATGAACACAGAGGCGGATTGGTGGATGCATAGATAGAACAGGGTTCATGCACCAAATTGATTTTATTTTAAAGTTTTCCTGCAGATTTTAAGGAGAAAATGAAACATTTCAGGAGTCATTTTTAAAGTCTGATACTTTGATTAACGATGAAATACTACAGTTGATAGCATGTTTGCAAAAAATGTCTTAGTTACCATACTCAACCTAGGCTACCAACATAATTTTATGATCATTGGAAAAGTTGCATCGGAAAAATAACATATTTTCCTTATCAAAGTTTTTAGTCCGTCTTTCTAATATTAAAATATAGTACATTTTATTACCAAAAAAAGTAACTTTCAAGGAGGTTTCCTTGATGTTTTGCTGAATTCAAGTTCTGGTTGGATTCCAGGACCTCCTTAAAAATTTGGAGAATGAAAGAACCAAGATAGATGATGGATCGATGGGTGTCAACACAAGGATAACCTGATTATGTCCTTTTTGTAGGGCATGAAAGTATAACAATATAGACTGGGAACAATGATGAAAAGAAAGTACATGTATGTAAATAGCAAAGTTCGTAATTGTGCTTTGTTCTAAAATAAATGTGCAAAATTTACATTTATTTTCTTCCAAAGATTCAAGGTCATACAGGTAGACACAGTAATTGTTTTGTTCTTTTTAAAACCTAATTCTATGGCAAAGATAATTGCAATGACTGGCAAAATTTTAATCCTGAAATAGATATAACCATTTTTAACTCAGGAATAATACCTGTATATAAACAGTCTGAATAAATACACAGCCACACAACTTTTACCCTTATCCTTTTTTTTACTGTTGCTTTAATGAGACATGAGTACCTTGAACTACACATATTTCCAGCCTGTATATTTTAGTCTTCTACACAGATCACTGAATTTTCTGTTTACAAACCAAAAAAAAGTGCATTTAGTGGATGCCATGTGTAATGAATTTGTTATTATAAATAAGATGGATTTCTTACTTTTATCAAGAACCTCAATTGATAAAATTTTTCATTATTTATTCCACCACATATTTAGAGTTATTAAAATTACTAAACAATTGCATAATTATGACTTGTAATCAAATTTTCTTTTGCCCTTATCAACCACACTTGTGGGTTATTGATGGGGTTGTTGATGTGAATCTTTTCTGATGCATGATGAGCATTTGGGTTTAATTTTGTGTAACTCTTTCTGTGATGGACTCGAATATTACAGATTGTACTGCACATACTAATGTGAGAATACCAATGATTATTGTGCATCTCTTGAAATGTACAATCAAAACCTGGTTACTTAATTTCAGAGTTTTTTTTCTTTCTTCAGAATCCCTAATATTTATTGTGGTTGACACAGATACAATGGATCGCTATTTTACCACACTTACTTGAGACTGCCAAAGACTGGTACTAAATAAGCACTAAATAAGATGGATAAAACCAGATTTGGGAAAATTACATGTTCTTAAAAAATAAAATAATCATGTTAATTTAAATTACAATAAAATTGAATCTACGTTTTGGTGAGAAAAGACTGCCATGTTTTAACATTTTGATTCAAAAGACTCAAATATGTAGTTAATTTTCATCTTTATCTTTTAAAAAGTAATGCAATAAAAGGATCTGCTTCAGTGCAAAACTTGATTTGCAGAAGTAATGACAATTTTAGCAGTTCTTTGTCACATATCTATAATTTTTAACTGAAAAGCTCACTGAGGGCCTGACCTAACATTACATTTTCTATGATGCAGTTTAATCAATCAAAAAGCAGATTTGTATGTAGTTCACATTTTTCAAAATGCAAGGGTTTCATTTTTCTATCCAAAGAAGAAAATTTGCCATCATTATGTGCAGTTATTCAAAATTGTTTCAGTCAGCTTTTAAGCTTAACATAACTGTTTATATAAAACAACGATGTTCATCACTAACAAAGCCTGATTGTGAACCAAATACTGGAAAAAAAAACAAGAGTTCATTGATGCGACTACTGCTCTACCAGCCAAAAGAGAATTTCACAAATTCTAAAGTCTGTTTCTTCTACCATTCATTAATTTTACTGCTACCATTCATTATTTTTACTGCTACCATTCATTATTTTTACTGCTACCGCTCATTATTTTTACTGCTATCACTCATTTTTTTTACTACTACCACTCATTTTTTTACTGCTACCATTCATTATTTTTACTGCTACCATTCATTATTTTTACTTTTACCACTCATTTTTTTTTACTGCTACCATTCATTTTCTTACTTTTACCACTCATTATTTTTACTGCTACCATTCATTATTTTTACTGCTACCATTCATTATTTTTACTGCTACCAATCATTATTTTTACTTTTACCATTCATTATTTTTTACTGCTTCCATTCATTATTTTTACTGCTACCATTCATTTTTTTACTTTTACCACTCATTATTTTTACTTTTACCATTCATTATTTTTACTGCTACCATTCATTATTTTTACTTTTACCATTCATTATTTTTACTGCTACCACTCATTATTTTTACTTTTACCACTCATTATTTTTACTGCTACCATTCATTATTTTTACTGCTACCAATCATTATTTTTACTGCTACCATTCATTATTTTTACTGCTACCACTCATTTTTTACTGCTACCATTCATTTTTTTTTACTGCTACCATTCATTATATTTACTGCTACCACTCAGTTTTTTACTTCTATCATTCATTTTTTTTTACTGCTACCATTTATTATTTTTACTGCTACCATTCATTATATTTACTGTTACCAATCATTATTTTTACTTTTACCACGCATTATTTTTACTGCTACCATTCATTATTTTTACTGCTACCACTCATTTTTTTACTGCTACCATTCATTTTTTTACTGCTACCGTTCATTATATTTACTGCTACCACTCAGTTTTTTACTTCTATCATTCATTTTTTTTACTGCTACCATTTATTATTTTTACTGCTACCATTCATTATATTTACTGTTACCAATCATTATTTTTACTTTTACCACTCATTATTTTTACTGCTACCATTCATTATTTTTACTGCTACCACTCAGTTTTTTTACTTCTATCATTCATTTTTTTTTACTGCTACCATTCATTATTTTTACTGCTACCATTCATTATTTTTACTGCTTAGTACTGAAACCATCACAGACATTTATGAGTACATGTACTGCAACAAACCATATTTGGTAACAAATATATTTTCATAAATATTCAAGTAAACATGTTCACAAGATATCACATGATATACGTTAAGTACAATTCAAAATTCTTTGAAACTTCCTTGAACCTGACATAATCATGGATAGACAAGAACATTGTGAGTGGGGTTGTATACCCTGACCCTGTGTCATTGTCTCTGTGTGAAATTGTAGGGCATGGCTGAGTGACCTGGAGATCACAGACTAATGAATCTTAATGATCTCAGCCTGTGGTCAAGATATTCAGTCTTAAAATTTACAGTCCAGAAACCATTTTACCCACATCAGACTTTGCACACTTCTGACTTTTCAACCCAGGCCTTTCACATTTGCTGTAACACAAAAGTTACAATGTACTCTGCAAACCATTTATCAGTAACCTGTGACTTTTTGACCCCAAAATCAATAGACTTCTTCCATACCTTTAGCACAATATGTACCTCCACAAATTTTGGTTGTGGTATATGATACAGAATTAAAATCTTTATCTAAATACCAATTTTTTTCTTATTGTCACACACCTTTAGCTTTCATCTTTCAAACATAAAACCATCTAACCAACAGTAAGTCACAAGCTTTGGTGAAAAAGCATGAGCAGGAAATAAAATTCTAGTGCAGAAGCCATTATACATCCTTCAGCCAGTGATCCTAACCTTTGATCTCCATACCACAAGTGCAAGACTTCAAAAAGCTTGGTCTAGATGTGTTATGTATAAGTAATATACTCCTGAGCAAACTATTTTTCTCTTTTCAGTCAGTGTCACCTTAACCTTTGGTTCCAAAAATTTATGTGGTTCTTCCATACTGTAAAAGCATGAGGACCACAAGTTTGGTCCAGATATGTGATACATATAGCACAATATAGTAAAAGTCAAAACATGTAACGTATGTGCATTTACTCGTCTTAAATTAAATATAAATTATTGTTTTAAAATTTAGCATTAATTTTTTGTAACAAAAGTCTATACATTTCAATCCTGATTACTGAATGATCTGTGCCTTAATGTCATTAAGAAACTTCTGGAAAAATATTATCGACTGCTGTAAACTTTTACAATGTTGGCCAGGTACTAAATTGGGTTTTAAAAAAACAGCTGGTAAAATCTAATCATCACAATACAAGTTACTGGTAGTACAAATCAGTTTTATCAACATGTGTAGCTTTTTTCAATCCCAATTATACTGGATCACACCTTTACGTTGATCTCATCCAAAAACACCCACATATACATTAACATTGATTTTTGATGCACTTCTTGGGGCATGTAAATAATGACATTCCAACAAATAATTGATCAATAATGTGAATAACTGTTATTTAAAGGTATGCATAATCAAATTTTAACAAATTTACACACATTATTGAAACAGTTGGTGTTGAATACCTACATGACCTGTATGACTTTTACCAAAGTTATAATGTGCAAACCATTTTTTACATTTAATGTCTGTGACCAAGGCCTTTGACCTTTGACCCTAAAATAGGCTTCTTCCTTGCTCCAAGGGCAAGCCATTGGCAGTTCAGTAACTGAATAAAAATATCAGTGGTATCAATATAGATGGAAATGAATTACTAACAACACAGTATGCTGGCAATACTACATGGTTTCTGGAAAACCATAAAATTATATGCCCTCCTTGATCTGAATATAGAGAAAACAAAAGCAATTTGACAGAAAACTTGAAAAACAATGCCATTTGTGAATAAAAAATTTGGGTGAATGACTCCTTCACAATACAAGGAATTATTTTCAAAAGATTAAATTCCAATGATATATATTATTTATGATGGTCAACTTAAAGAAATCAAACAATTATTGACTCAGTGGTAAAAGAGAATTCTCGCCCCTTTTGTGGAAAATTATTGTGGTAAAAAAATTTGCTTTTTAAAAATTAAATCATATCTTGACAAGTTTATCAGACTGGTTGATAATAATTAACTTGTTTTAATCTACAAATATTATTGGTATGGGTCAATTGTGGACATAAAAAATATGAAGTAAATGTTATGATGATGAAGTGGTTGCAATACTTGACCATAAAATCATACACTTTCACTTAAAATATTTCTGGTCAATGGAACACTAAAAAAACAAACAAAATGGTGTGTCATTATTTTGATTTATGAATGAATTTAAAAAGTCTGGCATCTAAAATATCATGGCAATATTAAGGTAAAAAAAATCTTTATTTTTAAGGCCAAAAAGTGATTTTACAAATGATAAACTACTTAATAAATGATATTGTTCAGAATATTTCCTTTCAGATCAAAGAGAAAATGATGCTTATGTAATGCTGACACCAATTTTTTTTGGCAATATGCAATGGTCCTAGTTATACAGTACTAATCACAGCTAAACACATTATGCACCATGATGAAAAGCTTAAATCTCTACTGTTGCTTAGAGACTTTTAAACAGATGCTAGTGGGACCCTGGATGGATGAGTGGTCTGTAGCACTAATTTTTACCAACCATTGTCATCTCACCTCTGTCCACAAGGGTTTGTGTCCCATGTTCAGTCAATGTGGGTTTGTAAGAAAACTTGTTAGTAGCTTCACACGAGACATTGGTTCTTACCGATGTTTTCCCAGGTTCTTCCTCCACCATTTACATTAACCACCATGTATAACCTAACATGTGCTGAAAAACTGTGTTAAACCCACAAACAACATTACAGATGCTACAACTGCAGGAAGGTATTAACCAAAGGAACAATAAATGGAATTTCTGAAAGTGAATGTCATAAATATATCATTATTGTAGCATATCATTTGTTGTATTCCTATCAATTGAAGTTGCTCAGCATTGTCCATGAAAATTAATCAGTATCTCCACAATCTTGAAATGTGATTTTCTTTTGCATTTTGTGTATATTTAATTATCTCAATGTAGTCAATTAAGACTGGTTCATCTATTTTGCAGGTATGTTTTACTTGCAATTGTTTTCTTCTTCCCTTTTTCTCCTTACACATATCACTGCTGCATAGGAAAGATAAATTAATTGTTTTACATGCTGGATTATATATATATATATATATATATATATATATATATATATATATATATATATATATATATATATATATATATAATTGTATTATGCATACTGTGCAAAAAATAATGGCAATTTATTCTATAACAGCACACACGCAGATATATATATATATATATATATATATATATATATATATATATATATATATATATATATAGAGAGAGAGAGAGAGAGAGAGAGAGAGAGAGAGAGAGAGAGAGACAGACAGACAGACAGACAAACAGACAGTTTGTCTTACTTCTTTCATCTTGCTCTTTTTCGGTCTCATTTTTGTCTTTTAAAGTTGTGTAATTTTTTAAAATTCCTTTTTGGATCGTTTTTCTTAGGATAAATACAATTTTATGTATGTCATTATCTGTAGACACCAGCACATGTGTGAATCAAAAAACAAATTTTAAGAGAGATAATGGGAAGGTTCTCAACCAAATGCTACATATGTACAGGGAATGTTACAAAAAGATAAAAAGTTTGGCCACCGTAAATGGTCCAGAGCTCAAATTATTGTGCAGAAATAAAATTGGTTATATGCTAAAAATAATTGTGGCAGGCATCTAAAACAAAATGTTGGCCCAAGAGAGAATGAGTGCTGCAGTAGCTCAGGCTGAAGAATCATTAGACTAGTATTCCAAAGGTTGTAGGTTTGATACTCGTCCTGGTCAGCCAAAAACTGAGATCCTCAAAATGTCCTTGGGAAAGTACTAAGCTCCCATTTTCTAAGTGCATGATTTAGTTGATAATGTGCTAAACTTGCCCTAAAAATCCCAAGAACTAACCAAGGCAAAATATATGTCAAGCCAGGCATCAATCCATGTGAAATTAAATGCCAGTTATTTTCAAATTTTATTGTATGTCACAATGGATTAGTTAACCAATGGTAGCACCCTATATGTAAATTTTAATGGGATTTATTTTTCAAGTACCTACTACTCTGTTGACCACTAAAGGTCAACTTCTGAAATTCTACTGAAACCTATTATGCCCAAGCTAGCACCACTACACCAAGATTAGTCCCTACTCTCTACCTGTACCCTAACAATGCTGCAATGGTTTTGAGAGTGAAAGTAAATTATATATTGAGCAGACTTTACAAAAACTACATGCTGCAGAAGTACAAACTGCACACTTGAAATGAGTTAGGATGGAAATCTCATTAATCTACATTTTATTTCGCTGCATCAAATACATGTGCTGGTATATCTCTAATAATGGTAACATAAAAATGTACAATTTTCAGAAAAATTAGATTCATATTGAATTTCTGGATGTGTTTCAATTTTCACGGAATAGTGGTATTTTTCAGGACACATTTATAAGCTTGGTAATGAGCAGGAAATTGCCAAGTTAGACAATAATATATATTTGTGTGACCATATGTTATTCCAGATTGTTCATTTTGCACTTCATTATTTTGGGAAACTAATGCCCTGGCAAAAATTCAAAGGGTGAGTGTGAGGGAATATTGCTTATTTTACTACTAATCTTATAATATGCTTTGGTTAAAAATTGTTCTTGTTCTGGGTTTAACACCATTTCTTAACACAACAGAGGCTATACTCAGCAGCCAGAAAAACTGGTGGAGAAAGAACCTTGCAAGAAAAGCATAGTAAGAACCACTGACCCAAAGGAAGCCACTGTCAGCTTTTTCACCTACCCACACTGGCTGACTCCAACACTCAAATGCACTGGACAGATGACATTGATCTGTAAAGGCAATCACTCAGCCACACCTCCTTTAGCTGAAAGTTAATGCAGATCTGTCTATATAGCAAAAGACCATAATACCATAGGCAACCTTAATACTTCAAGTTTACAAGTTTAGTTTGGATCAAGGGCTTTCTTCAAGTGGTCTCTTAAAGCTGTGAAAATTTGCTTTTGCTTCTGTTGAATGTACAGTAAAACCTGTCTTGAAAGACCACTGCTATATGAGATCACATGTTCTGAGAGATCACATTCTAAATGTACAAATTTACTGATTATATAGGAATGTGACCTGTTACGGGTGACCACCTGTCTTGAGAGACCATAGTTTTTGGGCAAAAGAGTTGGTCTTTCAAGACAGGTTCTGCTGTATATACATTTAAATAAAATGTAGGAATTAAATTCTGTCAACTCTTACAGAAAAAATACTTTTGCAAGTGACATACATTAAATAATATAATAGGTCCCAACATTCTCATATAGCAGAAATTATCCTATATTTCCATCCTACTTCTGCCCTTACCTTCTTTAACATTAAAAAATGAACAATCCATATAATGAGAATGATTCTAATTTTTTGCTCCAATTGTTGAAACTTGTTGATTTTAAACTGCTGTTTTATTTAATGATAAACATTTTTTAGGATAATTCAAATGTTTATTAGCGCAAACTGTGTTTCAAATTGATGCTACCAATCTAGTATTTGGCTAGTTACAATTAGCAAATTGCTAGCTAGGAAAACAAAAATTCAAAATTTCATCTTATTATTATGTTTCAATAAATTCAATTTTATTTAATATGCTAGAGGCCATTAAAAATATTACAACCATGAAAATTCTACAAGTACTGAAAAAAGTTAATTTTCTGCCTTGAAAATGATGAACTTTATTTGTAAATAAAAATTGAAAAACTATGTACCCCCAAATATTTATGAGCCATTTTTTTTCTCCAAAACTAAATGTTAACTCCCAAGATCCAATGAATACAGAGTATTGACAGCTGGCATTGAGAGACTGACATTTAGAGATTTTGACATATGATATATATGTTAATGATTAATCTGTTTCATAAGATTTGTGTTATAAATAGACATTACTCCAATTTTTAACAGACCAAATGTCTAAGTTTGTTTTATCCTCAAATTTATGCACTTAACAGATAAATTGAAAATCAATAACTAATTTGTCATTCATAAACCAGTGTATGTGAAAATCTTGGAATAAAGAAAGTTATGCTAGCTCTGCTGAGTATACAAGATTTATCAAATGCATTATTGTACTGACTCCACAAGATTTTCAACATAAAGACCCTTTTCTTACATGAGTAATGTTAAACTGTCATTGCTATTTGGTGTCCCATACTTCATACTAGAATATATAGATTATCTGTTCTGATAAATTCTATTTTTTTAAATCTACAATGCAAAATATTCAACATTTTTCTTTAGATATTAATTTATGAATAAGCAAATTTATACATGCACTTCACAGGATACAGTAAATCATACATTTACAAGAAATGTGGAAAAATGTAAACATTATTCTTCTTTATTAAATTTATCTTGATATTTTATATATTGAGACTGCTGTATTCTGGAGTCTGAAATGTACCTACTCGCAAGTGCACTTGTAACAGTGGGATGAACTTGTCTGAATTTGATTTAATCCACGTCATTGTGGAATTAGATAATTTGAATCTGACTTGATCTAAACTGAATTAAAAGCTGGTATACAAAGGTATTGTACTGGAGAGAGAGAGAGAGAGAGAGAGAGAGAGAGAGAGAGAGAGAGAGAGAGAGAGAGAGAGAGAGAGAGAGAGAGAGAGAGAGAGAGATGAGTTTGATAAAAAATAAATAGAAGAAAACTTCAGTAAGAAAAGTAATGGGGGGGGTAGTCCTATACTTGACAGAAAAACAACTCGGGAAGAGTCACCGGTTTAATGCCATTTTGATTTACGTAGCAGCCAAAGGTGAGAGGGGATTGATCAGAAAATGCGAACCGCTAGGCCACCCAAAAGAAAGAGAGAAAGAAAGAGCGAACAAAAAATGTATGTACTGAAAAAGTGACAGTGCTATAAATGGTTTGGCTTGACCATAGTTTTTGTTTTCTTTATATTTATTTTTCCCCCTAATAAAACTTACTGATTTTTCCATCAGCCTTGTTTCTCAACCCTGTCAAAGTGTAATTAGTCTGCAGCAGCGTTGTAGGTCTCCACGGTTTCAATTTACCGATTAGTGCTGGACACGGCGGTGTGCGCGGAACATCGTATTGGACAGTCACTACTGGAGTGCGTTTAATGTCCAACTTCTCTTTTCCTTTTCTATCATGATTTATCTCTGTCACTGATCTTTGAAGCGATTTGAACAAGTCCATGATCATTTTAGTTGAAAGAGAGACGAAGTGTCTTTTCACACTGTTGCCTATACACTCAATAACCGTACATGGGTTAACGACACCCAGCTTCTAACGTCAACAATCCCGCCATGTGCTTTGTAACCTGACTACGAAGTGAACAATATCCTTGCGCAAAATAAAATAATTTAAAGACACGTGCCACAATAATTGGCCCAATAATGTCTCAAGTGGAGGCTGTAAATCACCAATAGCCTTAGTTTTTCATATATAATAAAATGATCATCAAAAGTTTGATTCATTATTAAACTTAGAAGAAATATGCAGACATTACCCTTTCAGTCTTATTTGCAATCAGCTTGTAGACATCTGTCGTCTGCATGTATACTATCCCTAAATAAAAAAGGCAACCGATTCATTTCTACCGAAGAAAAAGGGATAAAGTTTTTGTAAAGATATTTGATTATGACACTGTAAGACAGAATTTAATTTTTGTTTAACGTCAATGTGCACACGTCAGTCTAGTTATATACTGGGAATAAATAAAGTGTGTAATAGTATCTCTGTCAACAAGGTTAAAAAATAAAGAAACAGAAAGCCAATGCCTGAAAAAGTATAACAAGTACAAACCGTGTCAAGATGTCTATTTAATATGGTTATCTACATATGCATGCACACGTGTTTGTCGTATTTCATTTTCCATAGTGAGGTTCTACTTATTGCGCATACAAAATTTTACAGAACAAGTTTTTAAACGTAACAATAGTCTAAAAATATTATCAAGAATTTTATGTAATTAAGGATTACTTTTGTAATTAAATTATATTACGAGAAGTATTTCACAAAATATGAAGAGCACAGCCTCATATTTATGTATCTATTTATTTATTTATTTATTATATATTTATTTAGTTTAATTTAACGAGACTTTGTGGTTTAAAAATGCGAAGAAAATATATAAACGAACACATTGGCTAAATTACCATCCTGAAACTAGGAATGTCCTTCAGCACTGAGGAGAAAAGTAGAATATTATTCAACCATGCATTTTATTCCAAATTTTACCATAGTGTGTTATATACATGTGTTATCTTCTAACAAAAACAAATTTATATATTATTTTTACAATGACATACTTCATATTTTTAATTGAACTCAAATTATACTTTATCCATCACAAAACTGACACAGCTCCGCCTGTTTATTAGCACAATTATTTCTTTACAAATTATTGTTCATTTAAAATATTTCCCTAGATTTACAACTCACAAGTACAATTGTAAAATAAAGCTAAAATTAAATGCAGAATATTTTTAGACATACTTACATTAACAAAACAAAAATAGATCAAATTCTTTGACCGTAGTGATATCCATATTGATACTTCAGTGTTTTTGTGTTTTGAATTACCGCATTCAATGTTCTAGAATATTACAAAATTACGGAATCATTTGCTGATGATTTGATAATTTTGAAGGATGTTTTTATTGATTTTTGTTTTAAAGTTTCTACACCTGTAAAACTATGGAAGTTTAAATTGATTACTCTTGTTTGTATATGTAGAAATATAGTGTATTTAATTCCGGTTTTCAGAGAAGTGCTAGATATTTTTCAGGAATTTAGCATAATAGCATCACCGTCAGAATTTTAAAAATGCTTTATAATTATTCACAGGTTCTGGTGGAATAAATATGTATTCAAAACAATGTTCAAGAAAATATGTTCAATTATCTTTTTATTTTCTTAACAAAATATAATCACAACGATACTTTAGACATTACGATGATCTACATATTGGCTCTGATGATAATAAATTCGATATAAGAATGATCTTTATTAATACGATTGTTGCAGTAGTAGGGTATATAAAACGGATACTTTACATATTTCATACGAGGGTATATAGAACGGATACTTTACATATTTCATATGAGGGTATATTGAACGGATACTTTACATATTTCATGCGAGGGTATATGGAACGAATACTTTACATATTTCATATGAGGGTATATTGAACGGATACTTTACATATTTCATTTGAGGGTATATTGAACGGATACTTTACGTATTTCGTATGAGGGTATATTGAACGGATACTTTACGTATTTCATATGAGAAAATAGGCAAATTCTGCTAAATTCAGAGCACCATTTGATGAGCTCTAAAATTGTGCACGCCAAGCCTACAAAGATTCAACGAAAACAGATTTAACGTAAGATGAAGTTTTATCTAAAACAACAAATGGTATTTGAAGTATTTTTAAAAAAAATAACTATGTAAACAGCAAAATTTGACTTAAGTCTGCATATATTCCTACGCTTTAAAGGACTGAAGAAACGTTACAAATTTCTAAAAGTGAAAGTACCTGTTGGGGATGGATCTTTTGTTGGTTTATTGATAGCATCTAAAAACAATTTACAATGCACAAAAGTAGTCCACACACACACACACACACACACACACACACACACACACACATATATATATATATATATATATATATATATATATATATATATATATATATATATATATATATATATATATATATATATATATATATATATATACCGGTTGAAATGGTTGATATAGAACATGAAAATCCACTTGTTTGCAACAATGTGACACAAAGCGGTTAAAACTGTTACTCCGATCAAATGTACTCCAACCGAATTCCCAAAATTAATCGCAGAATGAATGACGAGTTAGATGTTTACATTATCGACTGCTTTACATTCCTTGACTAAGGAACACTACAGAACTTTACTACCAGCAATAGATATGAGATTAAGTACACATTCTAAATAGTAATAGTGGTGCTATAGCGGATTGTGAAAAAAAAGGAGGGAAGAAAAGATTAATATATATATATATATATATATATATATATATATATATATATATATATATATATATATATATATATATATATAGTGACGAACTATATGGTTGGGATGGGGGTGCTCCCAATATTTTATTTATTTAAACTATTATAGAAGTCCCACACAGGCTCTAATTGGATTGAAGTTAAGTTTAGTGAAATATAAATGTAAAGCTCCGAACCCCAATCAGCAATACCGACGGTTAGATGGTTAAATATACAAAAAGGTTGAAATTCAATGAATGACAATTTAATAACAGTTCAAAAATCAAATGGCTCAAATTTCCAATTACACTCATTCCGCTCGACCCTTTAATACGTCTATTGAATTACTTGATTTTCATTGTGAGATTGATTTCCACTTGTCCTTGTATTTCTACTCATCTTTTATATCCTTTCTCTATCTTATTTCTCCCAATTCTTTCTCCTCTTCCTCCCCGACCTTTCTCCAAATTCCCTCTCCTCTTCGACTTTGTCTATATTCCTTCTCTTCCTCCACTTTCTCACTCATGACTACACCCCTGACGACTGCGACTGTCTCGGCTACACTCTTAATTCTGTCTTCAACTCTTGATGACTTGAGACCCAATGGAACCGGAAGGTCTCTATCCCCTAAAAGCTTTCTGTGAAAATACAAGGACGTACAATCTTTTTCTTTAGCCCACTTATTTCACACTACACACAGCCTATCATCAGATAACGACTATTAAATTTCTTCAGTCACGCATTCGTTCACATGGAGATACCCATACGATCTTGTATGGTAAAACAAACAATATAATACAGCACGGTATTAGGGGTCTTGAGTGGCCGAGTGGTCTAAAGCGCTGTCCGTTACAGATCACTGCCATCTCACCTCTGTCTGCGTGTGTTCGGGTCTAGGATTCGGCGAATGTGAATATGTGAGAAAGCTTGCCAGTAGCTTCTCGTGGGTCGGTGGTTCTTTCCGGTGATTTCCCGGTTTCTTCCTCCACCATCAATACTGGCCGCCATGAATAGCCTATCGTGTGCTGAAAAATGGCGTTAAGCCCAACAACAACAACAACAACAACAACAACAACAACAACAACAGCACGGTATCAATAACTTCTTATACATACATCAATATATTCCGTCACATCAGTACATATTTCTAATCCCGTAACACTAAACAATATCACAATAATTAGACGCATTTCTTTAACTTACAACTCATACAAAGTACGCGAATATTCAAAATATCCATGCTCTGATATATACATACGTCCATAGTAACTGATCTTACATACTTCAGCCATGTTTCCAAATTCACGATTCAAGTATGTGTAAATTCTAGCATAAAGCATTAATAAATGCACTGGTTTACTACGAAGTAACCTAATAGCGAATTACAAAATTAATTCTGACAACAAGCTTACAGGTTATACAATTCCGCCTAGCATCTAATAATTCTCTACGTGTGGCTCAAGTCCATTTCTCAAATACGCATGTAAATGAAACACTACTAAGTTAATTCTACAGACTAAACGATTCTAGTAATTAAGTGACTAGTTTAAATACTACGAATAACTATGATTATGATGCCGATATTTTTTTGCAAAAATTTAGCAAATAACTGACCTTTTCGAAATTTTGTATTTCCTTAGAATCTATCTCTAATTTATATCGCCAGATTACGAGTGGCTTCTTTACCGTGGCACCCTTGTGATTTGCAATCCTTTCAGGGAAATACTACCAAATTACTTTTACGATTTCGGAAGGTATCACGCCCTCTATGTCAATCAGATCAAACTTAGCGGTCAATGCCCCGTTCGCTGTCAACATGGGCACGAATAAGAACACGCCCGTTCACCCCGTGGACTTTCCTTTTGATCTCTGAACTAGCCTTTAACATATAGTTTGATAACGGTAAGCCTTTGTTAAATAGCGCACCCGGTCGCCATTGCCGACTCAAGTTTCCGGACTCTGACTTATCGTAGTAATCTTACGTAACAGTTTAACACTAACCCCTCTGCAATCTGTAGAGATAAAAAAAAAACAAGGCCGCAATAATTTTCCCAAGACAGGTAGATTTTATAGCCTATACATGACTTTATGATTGGGGGATTAGCAAACGTGACCTATACAAAGAAAGAGAGAAATGCTTATATATTTAAGTCACTGTAATGAGCTTCGGTAATGTAAAAGAAGGATGAAACATAATCAGCAACCGCATTAAATATTGCAGGAATTAAAACATGCAAGAAATGAGAATTTGTTATCCATGACACGACAAAAATGAACCATCTTCCTCGTGCATAACAAAACAGTACACATGAATAATGTAATTAGCTTCTATTATGTAAAAGAGGGAGGAAAAATAATCAGCAGCCGCATTAAACATTGAAGAAATTAAAACATGCAAGAAATGAGAATTTGTGTTATTAATGACACAACGAATATGCACCATCATCATCATAAATAACCAAATAGCACACATAAATAATGTCATAAGGCTACTACAATGTGTACACTATCATAGAAGAGAAAAGAAATGAAAATGAGTAACCTTTAAGAAAGATGAAGTTGATTCCAGTTTCGTAAAATGCTGAAAAGCAAATACATTGAAAAGATTGCAGGATTGTCGACGATATTCTTAATTAAATTAACTTCAATGAAAAATCACAAAATGTTGATTGAATCATGAATCTATATATATATAAACGTCTTTTGATAACCAATATATTACTGTCTGACAAGAAACTTAAGCAAACAATTTGCTAACGATTTGTGTTTCGTACTGCTTCCGACGTTCTTACTGTCCTGTCATGTCTGCTATCTGATACTCGAACGGGCAAAGCACATAGATTATTATATGGTCATTTTTTTTCCTCCGTTAGTTTTACATTGTCAGTATTGTGCAATATTTTACGATATTTAACGATAGACGCCAGACAGGGTCCCTATAAATAACATGCAAGTTACAAGGCATAAAATGTCTTATTTAGCTGGTAATAAGAATGACCCAAAATATACTTACAGTTTTATATCCTGAATTTCTCAAAATGTACTTTCTTAGTTCTGCAAATCAGAATTGCATGAGCCATGTCACGAGTTCTCAAGCTTGATTACACATTTCGAAATTGTAATCTAATTTCGACTACATTGCACGTGGAATTACATCCTCCTTGCTGCACTCAAAATGAAATAAACATTACATTCCAAAGTGTCTTTTCATAATTGCAGTTGAAAGACTTCATGTTTTCCACATTATGATTTCAAGCATTCAATAACAGAACAGAAACACACTTGCAGATGTAAACACGCTGCTTCTCGCTTCTGCAGACCGATGTTCTTCTTGTAGAGATTCTCACAGATAAATTCATTTCATATAATCGAAAAACATTACCAAAATCTATTCATTCCAGATCAATGGAAAAGTTGTTGCAACGCGCATTCATTCACAATATCACTCCAAATTTCAACTTTAAGTAGACCAAAACGCCATTTTCTTTCAAAACTTATGTCTAGCGCGCAACAAAGTTCAAATTTATCTGGGCAGAGTTCCGTGCGCATTAATGATGTTGTTATGTAATGATGATTCTACGCTTGTGTATTTAGTTTGGATTACGGAATACATTCAGCTACTTTGTTTATTGTAGTGTATTGTTGTTATATAATTAAGCATTAAGTTGTATAGTATAAGACAATGAGCATATAATAAAAAGGTTACTGCATTTGTATGGGAAAATATGAACTTATATTGTCGGATGGATATACTGCACTCCCAAGATTGTGCAGTATTTCCATTCGAAAAAGTCGTTCATATTTTCCCATACAAATGCAGTAACCTATAAATCTACAACAATATATGAGATCGAGGCGATGGAGTAGAACAAATGTGCTTAAGACAGAGCGAGTATTGATATAATCATTACAATCACTGTAACTATAGTAGCAATTAACAATTGTTACACCATTTCTTTTCCAACCATTTATTTCATCTTTTCACCAAATGGTAATGTTTTCTACCTTTTTCAATAACAGTTTCAGTATGTTCTCATAATCATGATAGTGATCTCTAGCAGTGTTGAATTTTGAACTAATTACGTCAGTTTCTGCAGTAACCGTGATGTCGCTTTATACGTCCGCAGATGGTTTTCATATATTTCAACATCAGCAATTATATGCCGTAGCTTGAACTGACATTATTTTGTTACCTCATTTAAATAACATCTTAGCAGTCCATCCTCTTGATTTTTAAATAATCTTTTTTTCACCGTATGTGGAAGCTCTCCATTTTTAAATTTCCCATAATATCTGTAAATTATAGTCATATAATTTCAACTTCGACCATATGTTTATCAAACAGATCATTACTGCTTTTTGCTTGCTTCTGTGCTTCGTCGTGTACCTACTTGTAATGGTTGCCTCATGTTACCTCTTGGTTCAAGCGGGTATTTAGTTTGTAGCCTATTCATCCCTTAGTATTATCCAACCTTAAAAGGTCAGCGAACAATTTCCAGTATGGAGTGATAATATGATTGGAGCTAGCATCGTTTTGATGTATTCTTTCATCGAGATTTGAACCATCATGTCCTACGTAATAAAATGGTATTTTTTATGTGAATTTAGTTTGTGCTTTCCAAAGAATATTGAAATTCATTCATTCCAAGGCCATTTTGAAGTCATCTTTGAACAAATTCTGAACCTGGTGAGAAACACTAAGAAAATTTGCCATATTTTCAGTGTGTTTTACTTGCATTTAATCTTTCACATGTATTGCATCTACAGCTTCATGCATCATACGATTTAGCAAGGAATAATAATAATCACACAAACCCACCTTTCTTTTACGTGAAGCACTAACACCTTCGGGTATTGAAACTTTTTGCTATCACTAACAGAAGTCAGTTAATAGTATGCAATTTATTTTCAGAGTAGTAATTGATTCAATGATTTGATTTAATGGACGTCAAATTCGGCTTATGTATTGATAATTAATCTGATATTTTCGTCATTTTGTGTTATCTTTGTTTTATGTACGTTTATACATTCATTGTATGTAAAACTCAGTTATCTGTTTATCTTCTCGGCACATAATCTAGAAGTTGTATGTATTCTTTTTGTTTACCCAGTTACATTAAAAGTTATATTTCTCAAGTTATAAGTAATATTGAAGGATGACTTACAACTATCCCATATAATATATTAATATTATTTATAGTTAGCACAACAAATTTCCTTAGGAATTATATGGACGATATTGAACACAAAATCCTAGATCAATATAAGCTTGAAAAGGTCCCGTCACAAATACAGAAAGATGCTCACAGAGTTAATCGTGACAGACAATTTGGAAAATGCACATCGGAATTCAATGAAGCCAGGGTAATAAGAAAAAACATAACAAGAATATAAAAATTACAAATTGTAAAAATAGCATTACGTAAAAGAAAAGAAACATATTGATTAGTTTTCAGAATAATTCGCTACTGTTTAATCGGTGACGGCGTAATTGTTTAGATGTCTTATTTATTTGTTTGAGGGTTAGGATGTTATTTTTTTTTTAATATTTTAAAACTGATGACTGACATAGTCAATGAAACTCGGCACAAGTAAAACACAACACGCTGTCCCTAGGACACTTCTCTCTGCAAGAATGAATAAGACTTAGTCAACACATAATCCAAAATAAGTTTACAGCAAAAAACATAACTATCGAAGATGCTGCTAAGCTAATAATTCCATGAGTTTTAGCCAGTTAATAAACAACACATATACTTTTACAGGACATCATTTTGGCAGAATAAATATTTTGTAGCGCCTTTTACAGCAAAAGTGACCTGTTGCTTAATTTAGTGGTGAGTTATCTATCAACAACACATCGCTATTAAAAAGCAACTAGTGTCCAAACAAGGGAAAGTTATTTTAAAAAAGTGTTTTTCAATGTGACTTTGTTAAACACGATGATAATTGTTATCACAAAAATAAGATAGATGTTATTAATATATTGAATATTGATAACAAAAAGTACGAAGATGTAGATGTAATTGATTTCCACTCTATGCGTGCAGCGTGTTTTAATCTAAGATAAATATCACAGCATTTGAAAAGTATTGCGGAATACAGTTGCGAAATGTCTGAAGGTTTTTGTAAGTTCTAACATGCAAATACTGAGATAAATAAAGATGAAAACTACGTCGCATTGGATCAAAAAGTGAACAGTAACTTAAATCTTAATAATAACTGCATTGCGAACCATGGAGATCCGGAACAAACGCTTTATCCAGAAGAAAGCTGCTTTTTTTAGACACGGGGCGACAAGCTCATAAAAGTAAATGTTATTGAACTCAGTGGCATTAAAAAAAGCTAGCAACATTTCAGATGTACAAAAACAAAGGAAAACTTGAGAAAGATTTCAGATACACAAGATCGCCTTGATCAAGGATTTATCATACTGTGTAATGCTGTATAAATCTTGCAATCATTAAGAGAAAGAGTAGCTGATTTATATCACTGTAACGAACATTGCATCCTTTATTTATTGAATCTGTGTTTTTGCAAGTGAATTGTGTTACCTGCATCATGTATAGTAAAAAATAACAATATTCTGAATAATCTGAATGAAAATATTTCTGAAAATAAAAAAAACAAATATTGATAATAAAAATACTCTGAATAAAAAAAAACTAAATATAATCAGATTAAAAATATACAAATAATCAATAGTATTGATGATGATCGGTCACCATTCCACGAGGTCCCTTCATTGCCAGTAAAGTCTTTACCATGCGGTCCTTTTATTAAGGGTCCATCCATTAATGCCTTTCTTACTTATGGCTTGTATGAGGCACCCTAGTTTTTTATGTAAAGGCCTTTCATAAGGCTTGTATGAGGCATCCTTGTTTTCTGTAAAGGCCTTTCTTGTGGCCTACATACACCCAATGAGGCTTTTTCGTCTGGCGATATTCTTTCTGAATGTAATTGTGTGGGTATCCTTCACAAGGTTAAAAGCTCACATCACCCAACTGCTCCATTAATGTACTGACGAAAACAGAGTTGTATCCGCTGTTGTATGTAAAAATGAAATTCAAACATATTTTCTTGCTGACTTTATATTTCGGTATGGTACCTTCAGTGAATTATTTTCCTGATAATTATCAGAGGTCTTGGCTTGAAGCTTCCTTTGTAATTGTCACCATTCGCGCTCATCCCGTGATATAGGTATAAACAAATTCATCGAAAGATATATTATTTCTTCTCCTGTCTCTAAGTTTGTTGCTACAACTGACTTTGGAGACTTGTAATATATGCCAGTATTTTGAAATTTGCAATTCTGACTTTGCGTAACAACTGGTAAATTTAATTAAAAGATTATTTTTGGATTCCGATCAAAATGATTGACCACAAGTCCGTCTGATTACACCATTCTTGAACGATGGTGTGCTTAGAAAACTCATTTTACTCCATTTTACTTAATATTATTTTTTAGATATTTTTTTAAAAATCTGGTTAGAGAATCTTCGGCAGTTTTATGAGAGATTCATTTCAGACAGCATAGGTATTATTTCTTTAATAATAATATCGTTTCAGCTCGCTGCATTTCTTTTACTATCGCATTGCATGCACAACTGAGTCTCTTCTCTGACCCCAACGCCACATCCTAAAGACGTTTTTGGTCCTAGAGTGCATATGACATCCACATAATTTATTTACACAAGCTTTGTTACAAGGAGTTGTGAAACATATCATAAGCTATATATATATATATATATATATATATATATATATATATATATATATATATATATATATATATATATATATATATATATATATATATATATATATATATATATGTGTGTGTGTGTGTGTGTGTGTGTGTGTGTGTGTTTATGTCTTAATTCTAAAATGAAGGAATTATCTGCAATCAGACCCTCTAAAGCCATATTTGATCCTGATAAAATACTGACTCCCAAATTAAGGTTTTCGATGTAAGATCTCTTTAACAAAAGGGATATAACTGATCGTATTCGCGAAGCCAAAAGGGAATTTCGTGAGATTGTGCGGTTATTGTGTGGTCAACATTCATAATCATGCGCAACACCAAAAATTTTGTTGAAAATAGAATGAATGACGATCGAGCAGCAAAAATTGTTAACGATCTTTATACTCATCAAAGCAGTCAAAGATAATAAACTTTATTGTAGAGATAGACGACGACACTTGGATTATCCGTGACAAACGTGGAACATTGATGGCATTGACAAACCATATTATGAATGAGCGTATCGTGTGATTGCATTTGTTTATGTGTTGTATCAGATGAATGATAAACGCAATGTTGATTATCTAAAGCTGATGAAATCATCATCGATGACTTCTAAATTATGTTGCTAAACGAGTTACAGTACACTTCATAAATGCGTTGCGTTTAAAAGGTTTAACGGATTTATGGCGTACAAAAAAACGTGGTCAAAAGCAGTTAAAGATACAAGAGCGTGTATCTGCGACGCTGCTGAGTTGGGAAAAATTTGAAATTCCCAATAACCGGAGAGATTTTGTATAAATCAAAATATGAATCTAGAAGAGCCCCGATATAAATTATTGATCATACACATGCGTGGACTGTAGCAGTAACAATATTGTCAAAGAAACTAGATTAACTAGCTGTGTACCATAATGGGGTTTTTGGTGGATATTTACATGCGAAATCTCCATATGTTATCAGAGAAGTTTCTTTTAAGATATTAGTGTTACATGTTAGCTCATTGTACCTTGGGCAGTGTAAGAGCATGTAGTTGTGGCGAATTAGTTGTTCTGTAGTTACTTAATGATTCTTAGTCTGAGAACATGCCGATGTAGTAGCGCATTAGCGGAAATAGGGAGAAGCTATAGGTATATCATGTAGTCAGAGGTTCTTCTGACCCTTGACACCCCATTTTTGTTATCTGGTTTTTTTATGTTGGGGTGCAGGGTCAGAGTCCATTTCCTATCAAAAAGTTGGAATTTGCCGATAACATTTGGTGTCGGCATAGGGTACTCGCCAACTATCAGGCCTAGCAAACTTAAGTGACCTTATATTGGCCCATACATTAAATCGATAGGGAAATCTTTTTATTCGCAGAAATTACAAGCATAACACCGATTTTGTCTTTAATCTGTTAGGCATAAACCACACAGGTCAAATAGTCACTTGATAAGAACGAACTGTGTTGACATGTAATTTCTGCGTGATCAGTCAGCCTCTTTCAAGGAAGATGCGACAGCGACATGTTTCGGGCTGCTGTTATCCCAATTAATATGTTGAATACTACGTGTTTTTTCTTGTTATTGTAGACATTGCGTGACTTTCATTCAATATTTTCAAGTTTTTGTCTTCTTTCTGCAAGACTGGAATGGGAGGTTTGGTGCATAACTTTATATTGCAACATGGCAGGTAAAGACGAATACATGGAATCTCTTGCCAATGAGATACTTTAAGAAAAGAGATACTTTTTAATATTAAAGAACTATAGTATGAGGTAATAAAATCAGTTATCAATGGAAGTGACACATTTGCCATCTTCCACACGAAATATAGGAAGACGAGGTTTTTGTTCTTATCACGTGACTATTTGACCTGTGACGTTTATGCATAGGTGGCGCTCACCAGTTATTATGTACTTTTGAGAGAGTGATGTATGTAAGGTGAAGTTGTTTGCATTTTAAACATGCACAGTGGAGAGAATGTTGGCATACCTATATACTACTTTCATGTAATATGGATGAAATTTCTTTGGATATTGCACTTTTGGAAATTTTAAATGATCTTAGGACACTGCTAACTAAAATGACTGCTCCCTTGTGCTCCAAAAATCAACCTAAATTTGTCTAAAGTACACTATTCTTGGTAGCTATTAAAATATGGAAAATTAATTTTGCCAAACTAGATAATACCAGCTTCTAAAAGTGCAATGACTGAATTACCAAATACATAAAATGTAAAAAGATGTTATCGGCTCTTTTTTTTACAATTTACATCTGAAGTTCGAGAAGTGAAAATGAGCAAGTAGAGCTAGCACTTTTTTGAAAGGTGCACATCTGGAGTAAGGCCAAGCTGTATACTCTCTAACCCATATTACACCCATCAATCATACATCAAAATAAAGGGAATTAAAGGTTCTTTGAACAACACCTAAGATATACAAAGTCTCTTAAATAACCAGTATAACTAGTGAGGAAACCCGGGGAAACTCTTTTTCTTTAAAATTTTAACCCTATGCTAAATACGAAACTGTAGAGCGCCACCATATCGGCTGCGAGATTTAGTTAGTCACGTGACTAGCAATGCAAATGGTGAAAACGAGGTCAAAATTCATTAACGCTGTAGTTTCGTCTCATCTGACAACGGGTTAGACACAATCGGAGTTATGCTTGTAATTTCTGAGAAGATAAATGATTTCCCTATCGATGTAATGTAATTATTGGTCAATTTAAGGTCATTTAAGTTTTCTATGGATGATAGTTGGCGAGTTCCTTATGCCGACACCAAATGGTGTCGGCAAATTCCATCTTTTTGATAGGAAATGGACTCTGACCCTACACTCCAGCATAAAAAAACCAGATAACAAAAACGGGGTGTTAAGGGTCAGAAGAACCTATGACTACATGAATCTTTACCTATCGCTTCTCCCAATTTCCGCTAATGCGCTACTTCATAGGCATGTTCTCAGACTTCCTGAAATCCATGGAGTCAAATTATACTAAATTACTAGTTGGCTCGTCTCATTTTTAATATGTCTGTAGGAAATCTCTGTTAATAAGTCTTAGATATTACCATGTTCATCATATTTTCAATTAGCTTGTCAAGGTTTGACATTTTACATTCAGCAACATTTTTGCACAAATTACATGCATGTATTACACTAATTTGATACCAAAGGTGTTTTCTCCATTATGTACTTGCTTGATGAGAGCGCGACGACCCTTGTATTAAATATGAAGTTTCAGGTTGTTCGTGTTTCGCGGTAAACAAGCATTTTATCGATCAAGTCAAGTTCGTATGGACGCCATTTTTGTTTGTGACCCATGACCTCAATGGTTCGATATTACAGGTACGTGATTCACATTCATTTACGCTCAGATGAAGTCAAAGTGAACGTTTTGCCGAAAGTGATGTCTGATATATGCTGACTTTATATAATAAAAAAATGTTCAATTTATTGAGTAATGCAATTTGTTTTGTGCATAGTTGCAATCTCCCTAGCAGCCGCATATCTTTTAGCACCATCACATGAATCTGCAGTTTTATCAATAAAGCACGACAATATTTCTGACAACATCAAATCACCTTAACGGTATTTTAAAATAATAATGGTACTACTGCAGACTCATGTGGTACCATTATACCCTGTCATTGGTTTGCCACAGTTTATCCCGTCGAGAATTGTTGTTCTGCTAATGAAACTATATAGACAAATTAAAATATAGAGTTTTTGTCTCAGAGTTCTGAACAGAGTAAGCTATAAGATGTGAGAATATTTTTTATATTGAAATATATCGAACCTTATTCATACATAGTTGATATGGCAAGAATTGCGCTAGACAGGTTTGCCATTTTGCCACATCTGATTGGTTGTCGGATTCGGTCTGCCAATTCTGACTGGTTCAGTACTGTCACGTGGTTAAAAACCCGAAGGTTATATATATTGGAGTGGGAGGCCGTCTTCGTCAGATAACTGCAGAGCGCAGTCAAATTCAAAACCGGAAGTAACATCTGTGAAGTCGAACATACTTTTTAGGTGGCGCTCTACAGTTTCGTATTTAGCATAGGGTTAAAATTTTAAAGAAAAAGAGTTTCCCCGGGTTTCCTCACTAGTTATACTGGTTATTTAAAAAGACTTTGTATATCTTAGGTATGTTTCAAAGAACCTTTTATTCCCTTTATTTTACTGTATGATTGATGGGTGTAATATGGGTTAGAGAGTACATAGCTTAGCCTTACTCCAGATGTGCACCTTTCAAAAAAGTGCTAGCTCTACTTGCTCATTTTCACTTCTCGAACTTCAGAGGTAAATTGTAAAAAAAAGAGCCGATAACTATTTATTCATTTTATGTATTTGGTTATTCAGTCATTGCACTTTTAGAAGCTGGTATTGTCTAGTTTGGCAAAATTCATTTTCTATATTTTAATAGCTGCCAAGGATAGTGTACTTTAGACAAATTTAGGTTGATTTTTGGAGCACAAGAGAGCAGTCGTTTTAGTTAGCACTGTCCTAAGATCATTTAAAATTTCCAAAAGTACAATATCCAAAGAAATTTCATCCACATTACATGAAAGTAGTATATAGGTATGCCAACATTCTCTCTACTGTGCATGTTTAAAATGCAAACAACTTCACCTTACATACATCACTCTCTCAAAAGTACATAATAACTGGTGAGCGCCACCTTAGGTAATGACATATAACTTGCTATAATAATAATAATAATAATAATAATAATAATAATAATAATAATAATAATCGTATATGACTAACAAAGTAATAATAATACTCTTAATTATTTAGACATTATTTAGGTGAAATGCTAGTAAAATAAGCAATGCTTTGGACATTTGAACGCCCGTGTTTTAAACAATATACAGAGGCAAGCATTTTTTGAAAAAATTACGTAGAAAATGTTTGAGTAAATCATTCTTCCAAATTGTGCAGTTATATCCCACCACATTGGTAACCTAGGTTAAACGAATACAAAGAAAATCTTTAACTTTCGTCTGTTATGGTCACTGTGATTTTCAAGCATTATTTCATTTATTTAACATTGAAACAGACTATTATGTGCTGAGACAATTTTTTTGAAATGATCCAGGAACAAGACATCAAATATTAACGTCAGTATCTACTTGTTACAATCAATACAAGAATCTAAGCAATGAGTGTTTCCTTGCAGGAGTATATTTGTCTTATCCCTAATATTTTACACTGGTGACAGCTTTCCAAATTCTCAGTTGTGTCACCTCATTAGACATTTTTGTTGACTTTACTGTTGCGTAGAACTTCTTCAATGAACCATCCCTAGCAGACAGGAAGTAGACGTGCTTACAATATTTCCACAAGACAGAACAGTTAAATTATACCGCGCTTATGTTTGATTTTAGCAGAAATATTAATAAGAGTGACTTTGTGTCGGTGGGGCTGTTTCAGAGTTCAAAATTAGTGAACTATGATCAGTTTGTAAGGACTCGCGAAAAAAATTTATCGTACAGAATCTCTCCACCAAAGAAATGGAAAATATTGCGTCGAATTATACCTCTGATGATGTCAGGGCCAAACAAACAATTGAACAATTACTAAGTAATTCTTTATCCGTTCTGTCAGTTGCTGCCCACGCTGCTCAGGAGAAAAATTCATAGTCGCCGATAAGTTCGGAAATTCTTGAAGATGTCCAGCGTAATTGTATTGAATATGGACATGGCGGATTGTGGAATATTAAATACGATTATAGCGATGTTATCTCGTCTGGTATGGTAGAATGTTTTCCTGGAAGTTTTCTTGGAAGCGAAAAGTTTTCTGAATACTTTAAGAGAATTGGCCATTCAACACACGAGATGACAAGAGTAGTGATAAACGTACCTTTACCAGATTTTGATTTAACTAGATTTGCACGTATATAGTTATTCGAGTTTGCACTGAATCTTAATCCGATTGTTTATGCCTGGTTTGGAAGACATTTATCAGAAAAATGTTGGTCTCCGACAATTTTATTAAGATACATGCTTGATGTATCAATATTAATATCATTGAAAGTAAATCAAGCCATTGTATTGCACCATATCGTCGGCAGAAAATGTTTAATTACCACAGCAAAAGAAATATTCCCCAGATGGAAATCGATTAATGATTGATTATAAAAAAATAGAGTTGCAAAGGATCTCGACAGAAAAAAAAGAATCGGTAAGTTTACTCAGCGTAGTTCATTTGATCATTGTACAATATTATTATGGACGATGCTGAACTCCATTTTATAATTGCTGATACAACAGATAAGGGTACATTTATAAGCCGTAATAATGCTTACTTTTCGGACGGAACTAAATTAGGTACAGTTGTGGTCTGTATTGATGGTGACTCACCGCAGTTTGCTCATTTAAGATTTTAGATGGTCGTATACGTTTCAGTAGATTATTATCAATGATATACATATTTCCTGATTCCGCATTTAGAAACAACACGGATTTATTTTATAGGAATAAAAAATACGTAGAATTACTGGATCAATCACTTATCGGCGTTGATGCATCATGGGGTGAATGGAGAATAAAACGAGAAAAGATACTTGCTTTTTTCTGAATCCGCCGACGTCGAAATCAAAGAAACATATTGCAAGAATAAACAAATTTAACAATTGTCGCTGTCTTCATGGGTGTTCTATCCTGTGGCCAGACATAAAACCGTTTATCTCAATGGGCTGGAGGTTCTGCTAAAAAAACACGTGCGATTGAATTATTTCAAACTTTGGATATGATTATTTTGACACCAACACATAGACTTGCCAGAAAAATGAGTGAACGTACATTTAAATCTGAAACTTGTCATGGTCTCTTTAAATGGACCGGAGACGCATGGACTTCACAACGAATGGGTGAAAAATATATTCCCAAGATCATTATTTGGGACGAAATATGCACGGTATCGTTGGAAGTATTAAAAATGTTTCTTGATTGGTTATTTCCCTCCCCCCAAAAAATACTTCTGTGTGGTGATCATGATAAATTACCATCCTTTGTTAGACAATCTCTGCACGAATGGCTGAAAATGTTTGTAGATCATTATGAGAGAACTGATGATCACAGAGCTATTTATGAACCATTGAAACAATTAAAAAGTTAATCAGACTGCCGCCGGATAAAATACAGTACGAGATGGTGCGTGAGGTAATTTCATAAACATTTATTAGTGATTTTTTGGAATTTAAGGAGATCTGATGATTCGACATTCATCAAGGGAGATAAATGTGTATTTGCCTGACCCACATTTTACACACTTGCCTGTAAGTGCGCGCTTGCTATATTTTGTTACTATTGTTGTTACTCCACTGGTGGGGTGGGTTCTCTGCATCGAACACAGTAGAAATCCATGTAATTATTATATTTGTATAACATGGATATAATTGACTTTTCAGTGACTCGAAAACAAGTACCAGTTAAGCATCAGCAAGCGCTACCAAATTCTACCAGGTGTGTAATAATGGGTCCATCTGGGTCTGGTAAGACGCAATTATTACTTAATTTGATAATGGTTCAAATGGGATAAATTATATTTACTGGCACAATCTGTTGATGATCGACGATGTTATGAAGTACTTAAAGATTTTAATGAAAACGCATAGTCGTTGTATGAAGGAGGCGACAACGATGATGATGTTGATTTTATTACCGATATTGATGAGGTCCCATCTGTAAATGATCTAGATGGACAAATTAATAATCCGGTAGCATACAATGATGTGATACTGGATAAACAATCAAATCCAGCTTGGATATTTTCCAGAGGCAAACACATAAACAAATATACCCAGCGATATACACAAATACCTAAAGTGATCAGAGACATTTGTAATATTTTAGTTGTGTTTAATGGAGTAGATAATTATACTTTGCAAAATATTTTTATACCTGGTGTTCAGGGGACATGGATATAATTAAATTCAAACACTTCTTTTCAGCTGCACAAGCTGCCCATCACGGATTAATAACGACAAAATTTGCATGACCTTTAGTCACGATATCGCATAGGTCTCGATGTAATTTATTATGCGAAATATAATAAATGACTTTCCTACAAAAATATTTTTAGGTTAAAAAAACATAAATATTACCTTTAATGCAACATTCTCAGTATCCCCCATCACAAGTCCAATGAATATGAACTAAATAATGAATCATTAAACTTTGTTGTTTTTTAATTTTTTGCATGAATATAATCTATTGTATTTTATATGTTTTGATTCAACTCTATAGTTTGCTTTGCAACTATACCATCCTTCTATATTATCTAAATAATTCTTTTTCAGTTCTATTAGGATCAAATAATTACAAAGACCCACCCACCCACTCAACTTCATGTACATTCGCTGTTGCTCCTTGAATAGTTACTGTTGATGAGTCCAATTATACTCAAAAGAAAGCAAATGTTATTGGATTCACTGATACACGTTTATTGTACTAGACACAAAATTGCCTTTGGCGAGGTGTTCCATTATAACAATTAATTTTATCCTTTGCACATGCCATATTGCTGCATGTAAAGGTAACTTAGTGATGTTGCTGTCAGTGTTTGTCTTGCTGTAAGTAAATATCTTTATGTGGCTCGTTATGATAATATATTAAACATAAGATATTGTTCTACTGTAGATAATACGGATATGATTCATTTACTCCAAACAGTTTAGATTAATGGATCGGTTGTGACACAAAACGTTTATTGCTGACCTGTTATCATTAAAAAAAATAAAACATTATATTAGTTCATGCTCTATATACAGTTTGGGAAAAAGTGTATACAGGACTTACTTAGTTTTGTTAGAATAAGATATTGATATTACCCAATTAATGCATGTAACTTGTGCTGAGCAATGGTGGATTGAGCATGGTTAAGTCAACAGGTTTCAAGCAATGTTTTGGATAAAGTTAAAGATTAATAAATATCCAACGACCCTATTATTGCTTGATTTTCATACAGAAATTCTTTAATTCTTTTGTGCAATGGTTCTATCACTTAATGCTTAAGACTTTTTGTGTATTTCAGTTTTGAATGTATTTCTAATCAAAGATAGGGGTGTCCAGCAACATTCTTGTAGCGCAGATGCGCATTAGATAACAATGTATGCAATCGATCGAGCAGAGGATAGGCATGAGACTAACGGTTTGGGCAGTTGTTACGGATAATACAATACTTATAATTATAGCTGGAACAATTAAAGAAAGGCCATAATAAAGACATGCAGTAAAACAGTCAAGAGTGTAAAAAGGTGAATAAGATGGTTTTGAATAAAATTACTGCTGACATGAACAACAAGCTAACGTCGAATACTAATATGGCCAGGTTGCGGAAGAAAAATGATTTAAGAAAATAACCCGATACATGCGGATGTTTCGCAAGATAAATATAACTGAAGGCACGAGTATATTTATACAGACAATTTGCAATTTATCTTTTTCCAATTTTTGTGATAAAATAAAAGAGATACCAGGTGCAATATTTACAGAAGTTTATCAGCAAGTTCCATAAGGAAAATTATTACGGTCGACAAATTATTAATAACATTGGTGTGGAGAAGGATGGCATTAATGAAATTATTGAAAAGACTCAACTTGTTTGGAACACATATTTACCAAAGAAAATCTACGTTCACTCTCTGTGTTGAACCGGACATGTCGTGTCCGCTTTTAGATTTGTTCCTATGGGATACGTTTCCTACCACAACAAAGATCTACTCTCCAGATTCTGAAGTTTCACCTCCATGACACGTCTGTGATATGATACTACCAAAATCACAACAAATACTATTCACGAACCGAACGTTTCATTTACAAAAAGAGTTTTCTAGGCATACTACTACTTTGTTCATATTGTAACAAAGTCTTTTGTGTGATGATGCTTTTCTTGTTTTTATTTATTGAAAATATTTCAAGGATATATTTTTTTTCACAACTATGTTTGATCTTTTATGTTTATGTATATGTGATGTCACTAATTTTTAAAAAAGATCTACATTCTATCTTTACAGTCAGCATCCAGTGTTCTTTCTATTCCCAATCCAATATTTAATGCATACTGACGGAAATATTAAATTCATTTGTAATATTGTTTAAAAAATATCCTCAGTTTCTACTGGTCATTCTTAAACCAATAACTGTACCTATATAAGCTACAATTTCCAAGCTCATTTGGTAAGCTGAATTGTGCTTAACGCTGAGCACTTGATATCCAGTTATGTGTGATATTACTTATTCAAACATCACTTATGTACTTTTGCTTATTTGCTGAAAAAAAATGGAATGAAAATGTTAGATAAACGTTCAATAATATTATCAATTTCTCCTCTATTGAACATATTTATAGATTTTTATCTCTGTTATAAATTTCAATACTGAACGTGCTCTTCGTCGTAGGCTGAACTCTTCAAGAATCTGATAGCTAAGTCTACTTACACTTATCCAAATTATCCAATTTTGCGAATAGCTATCTGCTTTACATATGGTTCAATGTTATGAGTAAAAGTCATACAAATCTTTTGTTTGCTGTCACCGTAAATTCTATATTAATTTCAATCTCTGTCATTATTGTGTATTCTATGACTGGTTTCATTTTTGTGCATTCGTACGTCTCAATAGACGAGTTTCACGGTCGTCTATAATCAATAATATCGCAATATCTCACTGATCGAAAGCGATGTTTAGGGTGCATCAATCACGTGTGTGCACTAAGGCCAATGGTTAACTATTAAAACCTACTTAATGCTATGATATGTTATAGGTTGTAGCCTGAGATAATATTTGAAAATCGAAAGGAAAATAAAAGCAATCTAAACGGTCTGAGGATAAATAGATTCTAATGGCGATCACGAGGTCAATATTTCAAGCGAGTGTGACACATCATAATGGGCATATCAATTAATCTGTCAGTCGTGAGTGATATTTATAAAATTAAACTTTTCCTCCTTTTCTTTTTTAGTTTTATAAGAGATGACAAGGGTACAGTCTTTGGTGTTGTGGCTGATAGTTATGTTGCAAGTAACGATTTTGATTGTAAGGAACCATTCCAATATTTCACTCCGAGTTCTGATTTGTCTGTGCAAACGCTTGGCGTTCTATAAATGTGAGATTAGAAAAGTGCAGGAAATAAATCATATTTTTTTTAAAACTGTCTTTGAGGAAAGGGTTTATATGAAACCTGTGTACAAATATTACATTGATTCAGCTTTAGAAAAATTATTGAAAACTAAATCTATTCATTCTGGTACTTGCTGGACACTCGGTTAGAATACAGTCTAAATAAAATCAGTAATTGCCATAAATATACTTTATATATTCGCTGGATTCTAACAATTAAAAAAGATAACAACTTAGAAATTAAACTATAATTTCTTCCTATATTATGACTATACTTCCCCGTTTGTTTTTACCCATCTGCAGATTTCAATAATGAAAAGTATAAAATAGATCAGAAATGCACAGAACCTACTCAGTTCATTCATTGATTTATAATTTCTAACGTGACTGTGACCAGGGAAGCCCTAACACCGTCATCGTGTGCGTTTCATGCTGAACAGAAGTTTTAAATATAAACGAGTGCCATGCTTCATTTCCATTTTTAGTATCTGGACAAGTCCATATTCGGGAAAGGGGTGTGTACATCAAAAAACATGTATGCTCGTAGAAGGAAAATACTATGTAGTCTGCTTCCGGTGTTTACAATGTTGAATCAAAACAAAGGGAAAAAAATGACAATTACAAAATTGTTTTTCACGTGGATTTAACAAGCGTTGTAATTTCTATTTACATGTATAAAGGATATAACTAATAATTTACGGAATTATCAAGCATTTACCGAGCAAGATGAACTATGTTGTCTGAGGAAATCAACCTGCCCATAGTGTACGCAACATGGGGCCGTGTTAATATGGAAAGTCCGTTAAGCTTTAAAGAGGCAGAGAATGTCAGTATGAGGGATACTCTTGTCACAATCAGGCTAAAAATTGCAAATCAATGAATGAATCCACTAAGTGCTGTGCACTTTTTATCACGTTAAAGCTTTCCATTATTGAAATATTTAGGAAGGTACAAACAAACGGGGAGATATAGTCAGTCTATATATAGTAAGCCCTTCAAATTAAAGGCAAAAATGTACTTTGATATCTACCAGATGCCAATATATTTTCAAATTTATCTAACAGTGTGTGTGTGTAACAAGAGTCTTCACATACAAAAGCCTCTGCGTTAGTAGTGTTGATATCGCTTTTTATTATAAAAAATAAATAAGTACACCTTACATATGTTCTAATTTTCGTTTAACATAACGTGTTAAATGTGGTGCGCACTGTACAAGATAAATTACTCAAATATACATTCGCAGCTCTGCAATAAATGACGCAGTAAGATGTTTACTTTGCATAAATTTGTAGAGGATGAAGGTAAGAGGAATGAAAATGCCTGTTAATCAAAGTATACTTTTCAGTATACTGAAGTGAAAGGGGATGATAATGCCTACCTAACATGTAACATTTTATATGTTTAATAAACAAAAGAATTACCTTCACCAGAACACGGGCGCTACCCGAATGAAGTTGCCGAAGATCTTTAAAATCGCATCATTCTTTGTACAGAGGGCTTGTAAGACCCAGCATGTCTTTAACAATGGCGGTAATGTATATGACGTCATATAATCTTGTGTGACGTCAGAGTTCATCATTGAATGGATTGTGTTAAGTATCGTCAAATGAAATATGGATCATTTCTTGTTGTCAAGAACGTCTGGCTTTACTTAGGAAGGAAATACTATTTTTCCAATCATTTTTTGTGCGTTTCTTAGTCTCGAGTTCATGCAGCACTATATTGTGAATGATTGGTTGTCATTAACGTGGTCAGAAGTCACCTGCCGTTATGAGAAATAATCAACATGAAATTTTGACGAGAATAAATACATGTACACTCCACATAGAAGAGTTGTCATGCATAAATTGCAAGCGATTTTCAAGCTTCGTGATTTGATAAATCATGTAATTATGAAGTTTTATTCCTGTATCTACAAATAACTATAAACAAAATAGAACAAGAAGGAAAAAAAGTCTTAAATAAATCTTAATATATAAACATCATAAATTTATTTCAGCCATTATTTACATATGCTGTCAAAGCGCACGAAATCATAAAGGTTATATGTGTTATGACTGAATAAAATTTCTTTCTAGTTGTCATATTATATGATATTAACGAGAATAGATGTTACTTATAAAGGCTTAGTAATAATATGTAATCTTCTATCATCATTATAATCATCGTCGTCGTCGTCATCATCGTCATCATCATCAATACCGTAACCCAAGAGGTCGTGGGGCACCACATTTGACTTAATAACCATTTTTCTCCATCTTTCCCTGTTCTCTACCGCCCTTTAGAAATCTCCAAGCCCCATGTCTGTCCACTTTTTAATGTTGTTTTGCCACCTCTCGTTTTGTTTGCCTCTTCTTCTGCACTCCCCGTATTGTGCCTTTGCAAGACTGTTTTTGCCAGTCTAGATGATTATTTACATGTATATTCTCGTTTCTTCATTTAAATGTAAATCAATGGAAAAAAATCTTAGAAACGTAAATCTTCATCTTCATTGCAACCGATATAAAGGACTTCAGACAGTGAAAGGTGTGTGAAGTTGTTTCCATTTGCAACATGCACATTAGAGAAAATGTTGGCAGAGCTCTAATACTTTCATGTACTGTGACTGAAATCGCGTGTAATCTAAGCACAGATTTTATAAAAATGGCAGCATCCATGTCTAGAGATCACCCTGAACTAGTCCAAAGTGCATTACCATTAGTAAGTATTGAAATAGGGAAAACTAATTTTGCCAGATTAGGCAATACCATCATCTGAAAGTGAAGTCAATAAATTACAAAAATATTATTAAAAAATGAAAAAGATATTGGCTCGTTTGTTTTATAATTTACGTTTGAAGCCCCTGCAATTAAAAAACGAGCGAGTTTTTTTTTGATTGGTGAACATCTGAAGAAAGGCCAAGCAGTTTACTATGTAACCCAAGTTAGAGCCACCAATCACACACGAAAATAAAGGGAATTAAATGTTCTTTTGACAATACTTAAGCTATACAATGTCTTTTTAATTAGACAGGATAGCCAGTGAGGATAACCTGAGAAATTCTATTTTTCTCTCAAAAATAATCCCAATGTCAAGAAAGGAAATGCATAGAACATGTGCCAATGATGGTTTTATCGTATCACTCGACTACCGCATGAGCATGTGCTCTATGCTTGATGAATTTGGTTTTTGTCCAGGTTGCTGAGAGAGCGATAGGTTTCTGGTCTCGGAATAAATATTTTGAAAATTATGTGTCCTTTTTGATTTTTACAAACCGTAAATTTAACATTTTAATTTAACATTTTCGAGATTTAGTGCAATTGGAAAAGTGTTTATTGTGATATTAGATGCCTAATGATTCTCGCTGTAATTGACATTATACATTGTGAGATTTGTGTAGTCATGTGACTAGCAATGCATATGATAAGTAACCAGGTACAATTTAATCAACGCTTTAGTTTCATCTCGTCTGTCAGCGAAATAAAGACAAAGAGATTATAACAATATAAAATTCTGAGAAAATAAATCATTATGACTCAATGTTACATAGTTTAAGTTTGCTATTCCCTCTGGTAAGCGGATACCCTGTGGCGCCACCCAGTGGAGGATTTATTCATTTTAAGGCCTAAGGAAAATACAGGCATGGGTGTCTCCACAACCTTTGTTCTCCATCTTTTCATTCCTTATTGATATTAATTATATATGCATTTTAGGGTATCGATGTTTAGATATATAATTAATTGGTGAAAAGTAAGACAACAAATCGTAACAATAAGTTTTTGAGGCGTTTTACGGAGCCCTTGGTAGTTTGGAGCCTAAAGCAATTGCTGACCTTTGCCTAATGGTAAGTCAGGCTCTGCCGCCATCGCACGCTTGCGCAAAAATCAGGGTTTTTTATTATGCAATTGGCTTTGACCCCACATCCCAACATAATGTCGTAATATCACAAATGGGCTGGGACGTGCCATTTGAAATTCGGATTGGCATTTAACATGATTTTTAAAAATGTCTTCCAGTTTTATTTTCGACACCTATAATTGCTGAAAAATCTGATCTTTGCACATCTAGCCGGATATTTATCCGTCAAAATTTACCAATACACGAAATGTTTCTACGATTGATTCCAAGTTCCTTTGATAGAGTCGAGGTTTAACAATCCGCATCAGAAAGGGACGAGTGTGATCCTTTTCACACCACCTTAGCTATTTGTGCTAGACAAAGGTGTTATATGTAGGATTTACCTTCAAATTGCAACTTCGATTACGCAAGGAGCATTCGCAACTTCGATGTCAATTCTACGGATTATACCTGGAATATATGTTGATAATAGTCGGGTTCACTGATCTCTCTCCACTCCTTCACTCTTCGTTATAAAGAAAAGTAACGGGGTGGAGAGAGGTGAGGGAACCATACAATGTTCATAACTACTATTTGGATTACTTCCCATATTAACGAAACAAGGACTGACAGAGATGTTACGAATGATAGAACTTTTCTTGCGCAACATCGTGGTAAATTTTACAGTCAGGCAAATGGTAGAAACTGACGAGGTAGTCCTAATAGATTGTTTTCTTCTTTTGCGGAAAACTTTACGAACAAAAGTGTTATTTTTCGGTAAATTACTGTGCCAACAAACATCATATGTATAGTTTTGCCTCGCAGAAAGAATCGGATCTGGGCGGCCAAACTATCAAAGGCGATCGCCTTTACAGATAACTGATAACTCACCTTGGTCCTCAGGTGTTCAAATCTCTACTCGGCCATCATAGTTATGTGACAAAGCTTGCCAGACAAGCTCATGAGCCTTGGTGGCTTCTATACTAGAGTTCTCAAAGATCGCCAGACATAGCCAGGTGTTACCGGCAAAAATTGGTGCTACAAACTAATTTCACAAACTCCTAACTACTAATAAAATATTCCGCCTTCCAAACCGAAACAACGCATCTTGGATGCACTTACGCCCCAAGCACTGGCATCTTACTGAGACAAGACAGGCAGGATATCCGAGTAAAGAAAGCCACGAAGATTCTAGAATGGTAGACAGACCTCATGCTTATAATCTCCAAGCTCAGTAACAGGATTCAACCCAGCAGAAGACCACTGGGTAAAATGTTCACAAAAAAGCTTACTATTGCCAAATTTAAACAGGAGAATGCAAAACATGCATTTGTCAAAGAACTGTACAGCCAACTGGATAAAATTGTTATAAACTCCGAGAATGTTGATGAAAGCTAGGCATCCTTGAGAGACTATGTGTACTCAACTGCATCCCATCTATGATGTGCGAAGACAATATACAAGCCACAGTCATCAGTACCATCTCCAATACTGAGTGCCGACAGTGCCATCCTGCTCACTAAAAAGGAAAGATACTTCAAAGATGGACAGAAAACTTCAATAGCACCCTCGATGAACAGTCATCTATCAACGAGAAGATAATTGATCAATTGTCCCAAGTGGAACCAACACAACAATTGCTGATCCTCCATTGCTGACTGAAACTGTGAAAGCTATTGAACCGCTGTCACATAGCAAATTACATACATTAGATGCTTTTCTAGCAGACGTTTACAGAGCCGGAGGCTCGAACATGGAACAGAAAGTTATTGAACTCCTCTGGTCAATCTCCCACGTATACAGACGGAAAAGCAATAGACAATTCTGCGACAACGACTGAAGCATATACTTGCTGTCAATATACTACAAATACTTGCCAGGATTCTGCTTATTTGTCATGTGCATCACATCGATCACGGATTCCTGCCAAGAGCATCAGCAAAAAAAGGAAGAGGGACAATAGCCATGGTGTTTGCAGCTCAAGAGAAATGCCAGGAACATAAATACAATTCACGACATTCATGGACTTGACAAAAGCCTTACATAGTCAGCCGAATAAGATGGCAGTACAGGACCCCAGAGATTCTCTTACGGGTAGGTATTCCAAACATCCACACTCAAGTCACAGTTGAGATAGCCAGGCTACTTTCCCACACCAGAATGTCAGAATAGCGACTATAAATGAAGATCTTCAACGGTGAATCCATTGCGAGAAAGCGATCTCAAGATGGTCAGAGAAAAGGCTTCAAGTCATCTTTGAAACACTTCAAGACTGACCTCAATCTTGGGAAGATGTTACACAGGATTGCTCCATCTCATCCTTGCTGAAGATGCAGACGTTGAACGGAAGGAAATTACAGAGGCAGTGCAGAAGCGCGTGCAGCGGAAATCTCAGAACTACCGCAAGTCCTATATATTGATCAAGAAAACTTAAGCAACATCTGTTGAGTGTGCCACAAATAGTTTAGAGCATAAATTTGCTTATCAGCCATTCACGAACTCACAGAAAAGAAACCAGATAGTACTGTTATCGTAATCTTCGAATTCAGGACGAACAACAACACAAATAGCTTCACTTATTTCGATCGTTCTTCGCGGGGTTTTACATCGCGAAATATGGCCGAAATATCTAGTCTTTAAAGGTTTCAAAATGGCGTTAAACCAACAAAACGAAGCGAAACAGCAGAAACAGCCGAGCAATTCTGAATGGCTAAAGGCGGTTTGCTGTAGATCGGTTCATGATTGTCTGCATGCGGTAAAAAAAAAAAAAAATACGCTTGACCTTCAGTCATGGCTATTATGTATGAAGTCATTTCTGATGAAGCCGAGCATCTGCTAACCTCGTTTCCGGCCCGTAAGCAAAAGTACGGCAGGGGATCAGAACTATCTGTTCTGATTGCAATATAATTGAAGTCAAAATCAGACTTATTGTAGTATACAGCCATAAATTATTTTGATAAGAAACATAAAGATGACTTTTATTCTCATTCTTTGTTTTCTCTTTATAAAAAATTTCTAAATGAAAAAAAAAACGCAGAAAATAGGAAACCACCTCTTACAATGTTTCTGAGACCGAGAATAAGTACGAGCCTTTATTCTAAGAAGATCCTATTGAACATACTATTATTTTCTCCTATCATAATATAAACAAAATAATCATCACGAACACTTCTTAACTTTCATGAATAAATTAATTTAGATATATCGTTTAGGCAATCTGTAACGTTGTCTTTCTCCTTGTATATTATTGCTGATCTCGTAGGAGGATGTACTATATATATGCATTTTACGTGTATGTATGTATGTATATATATATCTATCTATCTATCTATATATATATATATATATATATATATATATATATATATATATATATATATATATATATATATATATATATATAGCGCCGAGCACCCAGTAAGCAATGCCGGTGGTCAAGATGGATAATATACGAAAAATAAAATGTCTACGAAATTCAATTTTGTATACTGCTAATTTGTCTACAGAAAGTTACGATACGTAAATAACTAAACACGTAGGTGATATTAACTCTGAAAAGGTAACTTCTACATACTAAAATAATTCTAGTAATCAATTTCTACGTACTACATATAAACTTACACTCTCTTTTGTTAATGTTCAACAAATTTGGGCGAAGAATACTTATGCTGAAGCTTTTCAAGTCTGAATTTCCGCTCTCCCTTTTACGAATCATGCGCATTCGGAATACGCCTATTAGAATCTACTCGCTAACTTACTAGACATCTCATCATCATCATCATCATCATCATCATCATCATCATCATCATCATCAGTCCCGTAGTCTGGTAAACCGTTGGGGAAAAAGCAAGACCGAACAACCAGCTTCCTCCATTCCTCTCGATTTTCCATCTTTCTCAATGAATCGTTCAATGTCTAGTCTGTCCACTCTCGAATGTTTTCTTCCCACCCCCACCCCACCCACCCACCCCTCTCTCTCTCTCTCTCTCTCTCTCTCTCTCTCTCTCTCTCTCTCTCTCTCTCTCTCTCTCTCTTCTTCTTCTTCTTCTTCTTCTTCTTCTTCCTAGTATAGTGCCTTGTAGGATCGATGCAGTTTATGTTTTTTTTTTCACTGTGCTCATGAGATCGTCATAAGGCCCAATGGCTTGTCTGATTTTTTGCCGTATTTCTTCATTGGTGACACTGTCTTTGTGTGATATACCGAGGATCTTTCGGAAGCATCTCATCTCTGTTGCTTGTATCCTTTGTTCTAAGTCAGCTGGTATGGTCCATGATTCATCGGCGTAGAGAAATATGGAGATAACCAGTGAGTGCATCAGTCTGACCTTTGAACTGTGTGATGTTATTGTCGTTCCAGATGGGCTTCAGTTTTGTCAGCGCTGCTGTTGTCTGCGCAATCATGGAGAGTACTTCAGGCTTCAATCCTTCATCTGTTACAATTACCTGTTGCGTTGGTCAGAAATCCTGGCATGTATTTAAGTGATCGTAAAATGAAACGTTGAATAAGGTTCTGCTTCAGACAAGTGCCCCGCCCATATTCCCTAACTCAGCCCTGATGTCATGGCGACATTCTCCACCCCAGGTAAGTTGCGTACATAAGGGCTGTCTTCACAATGTGACACAATCCTAGTGGAGAGAGAGAGAGAGAGAGAGAGAGAGAGAGAGAGAGAGAGAGAGAGAGAGAGAGAGAGAGAGAGAGAGAGAGAGAGAGAGAGAGAGAGAGAGAGAGAATTATTTAAATTGGTCACATTTGAAAGAGATGGTTCTTTATTTACATTCTCAATGATCTAGTTTTTATTTTCTTCACAAGAGTTATTATCGATAATTTGATTAAAAAGAGGAATCTGATTCTTTCCATGTTATATATAAAACTATAAAACTTCGAACATACACCGATGTCGCGCTACTGAATTTGAGCACATAGTATTTTTGTAACGCTTTCCAGTAGTCATCATCATTTATTTCTTTTTTTCTCTTTCGATTTGGCTATGGGACACTGACATTTTAAAAAAAATTAGTAATTTCAAACTTTCCCGGGATCACTACATGTATTAATGTAATTACTTATTGGAAATTCCCTATTGTCCCGGTCTACCTAGGTGGACGGATGTTTATTCAACTGACACTAATCCGGTGTTTTATCTATTATGATACGAAAAGTCTGACGTTGTTGTTTTAGACGTTTTCTTTCATAACCTTCTTCTCGTGTCTAGTTACGAGCAGGTAGAAAGTTAAGCATTCATGAGAAAAAGGTATCACTTATGATGGTGTAAATACGGTTACATCTTTTTGTGTGGAATGCTTTGGCTACGAGAAGGTACCAAGAATCTGTAAGAAATAGACATGACACTCTTTTGAGCATGGAAACGCACTTTATTGACACACACACACACACACACACACATACACACACACACACACACACACACACACACACATATATATATATATATATATATATATATATATATATATATATATATATATATATATATATATATATATATATATATTCTAAAGATACAACATGTAAATTTATTTATGTTGAAAATACATACAATACATATTACAATACGTATTAAATAGTTCTTCCACAATCTAGTATTTCGTTTGTCCATTCATTTTTCTGTATTTTTGAATACAAGTGATTTAAATATTTAAAGAGCCTAAAATTCAATAACTGTAATAAATGTATTTTATTTTATTTATTGTAAGGTAAAGACCTGAAAAAGATCTGTGAATGTTATACTTATTATTTAAAGAATATATATTTATTCTCAATTAAATTATAACATGAAGCTAGTAATTATTTCAAACAAATACTAATGAACAGCGAAGCTGTAAAATGTTTCATAACATTTTGATTGTGGAAGAAGGGAACTCAATAATATTATATTATAAATACAATGAACATCAATTCAGTAAAATATTAAATCAGTAAAATATTTCATAGTAGAAAAGAGAACTCACTATTACATTATATTAATGAAATAAAAATAATTCAGAAGAATACCACAACTCACTATAAAATCTTTAACTTCCAAAAGCGAGTATAAAGCATAATTTTCTTACCTGTAAGAAATAGACATGACACTCTTTTGAGCATGGAAACGTACTGAGAATAAAGCAGCTCAAAGCCTTTTTTATATTCTGGAAGCTGCCTGATCACAAGTGCTACATCCAGTCTCAAAAGATGTTTGTCTAAAAATCACGCGTGCTTCTTGTGTGCTAGCCAAAGACAGCTTTAATTTTATATCAAGTTTTAGGGGGGGGGGAGATAGACTGTGAGTGTGTGGACGGTATTTTTCCGAAGTAACGACCTTTTGGATTATACATTGTACATAACCTTCCAGTGGTCATTCACATCGTGAACTTAATTAATTTAATTAATTCCCTAGGGTGATTATCAATTACTTTGTTCCCAACATCACAACGCAATTTAATAAGGTTTTATTGATTGAATGGTGAGATAAAACATTATTCGGCTTCTATCCGATTGGTGAACTATTGAACTGGCTTATTAATTAGGCTTTTTCCATTACCAAGTGAAAGCTGAACAATAATAAATGCTTAATCTAAATTCATTTCAATGTCCTTATTATATTCAGGATATGAATTATTGATTGGACCACGCTTCTCCTACACTCCAAGTCAATATCAAAGCACTATCTTGAATTTGGATGTTTTTGTCTTCCAATAACTAGAGATTTCAATATGTTGTACACAAATTAATATTTTCGTTTCTTTCTTTTAGAATTGATATCTTGATATATCTGTGGACAAACGCCGCGAGCAAGAAGCCAGCGAAACGTAGTCGCCAAAAAGTTCTTTGTGCAGAACAGGATATCATAAATTACACCTGGGTGCTAATCCTTTAGTAGGACATCAAAAGAGCCATTTGTAATAAAACGATAGGCAACTTATATTGACAGTTCCGCTGATTTACAACGTGGGAATGGTTAGTCCACCGCATCCAATCAGAATTAAGCTAGTGGGTGGGCATACCTCAAAGTTTCGAGGATATTAAACTGACTCCATCCCAAAATTATTTGGTAGACCGAGGCAGATTACAAGGTGATTGCACGATTAAAGATACTCCGAGATACGCACTCGTAAATTTGGCGTGAATCGCAGGGAAAAGATTGCAACAAAGAAAGCTTCAGAAGGTAGATATTCGTTTGATTTTTGACTCATACATTGCAACGCCGTAACTGTAAGTACTAATATTATGTTTACGCAATTACTAATAGTATTGTTAGAATGAAGAATTACTTTGTAGAGTTTCATTTTTTCATTTGTGTACTTATTTGAGATTTGTATTGGAGTTAGGAAATGATTTATGTAAGCAAGATTATGAATGTATGTTTGAATATGTTCAGAGCATAGATAGTTGCATATTTATATATTTGTATGATATGTGATGCAAAATAGATGTGTTGGTTATTATGTATTGATGTGATTCAATTATCGTTGCCTGTATACGAGTTATTGATATCGTACTTTATGATGTGTTATTACGGTGGGAATGGATGCGTGACCCATGAAATTAGATAACCTAATCTGATGATAGGTTATCTGGGATTAATGTGAATTTATGTGCCCAGCAAAATAGTACACCCTCCTTGTGTTTTATAGGAAGCTTTCCGAGTGGGATAACGTCAGTTAGAAGGAGAGTCCAGAGAGTCTGAGAGAGAAGACTGAAGTAAGACTGTCAGTACAGTCAGGGTCGACGGATTGGAGTCGACGGTTCGACGAGGAAGTCGACGGAAAGGGAAGTGGAGTTGGAGAGGAAATTGGAAGGAGCAAAGGAGAAGTAGAAGTGGAGAGGAAAGTCGAAGGAATAAAGGAGGAGTGCAGGAGAAATTTAGAGAGACAGACGAGTAGAACCAAGGACAAGGCGAAATTCTCACACTGATTCAGATGATGAAATAGGTACAAAAGGGTCGAGCGATTGGGAAGATTGCATGTTGAAATTTTATTATTAATTAAATTGTTTTATTTAATTCCACCCCTTTGTACTTTTGTATTTGACTGTTTAATTTCACCCTTTAGTACTTTTGGATTTAACTGTCGGCACTGCTGACTGGGGGCTCAGAACTATATTCACCAACTTAACTTCTGAACCATAATCGAGCCTGGGTGGGTGCCATACCTAAATGAATATTTGAAATACCCCACCCCATTTTCATATAATTAAACCCCATAACACTCTAGGGTATAATTAAAAAAACCCTACCGTAACACCTATAATGTGATCAATATGTTACTACGTTCTTTGTTCTCGTACGACGTCAATTCCACACAGTTTTAAACAAGGGGCAGGGAATACTTTTGTAAGGGTCATATTTTAAAAGCACTTGTTGGTACACGATGCAGTCGAAATTTGTAGTAACAATCAGCACATAAGGCTTCAGGTAACATAAACTTCAATATTTGACATTAAGGGTATCACACAATATATTGCATCCTCATTTTATCTGTTGGAAGTTTGCTAGCTTACGTGTTAATGTCTGTGTAGTTGTTTATATTATTCTCAGCTTTTGCTACTCAACGTATTAAATCATTATCTAGAAATTGTGACTTTTAGTGTTCATATACAAAAGTTTCCGTTATATCAAAATTTGTCTCAGAAAGGATACCAAGGTTTTCGTTTCAATCTTGCAGTTTTCAAATAACATTTTTTGACAACGTTTTTAAAACATGTTTCCAGAAGATGAACTATTATCCGTGACTATTCTAAAATAATATTATAATCAATCTTTAATATTTTAAACCCCATTGTGATTATCTAACAAAATTTGCATAAACCATGTTAAATTTAATGTTTTAATAATCACTTCTATTTTTTAAAAATTTTTTTTTGAGTGATACTTCCTTTTAATTTTATCAGGTCCCGATTGTCTGTTGGATTTGAAAAATAGTTTTATTTTAAATACCAAAGTTGTAGATAGGTCTGAGGTTGAACTGGGCAAGGATACAAATGAAGCATAAATTTATATCTACTTCGACCCAAAAAAAAGTCGTTTTTCCACAGCACCAATAACTTTGTAAACATATCTCAGCAAAACGGAAACAAGTGGAATTAAAATTGTATACAATTTATTTAGTAAAAAGATAATGTCTCCCCCGACCGTTTTGTCTGCATATATCTCACTGTCGTACATTTGTCAAGGGCTCCCAAACTAACTGTTGCACCACACTAAGGAGGATAGGGAACAAAACGGTGGACATTTGTTGATTGCCTTATTGCTTTAGTTCAAATTTACGACCGTAAATTACAGTGAACTATGCATCTTCAGAAGATATGTGTGTTTTGTAATTACAAAGAATCAATATCCACGATGAAAGAAGCCTGATTTCGAACGCAGATAACCGAAATAACACATTCCAGCTCATCAGCTCATATACAATAAATAAATAACGACTAATATATATATATATATATATATATATATATATATATATATATATATATATATATATATATATATATATATATATATATATATATATATATATAACAGGGTCGTTAAGTTTTAACTTGTCTTCATGCCGAACACACGTATTCAATTAGTTAACTTTTATGCGACGGATACACGAAAGATGGTTTTTCAAGCATAATGTTACTAAGTGTAATAAGTATGAACAGTTCAATGGAATATTTAAATACTCGTGAATGAAGAATAAAATACAAGGAACGAAAACGATAAAATGTGCGAGTACTGAAAGTTACCTCCCATTTTACAGTTCTATTTGTGACATCTGGTAATAGTGTCATGTGATCAGTAACTACCCAATCGCAATTTCGTCGTCTTGCCGCCATCTTTATGAGCGAAGGAAGTGCATGTGTTCGTCTACTAAGAATCCCATCAAGTTTTATCAAGTAGTCCGTTTAATACATCGTTGTCATAGTTAACAATGAGTTCGGAGGGTGGTGGGAAGTTAAGGCCCAAACGTTCCCACTCAGCACCCCCGAAACCTTATGAAAGGAAAAAGGTAAAAGAACGCAATATAAAATATCAAGTTAAATTTCCAAAATGCATGCTGCTTTCTTTACTTCTTATATAACAGTATACATTAATAATGGCTTTGATAAATTGCCATTACTAGATCGAGAGGTAGATCATGTTAATGAATAGTTAGATATTTAGTTCATACATTTATACTGTTGAGAGTTTAGGGAAATAAAAATTCTCACCTGGTTAACCCCCTTTATTTTGAACGGCTATTTCTAGAATATAATGCAAGACATTGACCTTTCTATTCATTATTTGTGCTCAATGTTTTTAGAATTGCATTTTCAAGGAGTATTTTTTATTTTTGAGGATTTAATGGTGTGATATATTATAATTTCATCAATAACCACCAGCATTCTGTGTCTGGAGCTGATCAAAAGTTCGAATCTAAAAATAGCCGCGAGTCTGACCTGACAAACTTTGGATTTCGGTGGTTTTCTTGTCAACAAAGAAAAATTTTCAATCGTGTAAAAAAAAATGTAAACATTTGTTGTAATACCTTAAACTAAATAAATGTTGAAATATTTATACATTTGTACATGTGAATAAAAAAAATGGACTAGAAACATTAACCCCATTGCATTCAGATATACCATAATTCAGGGTAAATAATTCCTGTTTGTACTTAGAATTAATCTTGCTTTGATTTTCTCTGAAGTAAAAGCATGTTCTAACAAAATAAAAAAATCAAAATGTAGTGTTAGTATTAATTGTTACAATTTCATGTGTCCTTGTACCTGATAACATAGTAATAAATTGAGAAAATACTTAAGAACACGTACCAAAGAGGGTAAAGGGGTTTGTGTGTTCAGAAGTTGCTAAAGGAGCAGATTTATATGTATACCAAAAATGTAAAATTGTTAAAATTTAAAATTGAATAAGAACATAGCATGTATTTCACTGCTGTAACACTTAACTGGCAAGTCTGTGTGTATGGAGTCAAATAGTAATAGTTATACTTGTAGCTTACTGCACTGTGTAACTTTGGGACATGTATATCAACTGCCTACAAAGCCATACATTCAATGAAGTAAAGGGTTAAAGGTTTGCATGTTGCATCTCACAAGTGGGAAAGATCAGAAACATACCCTTTGTGAATGATGCTTCAGTTAAGCATAATATATTCTCTGATTATTACTGTTTGGCCTCAGATTATGGGGATAGAGCATGGATGGTGTAAACCCTCCCACCTCCATTCTGTTCAGGATTTGGGTCAGACATGGAAGATAAGGAATAAATATCCTCCCAACCTATGCTATGACCCCAGCTAATCCTCGGTGGATATTGGGTCATTAGTCTGGTATGCCTCTGTAGGCTACCATACTTTGCTATCACTGTCCTCCTCAGGTCAGATCAAATCCTAAGGTTGTTAGTGTCACATTATCCAGGGGGCAGATGGGAGATCTTTGATTAGATACTACCCCTCCTCACACCTATTTACAGGATGCTCAGATACCCTTTCTAATACCCAACCAATCCCCAGTTCAGAGTGTGCTAGTTGATGGTGTTCTATTAGCCCTCATTCACTTCAGTGAGTTTGAGGGTGAAGAAGCACCTCTGATCCATCCTACAAGGAATATACGTTCTTAATTGTATGACAAGGATGAGGTATGGCTTTTGGTCAGGCAGTAAATGAATTTCTATTGCCTGTTACCTCCTGGACTTGTGCCCAAAACCATTGGCCATACAGGCCAAGAAAATACTTCCAATTTAGGAAAAAATCTTAAGCATAGAGCCTCAGCTAGACCTATTCCTCCTCAGTCCTCCATGATGAATGAAATTTCTCAGATGGTTTTTGCAGGTCAAAATGTTGTGCAACATTCTCAAGGCTGCTCAGGTGGCATTCACAAGTTATTATGTATTTTTGAGAGAGTGATGTATGTAAGATGAAGTTGTTTGCATTATAAACATGCACAGTTGAGAGAATGTTGGCATACCTATATACTACTTTCATGTAATGTGGCTGAAATTTCTTTGGATATTGTACTTTTGGATATTTTAAATGATTTTAGCACACTGCTAACTAAAATGACTGCTCCCTTGTGCTCCAAAAATCAACTCGAATTTGTCTAAAGTACACTATCCTTGGCAGCTATTAAAATAGGGAAAATGAATTTTGCCAAGCTAGACAATGCCAGCTTCTAAAAGTGCAATGAATGAATTACCAAATACATAAAATGTAAAAAAAGTTATCGACTCTTTTTTTTTTTACAATTTACCTCTAAAGTTTGGGAGGTGAAAATGAGCAAGTAGAGCTAGCACTTTTTTGAAAGGTGCACATCTGGAATAATTTTTAAAATTGAATTTGAACATAGCATGTATTTCACTGCTGTAACAGTTAACTGGCAAGTCTGTGTGTATGGAGTCAAATAGGTAATATTTGTTATACTTATAGCTTTCTGCACTGTGTAACTTTGGGACATGTATATCAACTGTATATTCTCTAACCCATATTACACCCAAGCTGTATACTCTCTAACCCATATTACCCCCATCAATCATACACCAAAATTAAGGGAATTAAAGGTTCTTTGAACAATACCTAAGATATACAAAGACTTTATTGAATAGCCAGTATAACTAGTGAGGAAACCCGGGGAAAATGTTTTTCTCTAAAATTCTAACCCTATGCTAAATACGAAACTGTAGAGTGCCACCTCAGTCACTTTCACAGTGTCAAGAGTCTTGGTCTCTACTGCTGGATACTGGGTACATTCCACAAAGTGACCTTCTAAACCTCCCCAGTTGGATACAGGTTCATCCAAAGTGATTATTGAAACGAGCTTGGGCATACCTTCACAACAAAACAATTGAAGCCATGGTAAAGAAAGCCAGGTTAATTGTCACTGTAGCTTAACATTGTAACATTTTCTTACTGCATCTAAGGTCAATGTTTTCATTTTTAAAAAAGGTTCTTTCCAGCCTAGTACTTGACCAAAGGAAAACTAAGTCAGGATAAGCAAAATATAGTAGATTTATTTTATACAAACATACAACAGTACAGACAGTCATATATGTATATATATATGGTTTGCCTATCTGGGGGTATTGACATGTACCCAATACTGGAGAAAGGTACAAGTTTACAATGACTTTACATTACTCCACAATTTCTACAATACAATACATTTAATATTTGTGGGTTGTAAGGTTAGTAAATCTCTTACTTTACTTCTTTGCACATATGTTAATACATGTATTTTCTTTGGGACTATTACCACAATTGGAGAGAAGATTTTAGAAGTATATCTCCATACATGGAGACATATGGTAATTTGGAATGTATTTCCAAATAAGATAAATTTATAGTAGATCTGATATTGCTGTTGGTGGTTTTAATCTAACTTTAATGACACCTGAAGCAGGAGTCAATCTAGACTTAAATTTTAGGGAGAAGTGACTTCTCCTTTTGGTCAGAACAGGGAGAATTGGGAGCTAAAGCAGGAGAAGTGTGAATTGAAAGGGAGAAGTGAGAACGAAACAATAAACACGATATGTGTGTGTGTTTATATATATATATATATATAGAGAGAGAGAGAGAGAGAGAGAGAGAGAGAGAGAGAGAGAGAGAGAGAGAGAGCACTGCATTATCTTATTTTAATGATGTGCTCTATTTCTTGGTATGCTTTTAACAGTTTTAAGTAATGCTTTATTTTCCAATTGAAAAATATGTTATTTGTGAGTATCAATATATTTTGTACGCATATAAAAAAATTCATACCAATTCTATTCATACTTAGTATTATGTGTTTGAATTGAGAAGTAAATGCAGTGTATTTTGGCAGTATTACTTAAAAAGCACATTTGAATTTATTTATTTTAATTAATTTTCACTGATAAAAGTAACAAGATTAAAATCTTGTAACTGCAAGTTGGTAAAAAATGATTAATAAAGTAACACTTAATTATTTTATTTTCTTAAGTTTTGTGTACAATTGCAGTCAAAAAGATTTCTAGCATTCTTTGAAACAGCCACATATTAATGTACATAGGAATAAATGCACAAGTGACTTCAAACCATACTGTTTGTCATGATTTCATTGTTCCCAATAAAACATTACTGTAACTATTCATAGACTACACACTGAATCACTAAAGTTGATATATAACGAAACTGGACCCTTTTTTACATCAACTGAAAATACAAGAATTGGTCTTGCATAGAGCACAAGGATTTTGTTACAAATAAAATTGGAAGCCTAACCTGTAATAATATATTATTACAGGTTAGGCTGACAATTTTATTTGTAACAAAACCCTGTGCAGAGTGAGTGCATCTATTTTTAGATGGAGGGCTTTTCTCGAATTATACACTTTCTTGCTTTGTTACAAAAATCCATTAAAAGTTCTGCATCTTTATGGTTTGTCTACCTACTGGTAGTGATGACATGCATTGGTTAAATAATTATTTGCTTCATTATTATATATATATTTTTCGGATTTTCAGTTTAATAAAGTGGTATATCATATACGCAGCAATGTCCACCATTAAAATTTCATTTGTTTTCAAACTGATTTTATATATAAAATATGCAAATACAACTGTTAAAGTCTCCATTTATAAAAATAGAATATAAATGAGAAAACTCTTCACCGATCATAATTTTACATGCAAATTGCTATTTGCACATTGATGTTTAAATTTCGAAACGGAATTTGGTATATATTCATCATAGCACAGTAGGCCCAACTTCATGAAATTAAGCAGTGATATCTTGCTTCTAAAAATGGTTAATGGTCAGATAGGTATTAAAACTTGAATGTGCAAGAATTTCTTTGTCGCCATCACAGGTACTTGACACGAGATTAATGTGAAAAATGAAAAAAAAATAATAATCTTAAGGAAAAAGCCACAGAGTGACAAAAATACCACAGATTACCCCCATGACCTGTTCTGACATTGGACCCTTCCTGTCATATTATGACAGAGAGGGTCCAATGTCAGAACGGGTCATGGGGGTAATCTGTGATATTTTTGTCACTCTGTAGGACTTTTTCCTTAAGATTATTGTTTTTTTTTTTTTTAACAAAGCTTGTGTTGACTACCTGTGGTCACCATAAGCTGATTGGTATCAACACCACGTAAATACATTTTGGCGTTTGGTTGCAGCAGTGCCAGAAGTTACTGGCTACAGTGAGGGGACATCTCAAAGCCGTAATCTACAGTCGTATTCCGAAAAATCAGATGGCGAAGTCATTTTCGCTTTTATTACAGAAGAAGGCGAAATTTATGTTTCTCAGACTTTTTCGTCCACTTCGCAAAGTAGTGTGACCACTGCTGTGGCATTGCAATAGCCATGATTTATGCTTTTGCTTTTTTTTATTACAACCGCTCAAGTTGGTTTCATTGTGTGAAAGCAGCCCTGATCTGTCAGTGCAGAGATATTTATAGACAAAGCCTGTAGTTAAAGGAAACTGTCAACCAATGAAAACACATAATGCATTTCGCCTCGTGAAGTAATTTTAACACCTCCACATGGAGAGAGTGGTACAGAAATGACATCACGAGTTGGAATGCAGCCAAGTTACAAGAATTAGGCATAATAATTAAAGCATCATGAAACAGATACATTGATATTTAAGAAAGTATGCTTCAAGGTGACTAAATATAGCAATATCAAGACATGGCATATTTAATGTTTCAAAACATACCTCAAGCTTGGCAAGCTTCCATAGTGTGACAGCTTTTGGTTACGTGAGGGAACCTTCATTCTTTTCTCTATCATGACACATCATGAGGGAAGGATGTATTTGCGTGACTTTATTATGAAATGAGGACATAAAACTAAAATTTTTTTACATGATGACATCTTCTTATAATATATGTCATTTTGGTATGCTCAGAGAATTCCCATCGAATCCAGCCACCTTACGTGTGCTGGAAGCTGAGGCCAAGATGTCCGGACATGCACTTTCTCTTGCAATGGCATTGTTGTTGGAATTTATACATATCAGGTGTGACGTTGTTTTTCATTTTTTGAAGGTCTTGATTAAACATTGTAAAGACTTTATATTCATTTGAAGTCGAGTTATGAGTCAGTGCTCTTAAATAAAATAAGTAACAGAAAAGAGTGAAGTCAACAATTTTTGTAAAATTTAACAAATAATTTATTTCCTTAGAATACAAAGTGAAAACTAAGAAAGAAGAACTTACATTATTGTGAATTAAATCCAAAAAAAATCCAGCAATTAAGGACACCCGTCCTGGTAATAAAAATCCCTGAATAAAACTGGGTTCAAATCCCGCAGAGATTTAAAATTCAAGGCGATGACATGTCTTTTATTATGGCCTGCATCACACTGATGTTATTATTTCGGGTTTGAATAAAGTATATTTTCCAATGAATATTTTTATCCGAGAATTTTGTCAGATCACTTTTGTATTTCCAGAGAAAAAAATCACTTGAAATCGATAATTTTGAAGAAAATGGAATTCAACCCAAACTGGTCACAACATAATACAACATAAAGTGCTGTTAAAGGACAAATGGTAAAATTCTGACAGTCACAAGATAATATAGTTCTGTTTCACCTCAGGTCACAAATTAGCATTTTCTAAAATAAATGAAAAATAACTTTCTAGCATGATTAAAATAGCCTTGTTTGTTTAAAACACAGTAGCCTATAAAATTCACTTTGGATTCTCCAAAACTCTGACCCAGATCAACTTGTTTACCTTAACAACAGTTCATTTAAGTATCTCATACACATACAGAAAAGTGAAGCTGTTTTTAATTGTTTACTTCAATAAAATAAAAAAAGTAAATCAGGTCAAACAGAACTGAACTCCATTTTGGACCAGGTCAAGTCCAGTAAACAATGTTACATTACAATAGCATGTAATGGAATTTGAAAAAATTAAAACTGACAGTTAAATTGAATATACATAACACATACCTTCTCAAGGGGGCTCATCCCTTGTGGATGATCTGTCATTCCTACCTGTTCCTTTTGATTAGTAAAAATTACTTCATGCTGGAGGTGACTCTTGAAATCCAATAGATGTCATAAGGACCGAACTGAAAGATCTGATTGATAGGTTTGCATATTGGAACTATGGCTAGCGAAGATGCCACCCTTTTATATATTAAAATGTTGATGATTCATTGTAGTTTGGACATTACATTTTAATGTACGCGTCTTAAAACATGAGCTAATATTATCAAAGGGCCTGAGACACAAGATTGGGGGTGTTTGTTTAAATCCATTTTCTGTGCAAAAAGCAATCATTTGAATACAAGGTATGCTGATGAAAAAATCTGTTGAAATAATGGGAAATATCCTTTCTGAGAAAATTATTTTTGGCTTAGAACCTTGCTGGTTTTGGGCTACAGAAAATTATTGGCTTTTGGAGTACAGTGAAGGCATCTGTCTTGCATATTGGTTTCTTAGACTGCCTTAGATAGGTCTTTTCAATTTCCATATGCTGTATTTGCCACCTCCTCCATTGGCAAAAATACTGGTACCTCCTTTTTAAATTAAATGAATTTCTTTTGTGTCTAATAAGTGTTATGTTTTTCCTACAGTCCCTCTTGGGTAAAGTAGCAGAAACTGTGAAGGAGATCTTTTCTCCCTCCTGGCTCTCTGACCTTGTGGCCAACATCAATAAGACTCCAGTTAAAGAGGATGAAAAAGAAGCAGAAAATGAGGTAAACATGAAGATTATTGTTTCTTGTATAGTTTTGTTTAAAATGATAATATTAGTTACTTCAATATATTCAGCATTTTCAACAGTGATAATTCATTTACATAGAAATCTAAAGGTCCAAAAAGGAATTTTTTATTAGTCATCCATAAAGGTTATTGATTATTACATGCTTACATGACTGTATACATGCTGACAAAACTTGAATCTTTTTCGTTTAAGAATTAGCATCGTGAGACATGCATAGAACTCTTGTTTTGGTGGTGTTTCTTGTCATTGATGTTTAAAGTTTTGGTTTATTTGCATTCTGTGGCACAGCACCACTTGAGGCAAGTAAAGTGCATTTCTCAAGAACACATCATGGCTACCTGGGGTAGAAAAACAATTGAAGCTTGTGAAAATGAAAAATTGATGCTGTGTAGACATTTTTCCAACATCATTGTTCAAGTGCAGGTCTGTTATCCTGGAAAAAGTCTTAAATTTGAAAATTGCTTTTACAGGCCCTGAAAAGTCTGGGAAAGTCTTACATTGTCTTTGTTCCCTTTCACATGGTGTCATTAACACTATGTCCCTTCACTAAGTTTAATTGTCACATTGGGTCCTGGACAAGATATCCTGTCATAGTTCAAACCATGCATCAAGGAAGTTTTATAAATGCACATTTAAAATGCGGGCTACCTAGACGGTCCTGAAGGCCGAATCCTAGTTCAGTCATATTAGATGATTTGGTTCAGAAAATAGACCTACTGACAAATGACAGTGATGATGCTATGAATTACATCTAATTATTGGAACTAGAAAAGTGTTAAGGTGAGAATGTATGCATGTAATCAGAACTGAATTGACATCATTTTGAAAGCTCGAAAGTGTTATCCTGCAAATGTATGTCAACTTTTTGACCAAAATCAGCACACCATTTTACAAATTCATTAAGAGCTGCAAACTTCTGGACTTTACATTTGGTGATTGTTAGCAAACATCTGACTTATTCTTGAGGAGTGTTTTAATGTGTTTCTCGATATTTTATTTGCTACTCTGTTTACTGGTAGAAGAACGAGTGCAATTTAAATGGTGAATAGTAGTACAGATTTCATTGATTTACATGATTGCTTTTTTTTTTGCTTTTTTCTTTAGATTAATTAATTGCAAGTTGAATTCTAATCTACAGTTGAGGACAATTTACTGTCAGATTATCTTAGATAGGAATAACATGGGGATATATGTTTTCACTGTCCTCTGAATTCACTTGAAGAAAGGAAGGGATATCACAAATTTATTTAATTTTGTGCACTATAAAAAGTATTTATAGTTTTAGATGTTTGCGATTTCCAAAGTCCGAAAAATTGTGATATCAGTTTTTTAATCAGCTTTTGGCATAATATCTTAGGGTTTATGTGTGCAAAAAAACTCAAATATAAATGTTATAATGAGGGTAAATCCAAATAGTTAACAGTTCTCCTTAAAAAATGCATCATTTAAAGTACCTTGAGCATAGCTACAGATAGCCTTTAAATCGTTCAGATCAATTTAATAAATAATCTAAAAATACAGTTATGAAGTAAATATATTTATTTGATCAAAATACCACAATCAGAACAATTGATTTAAGAAAGTGAAACATAAGCAGAGCTTGTGTTAGTGAACAATTTTATTTGGAGGTAAACTATCAAAAAGACATTACCCATGGGCAGTGAAAATTACATAATACACATAAGGAAGAGTTTCCAAGCATGTTTCAGCTGGCTAAACTAGCTATGTATATCAGCAGAGGCGTCTCATCATGGAACAGTATTCATGCACTGATGAGGAACAGTTTAAAAAAATACTGATGAATGCGTATACAACTGGAGGTAACATCTTTTAAAGAATTTGATTTCTATATGACTAACAGTGTAGATGGAAAAAAGATAGATTGATATATTAGTGTTATGTATATAGTAAACTATGGCCATTTCATCCTCCCTCCTTTTTTTCTGCTCCCCCTCTTTTTTATTTTTGTAACAAGTGGGCAAACCACTCTCCCAATGAGATAAAATCCTGGCAGCATCTCTGAAGTGAAATCCCTTTCATATTATAGTTATTTATTTCTGTATTGGTTTTGTATTTGTTACTTGTATTTAAATTAGTAACTAAAGCAGAACACTTGACATCACGAGTAGTCACTGAAAACTGGTTATTGAAAAGTCTTTAAATTTTGGCTCTCCTTTCTGTATTAACCCTGTTTTAATTAAACCATTTTAATTTCATTGGATTTTATTTGATCTGACATTCTTGGACGATCTTTGTGTGTGCCAGTGTGGATCTGATATTTAAAGAATGCCTGGACCTTCTGTTTATAACCCTTGTGGAAAGAAGCTGATAGGGCTTTCCAACCTTAAGACTAAAGCATCATGTCAGCTGTGCAGGTCAAAAAACTTGTAACATTATTAGGTCTTGAAAGTTTTATTGTTTTAAAAAAGGTCTTAAATTTTGTTTTAAATTTGTGGAAAGAACCTTTGGTAGAGCACCACAATAGCAGTTCCCTCCTATTTGGGAGGTAAAGAACTCTAATGATGGGTTGCCCTCCCATTAGGGAGGTTGATCACCGCGATAGGTACTGTGCTTCTGGCAATGTATTGCCCCCTTCTGTTAGGGTCCAAAACATCGCACCCATGATGCACAGTGATAAATCAGATAAAGGCTAGGTCTGCTCCATCTGTCACTCATTGGCCTAACGGTATGGGACCAGGGTCAGGACCGACCTTCCCACTCCACCATCCTGCCATGAACATAATTTGCAATCATGACACAGAACAGAGGCTAGGGATGGGAACCACTTAGCATCTTCACCCCTTCTCTATTATATCTATGAACCCATATGTAATGTGGAGCCTTCTACCTCAGGGATCTTGGACTATGATGCCCTCAAGGGCTACTGTACCTTGCCAGCCAAGTTAAAGTGATACTCTGACTCATCACCAGGTGGTTTCCTCTTGGAAGGCTGAAGGTGTTAATCATCTAGGTTAGAGGGACATTCTGGTCTATTCCCTTCACCTCTGGAATTTTCAAGTGACAGGTGTAGACGATTCCTATGCCCCCCTATGCCCCCCTCCTTCAAGGGACATAGTGATGACAATGCACTTTTAACTTTGAGTGTCCTTGATGATGACGATGCACTCTCCATCCTTGTTGATTCTAGTTTAAGATGTGAAGCTGTGGCTATGACATGTTCTCTCAGGCCCTCTACTCCTCAGGCATCTTGTTATCATCCTAAGGATGATGCTGATAACTACTGGCCAATCTCAATACTACCAAACTTGTCAAAATTGATTGAAAAGCATGTCCATGATTCATTCATATCATATTTAACCAAACACTTTCTGTTATACCCTAATCAATCAGGCTTTAGACAGAAACACTCATGTGAGACTGCCTTGATCTCCCTAACTGATAAATGGCTTCAAGCACTTGATCAAGGTAGAATAATAGGTTCTGTATTTGTAGATTTCAGGAAAGCTTTTGACATGGTAGATCATGAAATCCTTTTGAAGAAACTGAAAATCTACCAACGTAATGAAAGCACAGTTAGATGGTTTACTTCATACTTATGTGAGAGAACACAACATGTTTATATTAATAATGTTCTGTCTGAACCTGAAACAATTAGATGTGGAGTACCACAAGGCTCAATTCTGGGTCCATTACTGTTTATTTTATTTATTAATGACCTACCACTTGTATTAAAGGACTTAGTTATCATCTACAGATCTCTATGCAGATGACACAACATTGTCAGACATCTAAAACACAAAACAAGAACTCGAAATTTCTTTACAGAATGCCATAAACAAACTAGATTACTGGTGCACATGCAATGGCATGGTGGTTAATACTGGTAAAACTAAACTAAACTAAACTACTTATCTCAACACGGAAAAAAAGAACAAAACTTGATAGCGATGAACTATGTCTGACATGGAAGGATAAAAGGTTGCAAATGGTCTGTCACGATAGTCTACTTGGTGTTTTGGTAGATAATAATCTATCATGGACTGAACATAACAAACATATCAATAAAAAAGTCAATTCAAGTTTATGGCTTCTCAGTAGGATAAGACACTTTCTCCCGGAAAAGCACAGAAAACTATTTTATAACAGTTACATATAACCCTATTTAGACTACTGTAATACAATATGGGGTAATTCAAATGATAAAAACTTAATAAAGCTGGCACATCTTCAAAAAAGAGCTTTTGAGTTAATATCAAACCAGAAAGAAAGCAAGGAAAATTTAGCTGGTAAGTTAAAAATATTACCTATTAAAGACTGAATCTGTTTAAGAAAAGCCAAATTAATATACAGGATAGCCAATAATAGTGCTCCTGAATATTTACAATTACTATTCAAGTATAGGCTACCTGGAAATACTCCCCACCTGCGATCAATGTCTACAAACATTACAAAATTCCCAAAATAAATAAGGAATTATTTAAAAAAGTTTCCAATACTCTGGAACTTTGCTCTGGAATAAATTTCCAGTTGAGATTAGAAATGCCCACTATATTTCCTCTTTCCAAACCCAGTATATACAATGGCTTCAGAGATGCAGCAAAAATAAATAAATTCCTTTGAATGAGGGCCTCAAGGTAGATCAGTTCTTAGCTAATTGAGTTACCCTCTTTAAATAAAGATAATAATAATAATAATAATAATAATAATAATAATAATAATAATAATAATAATAATAATAAAAAGGGGGATGAGGAAGAAGAGGTCTGGTCCTTTGATAAGGCTGGTAAACATGGTTTTCTGTTTTTTATGTCCAGACTTATGCCCCAAACCATTTGGCACACAGATCTCGGGGTCTCAACAAAACCTTTTGCTACATTGATCAAGGAAATATTAAGTTTAGTTTTCAGAAAGCCATAATATTACTCAACAACATAGAAAGTGGTCTGTTCCTCCCTCAAAACCCCTTTTTTCTTCTTCCAGCTAATGGGTACATTCCCTAAGGTAGCCTTTCAAATCTCCTGTTTAAGATGCAGATGTGGCCCAAGTGGGTATTTTGTCCCATGACATGCTTTCCCATCAAAATGATGCCATGGTGAAGAAAACCTGGGTACCTGTAACCATAGCTTTGTGTGCTGATCTTGTCTCAGCTATTTCCTTTAATATGCTGAGAGAGTCCTCTTTGAATCCACCTGCATTACAGTGCATGCTGGGAGTTGTGGCTAAAACATCCTGGCATGTGTCATTTGTTGCCATGGCATTATAAGCAGAATTTCTGTACATCTGCTGTGACGCTGCATTGAAGGTCTTAATCAGAGTAAGGGCTGCTCCTCTAAAAGCCTTGAACCGTTTTGTTGGCTTCTCAAGATCTGCTGGACTGTCAACATTGATCTTTTACTTCCACTCCTTAGTCCATCTCAATAAACTAGAAAACGAGGTCAGTCAAATTGCCATCAGGGACCATCTGCCAAATTGTTCAAGCAGGGAAAACCAGTAAAATCCGAAAATTTTTGTTAGACTACTTCCTTTATTAGGTTTGCGTTGACCATGTCGCCAATCCAAGAGGAAATTCTTTACCCCACCTTCCTTTCCATGCTGCATAAGAAGGGGGACAACCCTAGCAAATTATCCTCTCCTGCTATGAATCCCCTCACTGAATGTAACAGTAAATAATTATCAAATTTAGCTGATTTAGTGATGTAGACGCAAAGAACTTGTAAATTTTGAGTATGAGAAATGGCTTCTACGGTGATCACACAGTTTCACTGACTGGATGGTGAACGAGTTCTCTCAAGATTTTAAAGCACATACAAAATTCTTTTGTAAAAAATAATTAACAGCTATAACAACTGTATTTTACTGTTAAATCTTTCCATACATAATATATGTGTACCAAAAACGTAAAATGGATAAAATCGCTGTTAAAAGTAACATACACTTCACTGCTGAACATTCCTTTGTGTAGCACACTGCACTGGGTAACATGCACAGCGAAGGGCTAAAAAGCCATACACTCTATGAGGGAAAGGGATACTAAAAGGTATCAATGGTAATCAGTTATATGAATATACTGCATGCTAGTTATGTGATGACTTGTGTAATTAAAGATGTGTCATTTCATGATTTACATCACGTTATTGGTTTGCTTATATCTCTAAAAATAATAAATGGTAACTCTAGAGCACATCCGTAAAAAAAAATAAAAAGCATTTGATGTCTTTTTTTAATGTGAAATGGGGGATTGAGATTTGGTAAAAACAAAGAATAAAGTAAAACTGCATCTAGTATTCCTGGGAATAAAGAATGTTCATTTTTGTACCAAGTCCTGTTCTGTACACTCAGTATAGACCAGTCGCCCTGTAAACTCAAAGCTCCTGTTAATTATTGAAGTTGTTTTGTACCTTTCTTTTGGAAAACTTAGAAAAATATGCACTTGCTAAATAATAACCTCAAAACAATCATAGTTAATAACTGTTTATTGATATAGTAAATGAACAAGAGCTGATCACTGGTGCAGTATGGCAATCTTGCCAATTTTGTCTTTTTTAATTAAATTTGACTTTTTTTATTAAAATGACTATAGTGTTTGGACGCGGAGAAATGCTAAAAAAATTTTGTGGAGTGTGTTAATCCATAAAATATATCTTTAGGGTATGCTGATAATGTTAAGATCTTGACAATTATCAATTAAAACAATAACAAACCACCGTGAAGCCCAAAGCTTTTTGAAACATTTTTGACCTAATTTCGTGTAAACATCAGCATTAACCCTTTCATCCCTAAGTAACTTTGTAGGCATAGAGTCCTCAACACTAAGTAACTTTGGAGTTGTAAAGCAAAATGACTTGTGGACTTTGAAACAACATAACTTTACCAATGTTAAATATATCTGGCTGGATTAAGTGTCAAAATCAAGGTTAAAAATCAAACTTTATGACTAGTTCATTAAAATGTGTATATCTATTACAACTGTTAAAATGCAGGTACAAACAGGTAACACAACAGGTAAAATACAAGTAATTATTTTATTACCTCTTAGAAAACTTAGAAAGTTCTCAAAACTTGTTCAATTGACCCTAGATGTACTAATGAATAATCACAGTAGCAACACAAGTCTTTCTTTCATGGTGTCCATAATATATAAAATTCTATAAAATGAACCAAAATGATCTCCAAGGTGAGATCTTTTCATACACCTATATCGCCTCTGCCATGTTTGATAGTTGCATTGAAGTTCGTTAAACGGACAATTTTTCCAAAAACTTCATCTGAATAGAATGTTTGAAAATATTCCAAAGCTTTCCTGGAGCCATCTAACTCTCGGGTGTGCCCAACTCTGTCTGAAAACTGAAACAAATCTCTTTGGTTTTCGGGCTTTGTCCAAAAAAATCCCCACGTGGAACGTACAATTCCTCTGGTTCAAAACCTTCAAAGTCCTCTTCATCGTCATCATTGTCACCCACAAGTGCATTCCATTTTCTCTCCATATGTCTTCTCTCATTTTCATCCAAATTTACCAGGTCGAAATTATTTAAATCCTCCGAAAACTCTCCTCTAAAATTCCCTCAAACGCCGCCATTTTTGATACAAATTTCAGCATTTGGAAAACACGTTAAAAGTTCCTACTTTGTTCGATATTTCTAGTTGAATACAAGCTAAACTCACGAGATCATCCAAATATAACATCTACATTACTAGATGGAAATTATTAGAGGTACCCCGAAAGATATTTAGTCGGGTACTATAATGCTAAAGAAGAACACTGCCCCAGACAGAAAAGTAGGTCCATAGTGTTGGCGGATGTAGTTCCCCTTTAACGGTAAGGCGGTCTGCTGTGATGAAAAGGTTAACCAAGTACATGTAAATTAAAAAAATCAAAAGACTGTATTCTTGCAAAATATCTCCATTCCCAGGAATGAAACTTACGAGTCAACACCTGGCAATATCGGACCATGTATATATATATATATATATATATATATATATATATATATATATATATATATATATATATATATATATTTTTAAAAGGATTCTTTCACTCCTGTATTTTGAGAAATAATTTTTTTTTATGCAAAAGTTATTTAATTGTTGTTTGCTATTTCTTCTTGCTGAGTTTAAGTGTCTGTAACAACCAAAAAACAGAAGGATTAGCCATTCCATTGATTTTATTTGTTCTATTCACGTCTTCAGGAGTCAGTCAGTTGTAGGTATAGTATGGTAGCATAATTGACTGTCAAAACACAGTACTCTGCCATGTCAGCATAAGCAGATTATAATGTAACAATCCACAGCTAAGATGGGGTTGTTGATACAAACAAAGGATCATTTGTGTACTGTTTGATTGCAATGCATTACTTAAGTTTGTAGCTTCCTTCCGTTTTTCCCTTTTAATTTATCCAGTTGAAAGCCACGATTGTTTGTACAAATTAAATAACCAAAAAGTCTGTCGACAGATGGAACATTTTTGTCACCAATAAGGGAAAAAAAATTGCCGGTGATTGGTCATTGGGATTGAGATAACCAACCTTAATTGACAAATTTGGCCCTCTTTTGTGCTCGAGATATTAGGGTTTGGTGACATAAAAAGAATCGACATAACCTATGAGAAAATGCTAACACAAAGAGAATTTGGCGATTCCACTTCAAAAACGTCTACTTAATAGGGTTGGCGAGGTAAATGAGGTCTAGATAAGTGGGTTTGACTGTATAATAAATTGCTCATCTAGTTGAAAACAAAAGTAAATTTTTCAGCAGTAAGGCCATGTGTCTCCTAAGATTTTTTTTAACAGAGATCTTAAAGGAGAAACTTGGTCTGAAATGTAATTTTCTTCTAGGAAGCCTAGAGTTATTTGTTATTCTGGATCTTGGAAAATTTTTTTGGCAAAACCAGGCATATTCTATAGTTGTATGAACAGTTTTGACACTTATCTTCCAAACTAATTTTAAGGATACTGGTTTATCTTGTATTTGCTTATTTGAAGAATCTTTTTCAGGACAAGCCCAATGATCCCCATGAGACTGGCTTATTATCTACAGATAGCGCAGGACCAGGCACTTCCTTTCGTGCCTATGATTATGATCCACTGCGCATCAGGAGTAATGGCCAACCTCGAAATCAGGACTTCCCCTCCCAAGCAGTTTCTTCATTACCTTCCACAGTTATATCTCCATTGAATGAGTTCACATCTGCACAGCTGCCTCTCACACGACTAGTTCAAAAGTCGGATAGCATGGTTGTCAATGGTGAGTAGAAACATAAGGGTTGGTTACTTACTATGGAATCATATGGAAGTAGTAATAGTAACCATCTCTAGAAAGAAAAAGGGGTAAAGACTAGAATGTATGATTTTCTTAAACCTAGCCTAACATTAGCACCATTCCATTTCATCTCAACATTCAGAAGTACCCAAATTGTTTCATTCATGTAAATTGCAAACTCCATATTTACTTGGTTTAAGTAACAAAGCTCTTAGTACAAGTTTTCTTTTTTGTGGATTTTAATTTTTGTTTTCACTGTATGTTTTTTCAGCATAATTTGTTGTTTTTCTTGGGTTTAACGCCATTTTTCAGCACACAATAGGCTATACATGGCAGCCAGTATTAATGGTGGAGGAAAAAACAGAAAATCTGTGGAAAGAACCACTGACCCTTTGAGAAGCTACCGGCAAACTTTCTCACATATCCACATTCACCGAATCTTAGACTCGAACTCACGCAGACATAGGTGAGATGGCAGAGATCTGTAACAAAGAGCGCTTTAGACCATTTGGCAACTCAGGGCCCTTCAGCACAATTTGTACATGAGCTGCTTTATTCCCCTGGTTCTGCTATCACCATTAGCCTTCTTTCACAAGGGATGTTCTGTTGAAATGTACACTGTAGCCAGGGAAGGCAATTTTAAAATATTATATGCATATGTAGTCTGAGTTTTATCAAAGTTTATATGAAATTGATTTATAATTCTAAAATTGCATTTATGGGTGACTTGATGTTGATAAAATCTTTCTGGTGTCCTGGGTATGTTTTGCTAGAACATTCTTAACTATAAAGCCCCCCAAAAACCAAAGAAAGTAGTTCTCAAGTTATGTGGCATTTTTATTTTATTTTTTATATATGTGTGATTGTATATATGTATGTATATAGGTATGTATGTATATGCCTTATTTTCCAGTAATTATGGCATCTTATATATAGAAGGCACATTTTTTGGTTTGATTTATTATGTATTTGTAATGAATATGCTTACACTTCCCTAGGGGTTAGCATGTATGGATTCACAGTGAAAAACTACCATACACTAACCAAAAGAAATGGAAGAATTCCCCCATACCATAAACATGACCACAGCTGGTGTCAGTGTCATATTTTTAACTGCAAAAAGAACAGTAGTAACTAGGCTTGTGGTAACGATCAATGATGTAACAGATGACCACGCTTTAAATTTCCAAATAACAGTCCACTGATAGTGTTTATAGATTACTCCTTCGAGAACTCGTGGAGAACGGGGTCCAATAACATTGCGATGTAGGCGATGGCGTGAGTTATCGAGGGACCTATAAAAAGAAAATTAACAAAGGAATCATAACTTAACAGTATATTGAGATCAAAACATTATTCCACGTGGTTTCCATTCACATAACACATGTACGACTTCGCACATTGTGTACTACTTCAAGAATTTTTGTGTTGAATTATAGTTTTATTGTTTGATCCAAAGTAGAGTTTAATACAAAATATCAACTCGTTTTCGAGAAAACAATGTCACTCGAACGATGGGTAGATTTGATTGCAGTAGAAGTAATATGAAACAAATTTACAACGGTTAACCCTTACCAACATAAATTTAATGGGTCTACAAATTTAAAATAACGTAAATTAGAACATGATAATACTTGCAGTTTGTGACATTTTTAACAAATATCACTTCACATTTTGTAAACATCTTTTCATTTTTTTTTGTGTTACCCCTTGATTTCTCAGCTGCCTCTGTGTCTTGTTCACGGATGATTATCTCTGAGCTGGTATGGATAATTACATGCGGTTTCCTAATTTGCTGAACGTATTTCTCCCGACAATGAATTTTGTTTAATTGTATGTGGCGCTGGAAACTTTTTTGCCATTTTGTTTCTGCTTGGGCCATGAGAATTGTTTCAGAGATGGAACACTTTGTTCACATTGCTGTGTGAACCTTGCGTACACAGCATCATCTAATTAAGTATTGTTTGCAGTCCGTGCTTTGATCACATTATCTGAATCAAGACATCATGTAAATAATCCTGAAGTTTCTGCTTATCCTTAAGCCAACTCTAAATGTTGACTCAGCAATTGTTTTGTTTTTTGTTTTGTTCTTTGCAAACTTTGGATCTTGCTCTCCATTATTATTCCTATCTATGATGCACAGCTTTTCAGTCACTGATTACACCTTTCATTTGCCTCCTTTACTCTCCATGGTCCCATTTACAAATGATTAGGATACATTATTGATATTATATATTTTAGTACCCCCCAAAAATGTGAAACCATTTTTGATGGTCAAATAAAATGAATTTTGAGAATGGCAATGACCACAAGAATTTATGCTGCTATTGAGATGTCTTTGAATTTTTTAAAATTGTACTTCACTAGCTTGATTTGATAGAAAAGACACATTCAAAGTGATAAAACAACACAGGTCTCTGATGTTTTTAATGTTTTTAATGCATCAAACACTTCCCCACCTAGGGCTGTCATCGGGTACCCAGGTACCTGACCGTATAGTAAAACTCTTGTTATTGAACCATAAACGTGGGTACCTGTAAAAAAAAAAAAAATCGCAGTTGCCACCATCAAGACCATATTGTGTCATGTGTGTATGTGTATGAGAGAGACTTACAGTGATGCCTAGCACTGGGTAGCAAGATATCCCACCCAGTTACATTATTCAGAATCCAGGCCAACCAGTCCTTACACTAACCTCTTAATGCTGAGCATGTAGCAAGGCAGCTGTTAGTATCATTTTTGTGAGTCTTTGGAATGACTCATTTGGGGTTTGAACCCATGACCTCCCACATCTGAGGCAGACACAAACCGCCAGGCCACCTGGAGCATATATCATAAGTGAAGAGTTTTCTATGTAACAATACAGGGGCTGCACAAAAACATGTCTCTTCTGTAAACCATTTTTATAAGGAATGGTATATAGAACAAGAGCTGCATAAAATTTTCCTCACCTGTGAACGATATTAAAATTTGTTTCAGAATTGTCAAAAACATCAAAATCTTGATGTTTCTGCCCTGAAAGAAAAATATTCATCTGCTTACCTGACTCTGTCCTTAGTGATGTCAGAGCTACTCCTGTCACACAGACAGGATGTGCACGGATGTAATTGTTCAGGGCAACCTCTTGAATCTTTGTTACTTCTAGTGTAGAATCTACAAGGGAAGTAATCTATGACAATAGCATGTCACTAAGTGATCAAATCACAAGTGCTAAGTCCAAGTAAGGTAAGGACTAAGTAAAGACTAAGTAATGTCACTATTGTCCAGAATGGTACAAGAATAAACTGGTATAATATTCAAATTAGGTAATTTGGATCTAAAATTGATAGATGAATCAAGCAATCAAATGCATATCTTATTGTACTAGTATGGTCTAATCTGTTATTCAGTAATAATATATGGCCATAATTAATATATTAGACTAATTAGCACTGTTCAAAACAATGTCTTTAGAGATAAAATTACAAGTGGATTAGTTCTTTTCAGGTATTCACTACAACTAAGTACACAATAAACAGTGCCATACATGAAAGGCAATCATGTCACATGCAGATTATATAACTAAAAACTCACAAATCCAATGCTGATGAAACATACAGTAGCACTCACCAACCACTTAAAACAGGTGTTACAGCTTCAATTAGAAACCAGATCCCTGCTTAATATAAATAAATAATACATCAGAGCCTCGGTTTGGTTTGGATTAACAAAATTCATTGGCATTGTACCACAGGACAAACTGTTATTCCTGAGGCATTATATACCAAGGTTAAAACATAGCATTGTTCTACAGGTAATAAACCTCTTTGTAGACAATAACTATTAAATATGGGTGCTAAATGCTCCCTATATTGTGTGCTCTTTTAATGAAATCCAGATGTATACCTTTGATTTACAAACACACATGTCAAAGAAATCCCACAATTTATATTATGAACAATTATTACCTAGACACCTTGAAATCTTTGTAATGCCTCAAAGTAATCTTGTTAACTAGCTCTGCTAATTTTGAAAGTTAGCCATCATACATATACCTATAATTCCAAAATAATAAAACTTCTGGGACTGTGTGGTCATGTGGTATAACTGGGGCATAATAGCCACATTTGTTATTGCTATTTTAGAAGAGCTTCATGTGTCGAACAAAACAGTTATTATAGCGACTCTTAGTAATATTTTTATATTTAAATAAATATTTAAGAAAGTTTAATGGGCAAAGGTTCTAAAGTGTGGAAGCCAGCTGAATGACTAAATGATAATAATGCTCCTTGCAAGTTGTGTGAACTGGTGCTTTTTGCAAAAGGTGGAAACACAAGTACTTTGCAGAAACATCTCCTTGGAACACATCACATCAACGTTGATAAGAATGAGAGAACAAAAAATACTCCAAGCATTGCTTCATTCTTGGTCGGAGAACCAAACTTATAAAAAGCCAGGACCTTATAAATTGATCACAGAATTATGCCCTTTATTGCACAAGATGGGCAGCCAATAAGTATTGTGGATGAAGAAGGTTTTAAAAGCCCAATTAATCTTCTCGAGCCAGATTACATTATTAAATCTAGAACAACAACAACTGCTTTAATAATGAAACTATATGATGAAGGCGTTCAGGAACTGTTGGTGAAATTGGAAAAGGCTTTATATGTAGCGTTTACGACTGATTTGTGGACATCTTTGCAGAACATTGCATATATGTGTGTGACTGCTGATTGGATACATCCTCTGTGGGAACTAGAATCGGCAATTTTGCAGACAAGAGAGACTCCACAAAGACACACTTGGCAAAATATCAGTGTTTGTCTGAGTGATTGTGCCAATGAGTGGAACATTCCAATAAATAAAATAGCTGCTACAATCCATGACAACGGATCTAATATGAATGCAGCCATGAACTTGCTGGATGACTGTCCAGATCAACTTTGCTTTGCACATACGTTGTAATTGGCAATTAGTGCTGGTTTAAAAGTGAAATCCATAGCCAGAATGCTTGGTGCATCCAGGAGATTATTTGCACAGTTCATACGCAGTACAGTTGCAGCTCAGGCTTTGCATGAAAAACAGAATGCTCTTTAAAATAATGACACCACTACGATTTCAGAAGTTATAATTAAATTGTTGCCGGTATGTAAATTGATGCCTCCCAGTGTTATGTTTTGCTAATTAACACAAAATACAGATTTGGTCTAACTACGTTATTGGGTAGATTACAACTGTCCTAAACCTAAAATATGTGCATATCATTTTCTTAAGCTAATGTCATCACAATACATGAATACATCTGAGTGTGAAGCCTGGAGTTGACCTTGTGTGACTTGTGACTGTTACATCATTTGTAGCCAGAGAATGTTAGCACATAATTATCACCACACACAAGTATGAGGCAGAAAATAAACATGTAATTCTCATGAGAAACTTTTTTATGTGCATCCTTGTCATGCACGAACCAAAAACTTTCATTGTATGCTTTGCGTTCGAAGATACTGTGAGCTTTTGACTGAAAATTACGTCCACTGCAAAAAAAATAAAAATAGAACTGAAACAAACAAAATTATCATTTGGAACTTTCAAACAAAATTATCATTTGGAACTCGTTTGGAAACAACTGATAATAGTTTTGTTATCGAACCAGTGGAGCCTTTATCTAAAGATGAGGTAATGGATACTCATAATATCAAATGTAATTTTATGCAGCAATGATTAAAAACGTACAGATTGGCCACAATTTAAAAAAAGTTATTTGAGTGAAGAATGTGATAGTGAAGTCGCCTTTATATTTTGCCATACACACACAGGCTAAAAAAAAGCATCTCCATGACCAAATTTGCAAAAGCAATAGCTTTCAGAACAGTACACTGGTGAGGCATGCTGGATGTCCAGAAGACAAACTGCTGATTGAAGGTCCACAACACCAGGCAGATTTGAATGCAGTTTTACAAAAACATTCTTCCAAACAAGACATAGCAGAGAAAGTGCTACTTGTGTTCATTGGCCAAGTGTAGAAGACATCCTTTTTTAAATACATTTTATTCAAGACTTAATGGCTGATGAAATTGATGCCATTGACATTTTGAAGAACTCGGCTGTTCAGTATGACTTGGCTACTACAGTATCTGTTCATAGTTATTGGAGAGCCTATCAAATGTTGAGGATGGTCTTATATGTGATCTACAAAATTTGTCATTTGTGATGGCAATGGCAGATGAAAGCACAGACAGAAAAAATAAACTCCAAAAATATATGCTCATTATTTCTAATGACATGAAACTATCAACAAGATTTGTAGGACTGTAGAGATGGTTCTGGCAAAGTAATTGCCTTGTTGTCTTTCATTACATTTTATAACTACCATTTTTGTTGTGTGTTTAAGCAAGCTGAATAGGACTCGGGTTTGGATTTTGACTCACTGATTTTTGCCTTGATGAGTCAGATGACTTACATGAAGTAATTTGTAGAGATAAAACACTGGTACCCTAGTAAATGGCAAAACTTTGACCTGTATATAAATTTAAATATGCGAATTCACTGTTACATTTGAGTTTTTTGTCTGTGTGTATGAAAGTCAGGGATGTTACAGTTGGAATTGAAATAAGATAAATAAATTCAGACTGTTTTTCAACTGCATCTTGCTTTCACAGATGACAACCAATCTCAGAGAAGTGATATCTCCAAGTCCACTAGTGGCTGTTCATCAATGATACCCCATCCAGATAAGAGGGACTATCAGAGTGAAATCCTGCAAGAGGAACACAGCTATAGCGATGTGTCCATATCTGCTTCAGCTAGTGCCAGCACCATCCATCATCCACTGCAGCTGCAGCATCCCAGTGACAAGTATCAGAGAGGTAAAGACTTCAGCCAGCTTTTTTTTGTAGTAATTCCAGACCCATAGTGGATTGAGCTTGTCAACCCTATGTTGATGTAGGGTATTGGTTGTTTTATTCATTTTGCTGGTTTTATTTTAAAACATTTTTAATTAAATCACACTAAACAATACAAAAAAGTTTTAAGTGTACCTGTTTATATTATAGGTTACTGTATGGGTAAAGAATAAAAGCATCTGCATTGAAATTTTATTCTGAATAGTGCAAAATGCTACCAGAAACTATTTCATTGTAATGAAAATGTTAGTACTTTCACAACACAAGAGCGACAGGTTGCATTTTGAAACTTGAAAATATTTTGCAGCAGTTTGTGACAGGTATATTGCATTTTGTTTAGTAGAGATATAATGGGTTCTTATTTTGCAGTCGATTTTGTTCTTATTTGTTTAGGCAACCCACAGCTTTTGATCTGCAAGGGTTCATATGTGTTTTTTCCATGGTGGATATTAATTTTATATCTGACAGGGTCTTCCATTGGGCTTTGGCCCTATTAATTTAGTTCTCATATTTCATTTGTCTGTCAAAGGTTTTTCTTTCTTAATGGTATACAATTTGAACAAACCTTTGCATCATTATTATGGCTATTGTCCTGCCAAGTTTGATATTTTGCATACTTTTGACTTTGTGTGAATTCATTTGACTACACAAATCCATGATATCATTACTACCACTATCACCAGTAGCAGTGAAGCCTTAGGGTTGTCCCTAGAATTTCCACTTTATCATCAACAGCCTCTGAATGCAGCATATTTAGTCTATTGAAATTTTCAACTTGTTTCAGCTATGTTCTGCAACAGGGAAAGTGGACTGAAATAGTTTGATATTATTTTCATGACACTTTGCAGACAGCTCAGACAGCATGCTGTATGATCTTGTTACAGGTGGAGACAGATAACATGCATATATATTTCACTTGGCTACATTATTGTATGCCCTTTGTGATGTAGAACTGCATCAATGTCTTACTAAATTTTGTTATGATTAAAGATACAAGGAAGAATGTGGAGAAAACATAATTAGTAATAACTTTTTCTGAAAAAAAATCATCAACATGAACGTGATGCCAGCAACAAATAAATGGTATATTTTATTTCAGTACCGGTAGTGGAAAAGACTTATGCCTGGACCCCACACAGCTCTGGCATCCAGCACAGCAAGCCCCAGGTTCCCGCAAACAGGAACCAGCCTAGCTTCAATGCCTCCCTCTTTGGTTCTCCAATTCAGGTATGTAACCCAAAATATCAAAGAATGTTGACGTACTTTGTTTGGTGTCCTCAAGTCAGAATTTTTTTCATTTGAAAAAAGTTGAGCTTAGGTGGAAAAAATATTTGAAGTTGAGGTTGAATCAGAAAAAAAGGATGATAGTAGGTATGACATGACTAATGTACAAGATAGACTATTGGTAACTATAATGGATTGATATTCTTGAGAACTTGGAGGAATTATTAACATCTTGATCGCATATTTAAAAATTTTTGTCATGGGCTTGAAATAATACAGTGGACTTGAAATTCTTGCCAAAGTGTATTCTTTACCCCACAAGATTAAGACAGTGTGGTGTTAAAATAGGGAGTAGTGAGTGTACAATGGGCAAAATTAAGAATCTTTACTTAACTTCTTGTTAGACTATAAGAACAAAAATAATAATTATTGCTGAGGACAGTGGTACATTTTTACTTTTTAATTTCATTCTTGTAAAATTAAAAATATGCTACTGTTGACAATGGGTGGCAGATACCAAGGTGTAAGTCCTCAAAATATAAAGTAAACTTGTTCATGTTTACATGAAAACAGCATATAGATATCCACAGTAATAATTTACTATTTATTAGGCTTTTATGCATCGATTTCACTGACTTTGATGAGCTTGTGAAATTTGTTATGGGAAAATCTTCATTTGAAATGTAAATGCCAACTGTAATAATCATTATTGTTACTCAGAAGTTGACCAGAAATAATGGAAATAATATCTTTACATTTTTTATATTGCTTTTTGCACTGAAAAATGTCATCATTTTAATAAGAAATCATTCTGTAGCAATAAGGAAAAAATGATGTAAACTTCTTAGGCAAAATGTCGGGCAAAGGGTAACTATTTCACTTGAATTATCCAATAGCTTGAACACCACTATAGTCGGGTATTGGCCTTTCATTTGCATTTGTTGGTGTAATATGACATGTTGAACTTGGTCAGAAGGGAATCATTTTGTTTATATCTTTTAGGCTGATACATCTTATATGGAACAGAGATTTGAATCATCCTTCTATGCTGGCAAAACAACTTATGGAGGTGCTTCAGCTTATAGGAAAGCCAGAGTTAACAATGCATCTCCCTACCAGGTATGTAACAATGCAAGTTTTGACCAGATTTCTGATTTACTTGTTTACTCATCAAGAATTTTCTAACATTACCTAAAATTCAGATAGGCCTGGTTGTTACCCATTTCCTTTTGTATGCATAACATATTTGAATTAATATTATGCAAAGCAGCAAGTCAGTTGGAGGAGATTCTTCTTGGAGTGGTACTCTATCTGCATCAATTTATTTTAATATTTTATTTACTCATCTTAAATAAATAAATAAAATTTTACCAGAAATAAAGTGGTCTTTAATCAAAATGCTGTTATGTGGAGCCATAAATGTCCAAAGGTTGCCAGGTGAAATTTTTATTATGAAAATGGTAATCATCCCCAGATACAATTGATGGCCATTCTCATGTTACACAAGTAACTGCATTATACCAGGTCATTTATTAGTGCTATGTTATGCTCACAAGTTGGATATTTGTGTGGATTTTGTCATTCTACAATCCCATTTGGACAGCTTGACAGAGATGTAGAGTATTGATTTTTGTGGATTGGTTTCTGTATTTAACCAGAGTTTATGCCATTATAATCACTTATAATCCTTTTTTTTCAGCCTGATAATATTGTAGATGAACTTAATCACTGAGACATTTGTAATCACTTCTTGATTAACTTGAAAAAATTAATATGGAAACAAAATGGCCAATGAGGAATTTATCTGGACAAAAATGAATATATAAAGGTTCAGCATTGACAGAATACTGTGTCTTTCCTTGACCCCAGCGGTCTCAAAGGCCGTCTGCCCTCATTTATCTCTAATTTTCTCTCTGACAGGGAATTCAAAGTTCGAGTGGGCTCTACCCTCTCCGATACACACCAGCAAGAGATGGGTGTGCCCCAGGGCAGTATTTTATCTGTGACGCTTTTTAACATCAAAATCAATAGTATCACCAAATGCTTAGCTCCCGGTATTGACTGCTCATTATATGTTGACGATTTTTTAATTTGTTATCGCTCAAAACACATGCATACAATTGAGAGGCAACTACAGCAAAATATCAATAAGATTCAAAGTTGGGCCAGTAATAACGGTTTCAAATTTTCAAAATCAAAAACAGTATGCATGCATTTTTGTCAGTTGCGAAGACATCATGATAACCCTAAACTCACGCTGGATGGAACACTTATTCCAGTTGTTGAGGAAACAAAATTCTTGGGTGTTCTTTTTGACAAAAAGCTGACATTCATACCACACATTAAGAATTTGAAAGCTAAATGCTTAAAAGCCTTAAATTTGATTAAAGTAGTTGCTCACACGGATTGGGGTGCTGATAAAAAAGTCCTCCTTAATTTGTATAGAACATTTATCCGTTCCATCTTAGACTATGGATGCATTGTTTATGGTTCAGCTAGGAAGTCTTATTTGAAAATGCTTGACCCAATTCATCATCAGGGAATAAGACTTGCTCTAGGAGCATTTAAGACATCTCCGTGTGAAAGCCTTCTCGCGGAAGCGAATGAACCACCTTTATCGCATCGCAGAGAAATGCTTTCTGCACATTATGCTCTTAAGTTACGATCCAGCCCTCTGAACCCTGCTTTTTCGGCCGTTTTTCATCCAAATTACAAAGCTTTATACGTAAATAAACCAAATGCTATACCTTCATTTGGTATTAGAATATCATCCTGCTTTGACCAAATCAAATGTAATCTATCTTCAATCCAGAAAACTTCTGTCTCGAAAACACCACCTTGGCTCATTAAGCAACCCCAAGTGAATTTTACGTTACACGATCGGAAAAAATCTGAGATAAACCCTATCCTATTCTTGAATTCTTATCATGATCTACTCAATGAATTTACACATTATGCTAGATTTTATACTGATGGATCAAAGGTCGCTGATAAGGCTGCTGCAGCCTTCGTCAGTGGCAAACACATAACCAAAGAGCGTTTGCCAAATGATGCATCCATATTTACAGCGGAAATAAGAGCAATAGACCTTGCTCTGACATTTATCGAAACTAATCATATTCTAAATAGTATTATCTTCTGTGACTCATTATCAGTGCTTCAGGCGCTACACAATATCAAACTAGATAATCCACTATTGGTGAATGTTTTGATAAAAAACTCTGAACTTAGTGCCTCATGCAATATAGTATACTGTTGGCTACCTAGCCATATTGGTATTAGAGGTAACGAAGAAGCAGACCGGGCTGCTAAGATGGCCCTATCTTTAGAACCATCGGATTTTAAATTACCATATTCTGATTTTAAACCTTGTATCAAAAAGTATCTACGTCAAAAGTGGCAGGTATCATGGGATGATGCAATCAATAACAAACTTCATGCCATCAAACCAATCTTGGGAGAATGGACTCCTTCCTACAGAACTATTCGTAGGGAGGAGGTTGTCATTGCAAGAATCAGAATCGGTCATACATACATTACCCACTCACACATACTAAAAGGTGAAGATCCACCAGAGTGCGTTCCTTGCAATGTACCATTTACTGTTGAACACTTTATGACCACGTGTTCCGACCTGCAACCTACGCGTGATAAATACTATAATGTACACGACATGCAGGAACTTTTTGATACTATTCAAATCACTAGTATTTTAGAGTTCCTAAAGGAAGTAAATCTTTATTTTAAACTGTAACTTTTTATGACCTTACCCAAACTAATTTTTAACTAATACCAATACCAACTATTATTTACATCTTTTCATCAAGATACATTATTTACATCTCCCGTTGATCGGGAACCAATATCTTTAACTGTTACCAACATTTACCATTTTATATTTATCTACTATGGATTTTTTACTATATCGCTGGTCAATATTGAACTTTTTTTACAAATATGACCTACTGTATGGCGCTAAATAGCCTAAAAGTGCTGGTGCGCCGTTAAAATTTAATTAATCAATCAATCAATCAACCTTGACCCCAGCAAAAAGCATATTTGAAACAAAAATTACTTTGTATCAGTAAAGTTTTTATGCTAAAAAAATTGTTGGATACAAATTTGAAGTATTTCTATTTTATGTTAAAGTCAGATTTCTGGCTTGGAGGAATATATTCCTTTTAGGACAGGGGGATGAGTTAATTGCTAAGAATAGTTTGAATTTCTAATTATATGCACATATATATGTAGTTCAATTTGCCTATTGGCTTTGAAAAACCTAGTCTAACCCAGTTAAAGGACATTCCACCTTTTAATCTAATAAGAAAATGATTATCCCCAGTTGTTACCTCCCTTTGTATTGTTTGTCATTTGTGGAAGCTTGTAGAATACAATGGTTAATAGAGATTATTGTTTTGTGGATTTTTTTTATCAATTTCTGTCAAGAGATAAAGAGGAGAAAAGGCTTGAAAATTTAAAATTCAGAAAGCTTGTTTTCAGAGAGATGTTGGCCTTTGCTTATGATCATAAGATGTTTTTATTCTATTAGTGTATAAATGAAATAATTGGATGGTTGAAATCAAATAGTGTTGCATCTAGGCTATATGATCCTGAGATTCATACAATTCTTCAAGCATGCAAGAATAAAACTTTAAATGTGGCATAAGTTATGCAAAATAGATCAAATTCTTGCATGTTTATATAATGATGTGCAGTAGTTATAGTAATGAAGTAATAAATTTAGAAAATTATATTATTTACTTTGATATACACCATGGGCTCCTTATAAGTCAGTGCCATTCAGCACAGTTGAAATGAGGTAATGGGAAACCATGCCCATATGGGATTCAAGCGAAATATTGGGTGGGGAAGGTATAAATTGGGTAAAACATTAATTTTCCTGTATATTATGTATGTTTCTCCATGTTGAACCTGCAGCAATATTACAATCATACTAAGATTCCTTAGAGTGACAGAATAATTTTAGATCATTTCACACACCAAAAACTTGGCCACATTTGTCCTGCATAATTGCTAAAAGAACTAAGCAAAAGCTACTGGCAGACATGCCTACTGTCCCGCAAAATGCCCAAATTTGCCTTTGCGTCCCGCAAATATGTATTTAGTGTTGAAAATCTGCAAAAGTGGGGATAAAAATCTGCATGTCATAAAATGTGTTATCGCCGACTGGAACAGAAAATTATAAAATCTGCGTATGCGCGATGGTTTAAAATTGCCATTGCAAATGCATGGTCTGAGGCGGTTGTTACAAAAGTATGCATTCACAGATTCTTTTATATTCTGATTACAATAAATTGTTTCTTGATTCTGGACAAAAAATTAATGGCTTCTAAAAGGCATTTCGATATCGAAGAAAGTGATTCAAAACATGCATCAAAAGAATGCTCAATGTTTTTTTTAAGATTATGCTGATGTGTATCAATTCTTCAAGCCAGGAAAAAATGCAGACAAACCCTTTCTGCGACATCTGTGATTGTGAATTTTCAATAAAGTCTCGATGAATGTTTTATATATGCACACACCTTTCAGGAAAAAGGCGTTCCAATCTTGAAAAAGAAGTAAAGCGCTTTAAGAAAATAGTTGGATTTTTTTTTATTATAGGCTGGATCTAGTGCGACTTCCTAGTCTATGCCTAAGTCTGATGTAATTAGAGCTAAATTTATGCTAGTAGATATTAATGAACTCAATCTGCCTCTAAGTGCACTTTTTTAATATATTTTCAAAGGCTTTTAAAATTGTTCAGTGGCACTGACACTGCTAAACAATTTCAGTGCAGTAGATCAAAAGGAACTACTATTGTTAAAGAAATAGCAGGCAATACTACATTAAAATTAGCTGAAAGAATGCGGAATTGCTGAAAGAATGCGGAATTGCCCATTCACTGTTTGTACAGATATAAGCAATGATTAAGAAAACTTAATGATCTTTCCTGGACTTGAATTTTGTATACTTGAACACAGTGAAAAATGAATTGTTGTGTAGGGTTTATTCCAATTTTCAGCATAAGATAGGCTATACATGGCAGCCAGTATCATTGGTGGAGGAAGAACCTGGGAAAACCCCAGAGAAAATAACTCGCCCATGAGAAGCAACAGGGATGCTTTCTCACATACCCACATTGGCTAAACCCGAGAATCAGAGACACACAGACAGAGGTGAGATGGCAATGATCTGTAATTGTGAGCGCTTACAGTATTGCAAATTAAATCCACAAATAATCCAAGAATTAAAGACACAATTCCAAGTAATAAGAAGCCTGAATAAAACTAAATTCAGGTCCCAGAGAGATCCAAACTTGAATGCAATGACATGTATGTTATAGTCTGTGAAGTACTGATTTGTTGACAGTCTCTTATTGACATACCTAAATATTATTCTAGGTTCAAATTCTGTCTAAATTCCAATGAATGCCTTTCTCCCAAAATTTTATCAGAGCACTTTTGTATTTCCAGAGAAAATGATCACTTTAATAATTTGAAGAAAATAATATTCAAACCAAACTGGTCACAACACAATACAACTTAAATGTGCTGGATATTAAAGGACAACTGGTAAAATTCTGACAGTCACATGATAATGTAGTCCTCTGTTTCAACTCCTTTCACAAATTAGTATTTTCTTAAAACAATTAATACCAATTGGAAAATAATTTTCTAGCAAGATTTAATGAGCCTTGTTTATTTAAAATATAATACACCACTCCCTCAATAACTCGCGGACATCAGGGTCCAAAAACATCGACCGCGATATAAGCGAGGGCGCGAGTTATCGAGGGACCTATAACAAACAACAAAACTAACAAAGGCAAAAGGGGGTGGGGTTGGCTTGGCATGTTACAGTGTTGAATACTCAATAAACATGCTAAGATTAACAGTGAATAAATATCTCTTCATATCAGTATATATTATTTTTTTCCTCAGAGTAACATTAATTTCAGGATAACTTGCAGTATATTGATCATCAAAACATTATTCCACGTGGTTTTAATTTGCTTAACACATGTACGACTTCACGTTTTGACCGCAAATTTGAATCACCCACGCATGAGTGCCCCAGTTACACCACGTGACCACGCAGTCGCATAAATGTTATTATTTTGGAATTATTATTCTTAAGATAGTTATTGGTAAAAACGTAGTATCGCAAATAGAAATATCTGTACATGTACGATGGCTAACTTTCGAAATTCGCAGAGCTAAAAAAACAATGAGCAAAGATTACTTTGATGCGTTACGAAGATTTCAAGGTGTCTAGGTGATGATTGTTCATAATATACTTTGTGGGATTTCTTTGACATGTTTGTTCGGAAATCAAAGGAATCAGTCTGGATTTCTTTAAAAGAGCCCGCAAGGTACCGATCATTTAGCACCCACATTCAATAGTTATCGTCTACAAAGAGGTTTATTACCCGTAGAACAAATGTTTTTTTTACCTTGGAATATAATGCCTCGGGGATAAGGGTTGGTCCTGTGGCACAATACCAAGGAATTTTATTAATCAAAACAGATGGTCTGATGTATTGTTTATTTATATTAAGCAGAGATCTGGTTTCTAATTATAGCCATAGGTGTCACACCTGTTTGAAGTGGTTGGCGAGTGTGGCGATTTTTTTTTTTATATTTTTTTTTTATAGGTACCCGCGTTTACGTTTCAATATCCGGGTTTTTCTATACCGGTTTACCCAATGACAGCCCTAGATACATTACTGATATTATATACTTTAATGATGTTAATACATAAAATGTGAAAACATTTTCGATTGGTGAAGTAAAATTAAATTTGATAACGGTAACGAATACGAGAACGTATGCTCCTATTGGCATGCCTTTGAACTTTCTTTTATTGTACTTACCTGGTTTGATTTGATGCAAAATAAGTATTCAAAGTGATAAAACAACACCGGTCTCTTTTAATTGATTCTATTTTTGTAACAAACACTTCCAACGCTGTTGATCCAAACAAAGCCGGCATGTAATTAGGTTCTCGGGTTTGGGTTTCGATGTGACGGTTGACTGACTCTTTTCATGCTTTCATATAATAGAATAGGTATGTTGCCATTATAAAGTGGAGACAAAATTAAAGGATTATAATGTGAATTTCACCTAGCCAGATATTTAATTAGTGTCTATGGATTCTATCTTTACGGGCAATAATCACCATTTTCGATGATAAAAACGAGTTATATATCAAGGTTTAATTGACCAATTTACCATTTCTTATCACATTTTTCACTGTTCAACACATTTTAAAATATATTTTCTTTGAAAAAAATCGAGAGCCATGCCGGACACCGTTTTATAAGTGGGTTCGCGAGTTATCCGGGCACGAGTTATCGAGGGAGTGGTGTACCCTACAAATTCACTTTGGAATCCCCTACCATGATCTAATAAGCCCCTTGTTTATTTGCAAAACAATAACCTATTAAATTCACTTAGGGATTTCCAAAACCCTGACCCTGATCAATATGTTTATGCCTTGTTTACCTGAATAATAAGTTGGTTAATGAGCTCACACCCATTGAAAAAAATAAAGCTACTTAAGTTGTTTACATAAATGAAACAAAAAATAATTTAAAAAAAACCCACTCGGGTCAAACAGAGATGAACTAAATGAAATAGGAGTTGAGTGCCTTACCCAATGACACACTGAGGCAGCTGGCCTGGGTGGGTATCGAGCCCACAACTGAGCTACAGCTGCGAAAGCAGACTATTTGCACAGAACATAATTAAATGGCAAGTTAGGAAAATCATAGTAATCTGATTAATACATCCTCCCAATTTTGTGCGGGACTGAAGGGGAGTTCTGCCCTTTTTTTTGTATATCCATGAATGCAACACTGTAAATGAAGCTTGAGTGTAATAGCAAACTGGAGTTGTATGGTTTGACTTGACATCAGACTATTGCCTGATTGAGGTGACATTAAATAAAATAATTCCATGAACTAGTTATCCATTTTGTAGTAATGCTTATAGTATAGAGATATCCATCATAATGTAATGAGTCAGCAGTAAAAATATTTTGTGATTTTTTTTTAAGTCTTACCCAGTCAGGAAGCAGATAAAACCAAAACCAACAAACAACACCTTCAATGCAGTTACAAGCTCTACTGCTCGGAGGATTTTGGAGGCCCTTGAGAAAATGTCTACACCAGTCAACGTAAGTCTTGCATTAGATTTGTACTTTTAAAAAATATATTTAGAATAGTTTGTAAATGGGTTCTCTGTTAAACAAATTCTGTGCATGTAATTTTGGTTGCTGTCCATATTTCTACAGGGTTTTTTTTTACAGGCTTTTTTCTTTTAAGATGTGCAGAGCTCACTAGTTTTGTCATGTGGGCTTGATTATATGCAGGCAAGCAGACAGACGGACAGACTAGCTGCATTTAGTTGCCACTATCTGACAATTGCTTAATTGGATACTAATATTGTGAACCATTTTGTTCTATTATGCTTGTAACAGATTTGTTTAATTCTTCAACATTGTAATTGTGAGCAAAATATATTCATTTGAAGTGAACAGAATTCTTCTATATGGTTGTTAGACATGTACGTTATGATCAACAAATTGTAACATTGGCTTAGTAATACATGCCTCACTTTTTAGCATTTTTAAAAATTTACCAGCCAGGTTGCTTTGATTCCTTGAATTGTCAAGTCATTATTTCAAGAAAGAATGTAATGGTCAATAAATTAATGAGCGTAGAAATAATGTTTTAATTTTGTTTGTTTCTTTTTACATATGTGAAGGAATATTTGTTTTGCTTTTGTGGTTTTCAGTGGTACATTTAGCACATTGTAGACAATAACATGCAGTAAACCAGAAATTTTGGGGCATCCATAGCAATATGCACAATTTTTGTTTAACTGTCATAACATTTGTTCAACATTCAACACTAATTCAGAATTCTTTTCGGTTTTGCTGTCAAACTTGTAACCACAAAAACATATTAACAGTACTTTCTCTCAGGTTCATATGTTGTTTGGTTTAAAGTTTTTGTTTTCTTATAAATGTATTTCACATTTAGGGCTGTTCCATTATAACATACCCCACCCCGTCCTCCGGGGCCACTTTCAAAATCGACCAACTCACAACAGATGCAATAAAAAAAAATTGTGATCCACTGTCAGATATGTTTTAATCGAAAAGCACTGCCCCCTGCAGGAGCATATTAATATATACACAATTTCTGGCTATTGGTTTTTGGGTAGTACAAGTGATTTTATTATTGGGTTGGGGAAAGAAGCAATTTAAATGACAGCTGGCTGGAGGTAATCTACTGAATTATAGATCATATAATCTACTGAATATTTTTAGTTGTATTCATTCCTTATAATCAATCTTTTGTCCTTTTTGTCAGTCATGTATATCTCTAATATATGATGTTTGTTCTTTAACTTTGCAAAATATATATTGTACAATTATTCTGTTATTTCTAACAAACACTAATATGGCAATAATTTTTGCACACATGAAGTTGACCCACTTTTTACTTGAGTCTCTTGTTAATTAATAGTTTTAGATTTTACAACAAATCTATGCACATTATATCTTTATCACACCTTTAATACATTATCACAAATATTTTGATTGTAAGAAAATAGAAGTTACAATTTTATTAGAAGTATTGGTACCAGTAAAACTAAAGGAGATGGTAAAAAAGAATCAGGATGAACAGATTAGTAGTGTAGTAAAGAGTCAATATATCAGAATGACATCAAGTATTTTTTCATCAATTTCATCATTAGTTGATGACATTGCTTCAAAATGTGTACTAGATAATAGTAATCCAATTTGAAATACTAATACCAAATGATGACTTGGAACTAAGTGCCAAAATGTTTGCAGAAAATATCAACATCTTCAAAATATACATAGGAAAAACCAAACACAAACAGGATAAATTGTATTCATCTTGCTATCCATTTACACATTTTAGTCAATTTCTTATGCTTAATGTCGTATATGTTTTTCACATAGAGAGCATGTACTTCATTTGTTAATATATCTGCATGATTTGAAAGTTAGTCTTGTTATTCTTTTGTTGCCATAGTGGTTCTGCCAACCAGAGATCTACACAAGCTTAATTATGGTGTATAGGAATTCTCTGATGTCCCTATGTCCCTATATGTTGATTGTTTTTGAAGATGATCCTCCTCCTCAGTGTACAAATATTATTCTGTGCTGAGATCTCCATTTCACTGTCTGCTGTCTGAAGTGCATATGCATAACTAGCCTGAACAAGTTAGTGTTCTTTATGGTTGTGCAGTTTTCAACATTTCACTGGCATGGCCCCATGGGTATTCTCTTCCATATCTCTGCCAAAGATTCACTCCCATGGCTCAGTGCTTTACTGCCTCTTATTCCAGATTTTTTCTCTTCCATAATGCTGTATTAGGGTTTTTAAGTCCAACATTCCCATAGTCTGCTTGTTCTGACATGAGTAATAAATATAACTGGCAGTCAATATCTATTTTGGGCTCAAAATCACACTCTGGCATTTCCAGTGACATTTTCCCGATGTCCAACAGACTGATATAGATGAAATTCATTGTCACCAGCCAGTATTTGCTGACTGAAAACGTTGACCAGCAAACCCTGTAGTGATTCAGCCATTTTAGTTTCCTCTGTGGCTCTTATTTGAAATGCGCATTTGTAAAACTTCCACGATAAAAGTAAGGTTAAAACTTCCATATATACTTGTTTCTGAATCTGGATGTCGCATCAAGTGCTCTCTGGCAGTGAGAATCATGTTGCAAAATGCACTTTTAAGTTAAAAGTTTAATAAAAATTGCATTCTGTGCAAAGCACTTTTTATATCTGCGATGTTGATGTAATTTGCTAAACACATATAACTGCTATAAAATTATGCAAATTCATATAAATTAGATGTACTTGCATCATTTTCTGACCCAATGTTTTATTCACGTTAGACCGGGGTTAAATGCGATTTTAAGATATATTGTTTTTTCTTTTCTTCTGACAACCCTACCATCGATTTCTCATTTTGTTAACACAACCCACAACAGATGTGATTCTCAATCAACCTCCCACTGTCAGAATCAAAATAGTTTGAAACACAACAACTACAGAAGGTTTTTTGAAGTGCTGTCCCTGTGGGGACATGTTTTACTGGAACAGCACTTACTGTAAACTCTCTTCTAATGTAAGTAATGGCTTACCTGTCACAATTATTAAGCTTTACCCTTTCTGCATGGAAAGACTTCATCAGTGTTATATGTACCAACTACCTCTTTTAGAAATTTCTAAGAACATGTGCATCTGCCCAGTAAGATCACATCATCAGTGCATTCTCCATAGAAAATTCCTCTTTCTTTCCCCAACAACCAAGAAGTTAACAGAGGAAGGCATATTATGACGAAAAAAAAATGCCTTTAAGAGCAGTGGTTTCATACCAGGTCTTGTCATTAATTCTTTTGAATAAATTTTAATAACCTCTTGTCAGTATTTATGAAACCAGACATTGATAAATTGTAAAATTAACATACTAATTTTTTTTGAACATTATTTGCAGTCATGACAATGAATCTCAGAAGGGTTGTTTGTTAACAGATTCTAGGCCTGTGTTAAGTGTTTTCATGGGTTTTTCTTAAAACTTTACTCCAAGACAATGATGTTCTGTTGTTTTTAGTCATAAAAGGAATAAACCAGTTAAACTGACATTTTCGTTTACAGTATCAAAAACAGTGGTGAGAGATAAATGATGTTGACAAGACCCTTGTTATTATGCCATCATTTTTCACCATGTGACTGAAATCTACCTTTGTTGCTAACATCACTTTTTGTATCTCAGTCATGATGTCCACCCACTATGACTACTTATGAAGGTCGCAAGCATTGTTGTCATCTGTTTGTAGTTGTTTTCCAATGAAAAAAACACTGACACTTTGGGAAATTTACCAAAATAGTTTTTGGAGAAGAGAAATAAATTTAAGAAACATTTTTAAAAGCTGCCCAAAAATGATAAAGATAAGACGAAAAGAAAATGGACTACAAGCTAGGAAATGTTGACTCTTAAAGGTAGGAGAGCAAAAATCTTAAATGTTTACCCCATTGTGCCCCAGTTATATCAAACATGTACATACAACTGTTTATGACAAAAAAATGCACTTTTCCAATGAGAAAGAATCCTTTGTCCGTTCACACATTATTCCACAAGCAGATTACCATATAGTGTATCCTTTCACTACTGATAGCATTACTTGCCGTATTTCCAATACATTTTCCAAGAAAAGGTGAACTTTAAAGTTCAGCACATGGAGATCTGCACAGGTATATATTTGGTGGGTATTTAATACATGGACAAACAATATTTATTACAACACCAGTATGTCACAATTTCACCTCCTTCAATGAAAAGGAAAGTTATATGCAATAGTGACATATATCTCTAATATCCTATGAATCATCCAATTATGGTCACTTGTGCAACATAATACTTTTCGTTATGGCCTTTATAGAGATGTGTACACAGTATTTTTTTTTCATTATTTATGAAACAACTTTTCTAAATTGGAACTGAAGAAAATTAAAAGTTTTTTTGTAATAAATATTATTTGTTAATTGCATACAACATCCATATATTAAATGTGATAATACTTCATTACTATCAAATATTTGTTTTTGTTTTGGAAACATGTAAGAATTGTGTTCTTTGGATTGAAACAGTCATGTCTCAGCCCACATTAACATTTTTATATGAATATGCTGCGTGTAAACACTTGTGTGTGAACTATATTGCAAAAGTGAGTTCTTTTCACTTTGAAGGAAATTAGCTTAATATTGTGTACAAAATGTACACAAATGGTCGAGATGTCACCTGTGTATGGTCAGATGATACTTGGCATTGCTTAAAGCCCTCACATATATGAAGAGGAAGATATTTCTAAGGGGATTGAATGCACTCCCGCAATATGAGGGAGGAGCAGCACCAACCCTATGTCCGACTGCATTTACCTTAATAAGACGGGGTAAGATAGCATCTAGCAGGGAAATAACACTACATGTGTCGTTGTAACATATTTCACAAGAGTTTGAGTGCAATCTTCTTAGTAAAAGGGGGAACAGCAGTACCTTCCTTATACATAAAAGTGAGTCTTCTAAAAGAAGACATCTTCTATCATTAAGGGAAGCAACTTGCTGGGTCCAAGTGCAATCGCCCAACTAAATGAGAGAGCAGAGTAGCACTGTCCCATAAGCTAGTAGAGTAATATTTCTGGAGTGAGTTACGCTAGAAACCTTATGTCTCCCCTTTGGGGAAGAACAAGACCTTTATAGTATCAGAGGTAATTTCTAGAGAGCATCAGGCTTACTCAAGAGGTTTGTCTTTATCACTCTTAGTTCTGAGGACAGTTCTCACAAATCTATATCACCATTAACTATCATAGACCGGTCATTGATGGGCCATTCATCACTGGATTAAGAAGGACCTGATACAGGGTATAGGTCTGGTTTGCAAGACATGCTGATTCTAGGTTCTAGGTGTAGTGTTTGGGGAAAGGTTCAACTACCCATTTCACTACATGGCCTAATTGTCATTCAATCCTTCTGTTACATGGAACTTCTTCAGGGAGAGAACTACATCTACCATGGATGTCATCCATGTGCCCTTCTGAATGCATGAATGATGATTTGTCACTATACCCTTTGAGGACCATTCTGTTGCTCCCTGTGCTGAGATGTAGAATAGTAATGTCCCTTCTTTCTGGCCTTATTTGCAGAGCAATCATTCAGGCAACAGTTCTCTTGTTTTCCTACACAGGAATATGTTACCTTATTAGTTCATGTAGATTTTCAAGAATTAAATGTAATTAGGAGGATAGGGCAAACATACTCTTTGAAGTTCTCTAACACCTTCACCGCCATAGTCACAAGCATGGTCGAGGATGAGGATACTTGGTCATTCTTTATGCCTGATACCAAAGTTTACTGCAATGTTCCCACTATGTGCCCCAAACCAAGTGTTCCAGTGACACCATGGTCATACATGCCAATCATTACGCTTTTTTGTGTAATCATTAGGTTTGTTTTCACTAAATTATGCCTTACATGTAAACATATAAGGATTACATGATTTTGGTATATCCCCTTTCTAAAACAAATCATTTTTTTGTTTTTGTTAACATCCCATTAATCACACAGATCATATTCTAGAAAAGACAGCTTCTATGTAAAGATGTAAGATTACGCTTGTCCATAGACTTCCATGCACTTTCCTAACAGTGTTATCTTCTTTTGACCTCATTCTATTTATAACAGCTGTATGGCTTAGTGAGGAGACAACAGACTGGTTTTCTAAATTTACTCTCACAGATTTTTTTGTCTTAGTTCATATTATATACAGAATCATTAGTTTTGTACCATTTTAATGCTGGCAGTGAGAGATAGTTCTGTATTGTTAGCCAAAAAAACCCAATTCAGATAAAGGCGGTGTAAAACATTCACAGTCTCAATTGGTAGAAAGTGTTTTGAAATGCTGCATGGGAGTATGTTGCTTTTTAAATCTAAAAGTGCTACATATATGAAAACTTAAAAGCAATAGTTGATGTTAAAAGACAATAGAGATTAAAAAATCATTTTGTATGTATGCTCGTTGAATTTGTATCATGTTATAAGTGGATTACTCTTTTTCTTCTTGGATTACTCTTTTTGTCCACTTAGATTACAGTTTTTCGTCACCAGGGCTTGGCAGGTGTAGAGAAACTGTCAGGTACAATGCCCAGACTGGATTTGCTGTTACATCTTTTCTCTAATGGTTAGGAAAGGTCAAGAAACATCAAGACACAAAGTGTAGTCCGTATCTTTGAGACCATTGAGTCATTTCATATGAGCCTCGAGCTATAAGTTCATTTATGTGCCTGGCCATGGACACCACCTCACTTGGTTAACTCATTAACCCCTAGTGCCATGTTTACAGGGCAGGAAGTGGTAGCCTACTGCTGAACTCTGTAGCATTAAGGTCATATGCGACACAATAAAGTGGGTGGTATTATTGAAAAATAATATGGATGTTCTAGTTGCACTACAAAATACAGAGGGAAAAACGTTACTTTTTTGACCCAAGTTTTTTCCAGCCAAAATTCCCCTGAGGTCGTGATCCGGTTTTGTGTCTGGATTTTAGACTTTTTTTTGCCTCAGATCTAAGACAGACCAGTCTGAATTGCACACAGACATGTGAACGCAAAAAGTAGAATAAGATGGGCATTTAGAATGAAGAGTGGTCTCGACACGAAAATGATAGGTCCGATAAGCAAAGAAAAAAAAAGAACTTTAATTTTTACCCTTCTGCTCATGCTTGGGTGAAAGAGCCAAAGAAAATCAACGTTTCTTACACAAATAGGCATTACGTTAACCAAAATGTCTTGTAAGTCAATGTATTAGGTTGTATTCAGAAATATCTCCCAGAATTGATTTTCTACTCGCATTTCAGGCGAAAATGACAAAAACTTCTAGGGGTTAATGGGTTAAGCTTCAAAATTGTGCATTTTACAGGGTTCCTGCAGGTCATGGAATCCTGGAAAAGTTTTGGAATTTAAAAAATAAATTTGAAGGGCCTTGAAAAGTTTTGGAATTTGTCAAAACCTTGCAAAGTTTTGGAAAAGTCATAGAATTTGTGACAATGGAGTTAAAGAAATTGATTACTTCAAATTTCATAGAGCACCGAGAACCAATTAAATAAAATGATAAAATTACAATTGATAAATGGTTTCAATTCATATGATAAGAGTAAGTTCCACTAATGGAAGTATCATGTGATTTCCGGCGTAGTTCACTAAATAAAAGAAAGCAACTAGAAAGTAATGTGTTTTGTTAATATTGTAAATAGGAACACGTACAAAGACTACATAGAATTGTTTCCTTTTTTCATTTGAATACAAATTACATGATCATTGGATTATGACATGAATTACTACATAAAGTCAAAGTGTGCTAGCCCAGGTAAATTTAAAATGTACATATTAAAAATATTTGTTGTTAACTTATTTCTTATTTTAGATTGAAAAATGTCATTCTTTATGTTCATTTACTTGATAATTCAAGATAATGCAGTCCTTGAGTTTTATGAAATGGCCCTGGAAAAGTTTTGGAAAAGTCATGGAATTTGTTTTTGTTAAGTCTGCAGGAACCCTGATTTCAATAGGGTCTTATTGCTTGCCTACGTGTTAAATCATTCTGCAGGTTTAGAGTAAAAGGCCAGCTCATTAGTGACTATATCTTCACATGCTAAATCATTATCACCAGTTGCCTTGCAACAACCATTAGAGACTGGCAGAAACTGTGACATATAGCCTATGATGATGGCATTTTCAGCAGACCTGCTTCATCTCCAATGAGATATGTAGCATTGCACTCTTCAAGCTTTTGCTTTTAGGGACCAACAACATAGGTTACTTGCATTGGTTGCTGGCTCGTTGACACAAGTCAGTTTCTGCACATATCCTGATGATGATGCTACGAGTCAGCTACAATTTGTACCAAAATGTATGCAACCACAATGGCAATGAACCAGCCCCCTATATGTGTTCTTCACAAACGCGACAAAATAAGTAGATGGGCAAGGGCAAAGGAAAACAGCCCTCTTTTGCTTCTTCTTCCCCAAAGAGGTAAACATGGAAAATAGATGTCAAATCTAGGGACATGTCACTCTTCTTCAGTGCATTCGTCTTCCTTATAATACTGGTAGGTGCTCAACTGGCCCTCATTTTAGAAGTCTGGTCAAACATCATGGAAGATAAGTGGGTCCTTTCTATTGTGAAAAAGGTTTTACGTCTCTTCTCATAGAACTCCCTCTCTGTGACATTCATCTTCCATCAATCAAAAAGTTTTCAAATTAAAGGAAGATGTACACATTGTACTTCAGAAGGGCGCAATAGAGATGGTTGAAAACAAATTCTGCAAGTAGAAACGTGCCAAATGGAAACTGCACCATCAGTTTGGAGTGTTATAAAACCGGCTCAGAGAGTAGTTTCTATCGATGTTCAGGGTGTTCCTCCACAAAAATATTTTTTATTCTTTATTGGACCAGAAGTCTTTTAGTTTCAAGCCATTCTGCTCAGTCTAACATCAGCACTCAGGATATTTACCAGAGTCATGGGAGTAATTGATGTGCACTTGAGATCCTTGAGAATTTTGTTAATTCAGTGTTTTGAACAGTCTCAATGCTTGCACATGACCTGCTTTTGCTCTGTAGTGACACCACTGGGACTGATTCCAAATTTTCAGATATCAGATCTTATTCCTTCTTAAAATTTCTTGTACATAGGAATGAAAATTTCCTTAAACTCCAGGGCCAGTTTCATGTTCCCATGGTTAGGATACATAGAATCATGGAACTACAATGGATATTACAGACCAAGACTTTATGTAGGCTTATCTGTATCTCTTCCTTCTGGGAACCATGAGTTCTGGCATCCCTTTGGAGACTGCATTTATGTCCTTTCCAATTTGGTATTTCCACTGGGATCTCTTCTCCGTTTAAATCTCTCTAGGGTCAACATTTCCTTATGACTGAATGTGGTGGTATAATCTGAGAGGAGTTCCCCTGAATGCTGGAGAACATGGATGCATCATTTAGGGTGGGGTGCTCATTTATAGCTGTAAGGTATACTTTTCCATGGCCAATGGTCACAGGAAGAGTCTCTTCAACTTAAATAATCAGAAATGAAAGTAGTGTTCTTTGTCCTAACAGGGTGCATAGAACACATCAGTAGTCATTGCATCATGATCTCTGATAACACGTCATTGGTTGCATACCTCAAATAACAAGGAGTTACTATGCTTCTTCTCTCTGCATGGAAGACTGAAACCTTGTTTGTAACAATCTGAATCGATTACAGAACTCATCGCATTCGAAGGAAGGAAATCATTGTGGTTGAAGACTTGTGCAGAATGGGCTAAGTAGTCCTAACAGAATGGTCTCTTCGTCCTGCAGTTGCAGTCTCTGTTCAGTCCTTGGACCTAACACTAGTTGACTTGTTTATTCAACAAACTTTTACCCCCAAAAGGAAACAAAGCAAGCCTATGTTTTATGTCTTTAAATTCTCATATCAGACAGAGTGGTCAGTGGACACCTTCAGTTTCAGTTGGGATGGTCTATTTGCTTATGCATGCCTGCCTTTATTGATTCCGTGTGTATTATAAAATCAGGGTGTACAACTCACGGATCATCCTGATTGCACCTCTGTGGCCACAGTGGTCAAGATTCATGACTTGCTGGACATTTGCCTTGTGTCTGTCTACTTTCACTACACAGAGGTATGCTAGTTCACACCAATCTCCAGAACCTCCAGCTTCACATCAGCTCACTTGAAATGATCAAGCGGCCAGGTATAGTTTTGAGTAAGTTGCCCACTGTATTGTCCAAGACATGATGATGTAAATCAAAGGTCTACAAGGCATAGTGGAAAATCTTAAGTTATTGGTGTGCTTGGAAACTAGTTTAATCCTTGCTGACCCTCTGTTGCTACTGTAGCAGATTTTCTCCTATTTATTTTTGAAGAGAAATTTTGTTTAACTTGTAGAATCAAATGATGCAGGGCTGCCTTTTCAAACACTATTAAATTTTCCAAGGTCAGTCCTTTGGTTCATATCATCTCTTATCGGATCAAATCAAGTTATTTTTAACTAGAGAGACCAGTGTGTCACTAGACAAAAAAATAAAACTTTAATGTGATCTGTGGGTATTGTGAAAACACAAGGAGCCTTTTAAGTTTTGCACCGAAATCTACATGTCTTATCAATTGATGAAGGATATTTACATTTCATTGGGAATTACAACTCCATTTCTCTGTTATGTCAGCCTGGTTTCCTTGCCAACAACCAGCTCACATCAGTATTCCAGCATTGATTGAAATTAAGTCTGATTCACATCTGTGCTGGGGATGATTATGTTAGGCTTCTTTGCCCCGTTAGTACTGTGATTCTGTTTAGCATCTGCTAAAGGTAGAAGGAGCAGTAGGAAAGGTTTTTCCATAGCTGACAACCCTAATGATTTTGGCGTGATCTCCACGGCTTTTTGAGTCATTCATGGATTCATGTTACATGTCAAAAAAATGGATTTCTCAATTATATTAAATCTTTAATTAAATAACCAATTTCCTGTTAAGTGCTAGTCATGATATCAGCAGTTGCTGAAATGGTCCTATATTGCTGGTCGCGATATTAGTAGAACTATGTTTGATTGATACAAGCCCAGTATCAAGCATTTTAACATATTCCAGTCAGTACATATAACAGTAGTTTTACAAATGATTTTGAGAGAAACTGAGCCCAACTAGAATTTTTCTCCGCGCATGCGTTGCCAACACTGATTTGAATAACCACTTAGCATTGATATTGAAAATGTCTTAACCACTAAGGAAGAGAAAAGTATTGCACAAAAAGTGGTTAGGTTTGGAATATACAAAAAAATTGGCTGTGCTTTCAGCCATCACTGACATGTAGGTTGTGAGATGTGTATAGTCACATGACTAGGAATGCAATGGCCAGATCCAGGTCATATTTCAGCAATGATGTACTTTTGACTCGTCGGTCAGCAAATTAGAAATTTAATGTATGCTATGCTCACAATTTCTGAGAAAATAAGTCATATTCCTATCGATTTCATGCAGGTATATCTCAATGAAAGGTTGTTCAAGTTTGCTAGGCAAGCTAGCAAGCGGCTACCCCTTTCCAACACCAAATGGAGTTGGCAAATTCCAACTTTTAGATAGGCAATGGACTCTGACTGAACACCCCAACATATATTTACAAATATTAAAAATGGGGTGGCAAAGTTCAATAGAAACTCAGACCAGATGGCAGAGATGCTGTGAGGAAGAACATTAGAAGCAAAAAAGCACACAGAGGTTATAAGAATTAAGAGTGTGAGTTCGAGTTTAAGTTTCGGCGAATGTGGATATGTGAGAAAGCTTGCCAGTAGCTACTCGTGGGTCGGTGGTTCTTTCCGCAGATTTCCTGATTTTTTCCTCCATCATTATTACTGGCCGCCATTTATAGCTTATCGTATGCTGAAAATTGGCATTAAGCCCCACAATAACAACTCTGCTTTTGTGTTTAGATAATTTGAGAGGAGACATTTGAAGGATTATTTATTAAAATTACAAATTGCTCATTGGACTAGAATATATTCTAGGATGATGGTGAATTGTTCAAAGAAATTCTGAACAATGCCATTGTGATAAGTACATTCAAGGATATGAAATTTATTTTGGAACATTCTGTTCTTTTGGACTTGAATTGAACTTTTGGGAAATTATTTTGGATTCATTTCCTATTACTGTACAATTTTTACATTTTTTTTTTTATAACTGAAAATTAAATTATTTTCTTCTGTTTTACAAAATTTGTCATTTTGATTCTTTCTGTTACTTAGTTTATAACCAAAGAAATGTGACATGTACACTATAATATGCTAGTAAAATCTAGGGGTCATAATGACCTTTTGAACAGGTGTTTTTAATGTAGAGGTTTGAGCTAATGCAGGTTTTATCAATAATTATTAATGCATATTTAATACTAATTATATTTTCTTTCTTATAGGATGCAAAGAGGTTTCCTGTGAATGACTATTTGCAAGGATCATTCCTTGCTCAGAATGTATGTATTTCCATTAAGAAACAATAGTTGTTCTGACAATATAATGTATAAATTCTTGTTTCTGTTAATAGCACCATGTGGGTAGTCTTATTTACTTTATATACCTTGTTATAAATCTGGAAAGGTAATAGTGTTACCCTTGTCTTTTCATGCATCCTTACATCTGCTACCATTATGTTTTCTGTTTGGGTAAATTTCTCATGCACCATTGACTCCTATGTCTTACTATGTCATGTGTGCCTGTTGGTGCATGCAGTATCTTTACATCAAGAGTAGGTCAGTGCAACATATATTCTATGCCTCATTTACTTAAAAGCTTATTGCTGATAAAGCTGACTTGTCATTTGTATTCCATGAACAACACATTTGAAGTTCAAGTAATGGGGTATGCTTCCAATATAACTAATGTTGGGCAGTAAGGAAATGATGTTAAAACAGCTATCTGACATAAACCGTCATTTCATATGATCAGGATGTTAGGTTTAAACGATGTTTCAATATTTAGTTTATAAAGATATGTTACCCCTTTATTCAGTCACCAAAGTCTCATAATTCTGTTCTTTCTTTGGAGTGCTTCAAAAGCAGTGATGTGATACTTTCAATAAATTTGTGACTAATCTATTTGAAATGAAATTCAAATGTTATGGACAAAATGATTCTAGAGGGAAGTATGAGATCCAGGCCAATTATGTTTAGCAGAGTTGAGAAGAAAAAGTGCATAGGATTTAAAAAAAAAAAGACTGGTGAATATTGGTATTGATAATATTGTAATACTTTAAAGGCTAACTACAAGACAAACCCAGCTGTTGTGGATTTCCTCATTAATTTGTAAGCATACAAGATAGCCTTATACAAAATAATGTACATCAGTTATGCCTGTATAGAGAAAGTTCTCTTAAATGCTAGGACAAGCACTGCATTACATCAAATGCAAAGTCAGAATAGCACGTCACGAAAGGATCACCTACTCTGTCACATGTAGGGTGTTAGGTTCCAATTTTCCCAGCTGTGACATCATCAAATCTTATTTTTCAGCTTTCAGTTGAAAGCTTTTGACCCACAGATGTGACTGATCAGCATTAGATTAATTAATACATGTAAAAAAAATGGTCAGGTTTCTCAGTTTGAGGGAGAAATTATATGGCTCATAATATGATGAAAAATCAATATTAAATGGATTTAATAGAACACAGCGATGTTTATGACCAGTATCTTTAAGAGTCGGTATTATTTAGACGATTAGGCATATAAGACTCTTGCACATAATAGCAACATTGGGGCATTGAAGCTTATTGTTGAAGAGGAAGCTGGCAGGTAATTTTTTTCAATAAACAGCAGGTCTGCATTTTAATTAATGGATAATGCTAGCATTTTCAGCATTGTGATTGAATGATGTGACTAAATATTTGATATAAACTTAAGACCTTGTTTCATAGTGTGCTACTCAAGAAAATGTTGGAATTTATACATAAATGGTTTAGGTAAAAGTTGTTAGCCATTTATATTTTTAAGGATTTTGAGTTCATCTTAATTTTAAATGTAGTAACTATTTGATAAATCCTTGACTTGTGCCAAAAAAAATTATTACCAATTCATGTCATGTATTTATTGATTACACCATAGCAGTAGTAATTACTTCCCTTATTTTGAATAACATTTTTTTATTTTTTAGAATGGTTATATTCTAGTTTGGTTCATTGAGAAAACTTTGGATTATCTAGAATATATACTTTGGATTCGACAGGTCTTTGAAAACCTGCAAAGAACTTGAATTTAAATATGGCAAAATAATGTCGGTCAGGTTTCTTTAAAATAACATGCAAGTTAAATGTTTGAGAGTCTGTGAATTATCAGAGGAAAGTTGGGTTTTGTGTCCATAATTTTCTGAAATGGTTGCAGTCATGCTATTTGCATTAATTGAAACACAAATTAAGTGTTTCAAACCAATTATGATTTACTTAAAGTGCAGTCCAGATAAACAAGTTCATAAGAAAAGAGAAGAGCGTGTGTTGTGTATGTAATTTTACTTTTTATGGTGTATCAAAAACTTCTTGAAAAGTGTTACATGTGTCTTGGAAAGTTCATATGTAGTCCTTGAATTTTATATTTCCAAATCCATATGAAACTGGTTTAACACTTCTATCTACAGCCATCCAGTAATAGATCATTTTCTGGGCAGTCAAGTAACAGGGCATTGCCTGGACCTTCAGGTTTCAACTCCTCCTTCACCAGCAGAAGATCTGAGGTAAGAGCACAAGATAATTGTGTAAAAAAATTAGCAAATTTATTGACCACAACAAGATCACAAAAATATTTTTAAAATTTTATGTTGTGTTTGCTTCCATTTTTTATGTCCAAAATAATTGTTTTAGGAAATGAGCACTAACTGTTCTAATCATTACATACTTAACTTTAATGCTTTGTCAAGTCCAGGATGGTACAGTGATTTGTTTTGAATGTCTGCCATTGCCTTGCACTATAAATTCTAATGGCTCTATTCTGTGGAAGACAGTCTTTGAAAGCTGCCTCTCAAACTGATAATGTTTCTGTGCTTATTTCAGGGCTTTTTATTTACTTCCCAACTGGTACACTTCTGGCATGGCCATGTGACTGTCCTGCATCATCTCACATAAATTTATTTTAAGTTGTTAGGTCCCAATTATAACATTTTGGAAAAAACTTTACGCACAGCATTTTGGCATGAAAGTCTAATTTATGCAAATTGTTTGTTAAATATGGGTTTCATTACTAACAGTAGTAAAATCCCTTTACGCCTTTTTGTTAGTGACTGCTTATTACAAGTTTATATAGTATTGGCAAGAAGACCATTCAGCTTTGTCTGGATTCTGCTGCAAAAACTAGAAAATCCTTCAAATAACTTTTCTCCAAAACTCCTGACCAGGAAAAAAGCATTACATCAAGTGTAGTACAACTAATGCAATTGAACTTTTGTCTGTGGAACAGTGTCAGTAATGTATGCGGACTAAGCAAGATATTCTTGAAAAATTGTATTCTAGTTCCACAGTTAGCTGAATGGCAGCATCACATATTTAAGCATTAAAACTTCTACGTAAACATCAAGATAAATGTTAACTATATCAATATTTTGCTGCAGTTGGTACTTATTGCTTTTACACAATGTGTGGCCAGTAGTTTACAAGCCTTAGAAACTGACAGATAAAAAAGTCAAAAAACAAAATAGGGTTGGCTGGAGACTACAAATTTGTCCACATACGAGTCCATACTATTTCAAATTTTTTAAGTGAGTAATTATCTATGAAGCACATAGAAGACATGTCTGGTCGGGTACAAAAAAGCTAATGTTATGATCGTGGAAAACAATTCTTTTCACTGACAAATGTCTCTAGACTGCCTTTTAATAGCTGACCAGCATGTAATGGCTGAAAATGAACTAATGATGACATATAGTGTTAATGCTCAGTATTGCTGTGAATAGGGAAAGAGATTTCCATGGGAACATGTGGTATGACCTCAAATCTAAAATTGTACTGTTTTTCAATCATACCAAAAGCAGAATACATAATGATGATGATAAGATATGATAACACTACTACATGCAATTGTGAAATATATTTTTCTTCAAGGAGAAGAAAGGGCCTCCCTTGAATAGGATAATGGTTCCAGAGTTTGCTACTATTAGTAAGAACAGACAAAAGGCCACATCCCCAGAAGTGATGGCTAAACTGGATGCAAGAATCAGGGAAGAAAATAATGTAAGATTTGCATAATCTCCTTATAAAAATGCACCTTTGAAAGGCTTATGATGGCAGATAGTAAAATGCAAGTGTGTGTCTTCTGGAGGCAGTAACATTGTATTATACCCCTACTGCTTGCAGCGGAGGCATCTTGTTTTGGTTATATCTGAAGAGCCATTAACTTTTTTTTAACTTTTTATATGTTTGGTTACTCATTCATTGCCTTTTCAGAAGCTCTATTTTGTATTCTGGCAAAATGGATTTCCACTATTTTAATAGCTGCCAAAGATAGTGTACTAAAGACTAACTTGGGCTGAATTTTCTAGCACATGGTAGAAGCCATTTTGATTAGGTCTGTGCGAATTACAAAAAATACAATATTCAAACAAATTTGAGTCGCAGTTCATGAAAGTAGTATAGAGGTATGTTAACATTCTCTCCATTGTTCATGTTACAAATGCAAACTTCATTTTTTGTGCTTGTCACTCAGAAATTCATATCTGTAGAGTGCTCCCACTCCCACTCTCACACGAAGACAGTTTAGTTGGTCCTAAGTGAAATTGATGCTGCTCAGACAGCAAACAGCAGCCATGTCAAACATTTTGTTACTGCTAATTTTCCAGGATGGCTGTTCAGTGTTGACCTTGTGCTTTTACAAGAGTTCTTGTGATGTCTAATTTGTCATAAATATAAATAGTATGCAACTGGTATTCAGTATGGCCTCAATTGTGCCCATCTTAAAAATATAGTTGTTTTCTCTTCATGAAAAGTTATATGCACAATTTGTTTTTACCAGAAGTCTCTTTATAGTGGTCCTAAATTAAAATGGTGCTGATGTAAGGGTGAAAGTTCTCTGTCCCCAAAGGTTGACCTTCAAATCATTCAAATCTTTTGAGTTTTTGGAGGGAGTGGTGGCAGGGGTTAAGCAATTAGGGAATATTTAGTAGAGAAAAAAATCTGCTTAGGGATATTGAATGTGTTTTGGTGAATCATGAAGTTCATGCTTCACTCAATAATTCAATGACCTCTACAAAAACCTGAATAATTTAGTCCTTATAATCCACCTCTGTTTGATTCCTACATTTGCTTCATAGGAACAATATTAGATAGAGGTCACTGAATTTTTTGAGTGAGACATATATATATATATATATATATATATATATATATATATATATATATATATATATATATATATATATATATATATATATATATATATATATACACACACACATACACACACACACACACACACACACACACACACACACATATACATACATACACACACAAAGTGTAACCCGGCTATAATGCGCTCCATTATAACGAGAATTCAGATATAACACCGTAAAGGACTAAAGTAAATTGCGTAAAGTTTTATTATCATGTTGGAAAAGAGATTGCTTATAAATTTTAATATAAGATGTTTATGGTGTGGCTCCCGAAATATCATATACATTTACTTGTATTATTTTCGTACACGGAAAACATTTCTTCTTAAAAGAGCAAAAAATAATGTGTAGAAAGTTTATTATCATTTTGTGGAAGAGATCACATATGGATTCTAATATAAAATGATCATAGCATGGCTCCAGAAATTCATTTACCTTATTACGGGTATTTTTCTCCTAACAAAATTAAGTACAAAAAGTAAATTATGTAATGTTTTGTAATCATTTTGGTTGGAAAAGTTATCTTATAAATTTGAATACAAGATGTTTGTGACATGGCTCCTAAAATACCATATATATATATATATATATATATATATATATATATATATATATATATATATATATATATATATATATATATATAATTCTTGTACATGGAAAACATTTCTTCTTAAAAATGCAAAAACTATTGTGTAGAAAGTATATTATCATTTTGGGAAGGAAATCACATGGATTCTAATATGAAATGATCGTGGCATGGGTCCCAAAATTTCATTTACGTTATTACCTGTATTTTTTTGTAAAAAAAGTAGTTCAAAAAGTAAATTAAGTAATGTTTTGTTATCAGTTTGGAAAAGATATAGCTTATAAATTTGAATCTAAGAAGTTTGTGGCGTTGCTCCCGGTATCACATGTATTATTCTCATACACAGAAATATTTCTTCTTGAAAGTGTAAAAGATAATGTGTAGAAAGTTTATCATTATGGGGAGGAAGTCAGGTATGGATTCTAATATAAAACGATCGTGGCGTAGCTCCTAAAAATTTTAAATTTAAGAATTAGTTTTGTGCCAAAATAAACATGGGAAATATGAATATCTGAACCCATATCTGGGCCTTTTGAGAACTTTGGTCTTTCTTTATTGTTGAAAGATGACAGCTTATAAGTGTTAATATTCTTATTACTGGTTCATGATCAATGAAGCCATCAAATCTACTTTGTGTTTGTCTACAGTGCATTCCCTGTATAATCATTGCTCAAACAATATCTGACATATGTTCTATAAGCTGCATTCACAACTAAGCAATAAAAAATGTGGTAGTTGTTAAAAGATTCTTACCTGCCTGAATTTATAAATTAATTAAAGTACATTGCTCATCAGAGTCAATTGCCGGGCTAAACTTGCTCAAAATATGGGTCAATGATTTATAAAACGTCACACAAATGCACATGGCTTCGCGGTATTGTTTTATGCAAAGAATTGACCAGTGAATAATGTTGTCCATTCCCCACAAATATCACCCTCTTGTTTATTGCTGTAGCCTGAAAGCAGCTGAAAATTAGTTTTTCAAACAATAATAAAGTATTACAAATCACTGATGAGAAAATTTAGCAGGGTGAAATTTTTTCAGATATTGTTATTTAACCTTATGACGTAATGTTTCATTATTCATTACATACTATTTGCCATTTATTTTTTTCCCATTGTATTTAGTCGCATTCCAATCTGCGACAAAATTAATGAATATTATAAATGTGTGCAGATATTTTCAATGCAAATATTTGTATTGTGGATTCAATGTATATGATGAGATTCATGGGTGAGTACATGGTGCTGAAACTCTATTCATGATGTAAATTAGACATGTATATATAAACTATACACATATATGCACCAATGCGTGGTTCTCTAAATAAAGTAATATATATGCAATATGTTATCACTGCAGGTGTTTTTCTCATTTAATATACATTGATTTAAAATGGTAACTGCCAGTGAAGCACATATTTTTGCACCCAATTTTACCCCCCTCTCCGATAACCCTGCAGATTTGTTGGTAACATACAAGGTTGCTTATAACATGGTTTGGATCATAACAGTCTGGTTCTCTGGCTCCCAACAACGGCATTATAGTGGGGTCAGTATAGTGGGGTGTGTGTGTGTATGTATGTATGTATGTATGTATGTATGTATGTATGTATGTATGTATGTATGTATGTATGTATGTATGTATGTATGTATGTATGTATGTATGTATGTATGTATGTATGTATGTATGTATGTATGTATGTATGTATGTATGTATGTATGTATGTATGTATGTATGTATGTATGTATGTATGTATGTATGTATGTATGTATGTATGTATGTATGTATGTATGTATGTATGTATGTATGTATGTATGTATGTATGTATGTATGTATGTATGTATGTATGTATGTATGTATGTATGTATGTATGTATGTATGTATGTATGTATGTATGTATGTATGTATGTATGTATGTATGTATGTATGTATGTATGTATGTATGTATGTATGTATGTATGTATGTATGTATGTATGTATGTATGTATGTATGTATGTATCCTGATTTATATCAAACATCCATTTGAATTTTAAGTTCAGCTCCTGAATTTTCATATTTACAGAATAATCGTGAAAAAATTCTGTTAAGATAAAAGAATCACATTTTCTTTGATAAAAATGCAATGGATCAATAAATGTATGTATCATATTAAAGAATCAGAATTTTGGATTGTTCATTTTCAATTTTCCTGCAAAATTAGTCAAATTTACTTTGTATTTTTACTGGGGGTGGGTGGGAGCAGCATTGCACCACCCTCAACCCAACCAGGGCATTTTCCCTAGGACCTACAAGGAGGCCAAGGTTTTTTTCCCAGTTTTCGTCCATGCTGATGAAATGAAGGCCATTAAGATGGTGATGGTGAAAATCTTGTTAATGCTACTCATCTAAAATGAAAAGTAATTTTGACATGAGGTTTTCATCCGAAGAGTTTTTCCATGTCTAGTTGATTCTGAATGAAAATGATGCTAGTTGACGTTTAATATGGCCATTATGTAGGCCATCTTGAAAATATATTAATTTCTACTCCTTCCAACTGGGTTGTTTATTTTCAGTTGCCATGGTCCCGATGTGTTAACTCCATCTACACTTTGGCAGATCTATTTGATATTTGAATGCTTTGCCATAGTAACATCTACTCGATAATCATGAGTTGTCTCCCATTTTATGTACTGTCAAGGTGGCGCTCACCAGTTATGTACTTTTGAGAGAGTGATGTATGTAAGGTGAAGTTGTTTGCATTTTAAACATGCACAGTGGAGAGAATGTTGGCATACCTATATACTACTTTCATGTAATGTGGATGAAATTTCTTTGGATATTGTACTTTTGGAAATTTTAAATGAGCTTAGGACACTGCAAACTAAAATGACTGCTCCCTTGTGCTCCACAAATCAACCAAAATTTGTCTAAAGTACACTATTCTTGGCAGCTATTAAAATATGGAAAATGAATTTTGCCAAACTAGATAATGCCAACTTCTAAAAGTGCAATGACTGAATTACCAAATACATAAAATGTAAAAAAAGTTATCGGCTCTTTTCTTTACAATTTACCTCTGAAGTTCGAGAAGTGAAAATGAGCAAGTAGAGATAGCACTTTTTTGAAAGGTGCACATCTGCAGTAAGGCCAAGCTGTATACTCTCTAACCCATATTACACCCATCAATCATACATCAAAATAAAGGGAATTAAAGGTTCTTTGAACAATACCTAAGATATACAAAGTCTCTTTTAAAAAACCAGTATAACTAGTGAGGAAACCCGGGGAAACTCTTTTTCTTTAAAATTTTAACCCTATGCTAAATACGAAACTGTAGAGCGCCACCCAACCAGCCAATAGCGTGTAACAGCAGTGCATTGTTACTTTGTTAAACACAAAACAAAAACATAACAAATATGGGCTTGTTATCAGCAAGATCTTGGATGAATTTCATAATTAGCAAGTTCCTTATATGATAATAGAGTAATATTGTATCAAATTGGCTGAATTTGTGACAACTCAGGAGGTGATTTTTATCAGAGATAAAATATTTCCTCAGAAGAGTTAAATTCACTTCCAGCAAGTCACAATGGGGTCAAAAGATGTAAGCTCTCAAGGAAGGAACTATAATAAATTCAGTAAGAAAAAAGGTACCTCCAGTTTTTCTTGAAGGACTTGCCCTTGCATTTTATTGATTGTCATAACCTATGACTTAGTCCATCTGCTTTAAACTGCTACACATCAAAATGAATATTGATTGGTCTTATGTGCATCAACAATATTTAAAGAAAACCAATATAATAAAATCTTCAAGAAAGGAAGATTTCAAGAAACTTGATAAAATGTAGCACAGTTCAAATGATGGCCACTATCAAACCAAAATTAGAGTCAATAGAAATATGAATATAATTTGTGATCCAGTTACATCCAGCTGTGTATAATATTCCAAAACACTATGAAAAAAATCTCTTGTGCAGTCATGTGCTATGAAAAAAAACTTTGTTTATCTACAATATAGAAAAACAAAGTGTTTTCTAATTAAAATAAAATTAAGAATTTTCTAGCCATTTCTTTGTTTATAACACTATTTGAAACATAGTTTTCTATAATTATATTTTATCAACAGTTTTAGATGAATCTTGGCTGCAAGACAATAGTATCCTTGAGAACCTGTATTCCGCAATAATAGGTCTAGGCTATACAATTTTCACATCACTTAACATGTGGCAACATTGGTGACAGCTGGTTACATATACCTCTGACTAACAAAATAAAGTGATTAGTTGAGCTATATTAGTACTCTGATGAGTTATAATAGTAATGATATTGGTCAGGGACCAGGAGAGAAGGGACTAGAGGATAGCCTCCACATCCTTTCAGTGATCACTTCCTGATATTAATATGAATCTTGCATCAGATTGGCTGATCTTGCTGTCACTCTGAAAGCTAGCTTTAATCCAAATTGGGATAAGGGTTTTTATCCTCATGATATTGAGTATATATCATCCATACTTATGAGTAGAGATGTGCTGAAGTTTTTGCCACTCTGATCACATATGTGTGATCTGACTTTGATCAAGCTTCAGATATAGGCTATATTGCTGAGATGTCTTGTATCTGATTGGATAAACTTCTTGCCTTGTTCAGACCTGGAGGTTAAATTTCTCATCTCATCCTGAAGACATCGATTGTAAGAAAGAGACTGCACATATTATTTATGCCATTGTCTTTGGATATTTTTCTATTTTGATGAAGTAAAATAAGTAAAATCAATATGATATAATGTTTGGGAGGGACTTTACCTTGTGTTCTTATAATACTAGGTAAACCTTTTTTTTATTGAAATGGTCAAATATTTAATCAGGTGAGCAATATCAAGTCTCTCTGTTTTGACTATAGATTCCACTTTATCATGGAGAAATTGTGGGGTATTGGTGGTGGGTTGTATATTTACATGAGCAGATTGCACACCATTCCTCTATTTATTATTATTATTATTATTATTATTATTATTATTATTATTATTATTATTATTATTATTATTATTATTATTTATTTATTTATTTTCTTGTTTTCAGGCTTGTACAGTCGAAGTCAACTCTTGGTAAGTCAGTACTGTTTTTTTTTTTTTTTTTTTTGCAGATGCTAGTTCCAATTCCAAGCTAAGTGTATCTATTTAACCAATGAATAATTTGCAAACTTGCAGGCCATGAATGGTTCAAATGAGAATAAATAAAGTTCTCTATTTTTATATTCCTGTCACATGGTGGAGTTTATTATTCTGTGTTTTCCTTCCCTCAGTCCATATACTAATTTGTCTGTGCATTTTGTTAACCTTTTAATTTGTACACAAAACTTGAGTTCTCCATGATCTACTTTTTCTATACAATAAATAGTCTGCATTTGGGGATGGTATGAAACCTGTCAATTTTGGGCTCAAAAGATCAGTGGTCCAAGGTAAATTGACCTGAAGAAAGTTCAACAAAATAACTTCACCTCTATACAGGACACTTGACAATTTTTTGGAAAAGCTTGCATTTGAGCTAAGTAAGGCACATATTGATTTGTGGTTAAGGTCCATGTTAAAGTGACTGAAGAAATACTGAACAATATTTTGTTCTTTATCACTAACCTTGACCACACTTGATGGATGGCTTCCATTTGAGATATTTTGCTCTAAAAGGGTCAGTGATGAAAATTTTTGATGGAATGGAAGGAAAAATGATTTCCACAAGACTACCCAATTTTTACGACATGGTTACACTAACTTTTGTAGATCGATTGCATTTGAGATGAGGATGACTGCTGTTTATTGATTTTGGGTTTTCGAAAGAGGTAAAAAGTGATGGTCAGGGGGACCTATAGAAGGAAATTGGTTTTCATAAAATAATTAAATAGCCCTGTGTCATATACCATGACCAGGCTTTGTGCAGGGCTTGTTTAAGACCAGAACATGGCAGATAATGAGCCAGGAATTAATAGATCAAAGATCAAGGTCACAAGGACTTGAAGTAGATTGGGTCTTGCATAGTAACCTGATTTCTGTACTTTCTTCCTTTGCCAAGTTGTTTGGCTATCATTATTTAAAATGAGGACACCTGTTGATAAGGTGACGGTCAAGCATTTTTCCAAGTGGGATTTACACAAAGCAACTATACTGCTTCTGTTCACCACATATACCATTGATCTGTCTGAAGTAGGTAACTGATGATTGTTGATTTGATCACCATTTATTGTGTGAGCACTAAAATCTTGAGTGCTCAAAAGGAAACATTGATGATTGGCTCATGCATAGTTCGTGAAATTCCCAACATCTATAGGAACAAGAGTGATGATACAGTATCTGAAGTTGATAGTAGATGTTATGTAAACAGATATTACCAATACATGTGAAAAGGTTATTTTATAATTCTTCCATCAGTATCTAAAAGAATGCTGCTTACTTCATAAATTGCTCATATGCCTAAAAAAGTTTGTCTTTACAAATGAATCAAAGTCACCTGCCATAAAGAGACTTTTTCCATTAGACTTGTAATCAGCTTTCTGATTTTAGGAGCATTTCTCACCAGGACACTCTGGCAGTGAAAGACCTGCCCACAGGAGCTTCAAGTGGAAAGATGAAAAGAGATAAAAGCTATCACAAGCCTGCAAAGAAACTGGAACAGGATGATATGGTATGTTTATGTCAGCATGCCACTTTTGGAGGTGTCTGTTCTTTTTTTTTCTTTTCTGTTGGAGAGGGGTGGGGGGAAAGAATATCCTGCCACATTGTATATGCATAATATCATATAGCCCTTATTATGTTGGTTTATTGTTGATTTATCGTGAGGTTGTTGTTGTTGTGGTGCTTAACGCCATTTTTCAGCACACGATTCATGGCGGCCAATATTAATGGTGGAGGAAGAAACCGGGAAATCCGCGGAAAGAACCACAGACCCTCGAGAAGCTACTGGCAAGCTTTTTCACATATCCACATTCACCGAATCCTAGACTCGAACCCACACAGACAGAGGTGAGATGTCAGTGATCCGTAACGGACAGCGCTTCAGACCACTAGGCCACTCGGGGTCCCCTTATCGTGAGGTAAGCACAAGATAAGAGAAACTAAGAAAATATATTTACTCAGATCTGGGTTTAATGACATATTTCCTGCTAATTAATGTTAACCAACTAAACATCCAGAGAGCTTTCCCAAGCCACAAATGAAATGCTGGTGGTTGGTTGATGGTCCATGTTAAAGTGACTGAAGAAATACTGAACAATATTTTGTTCAGTATCACTATCCTTGACCACACTTGATGGATGGCTTCCCCAGATTGTTGGTAGAATTATGGCCTTTTAAACATAAGTTATACCTCAGTGTAAGGTTTTCCTAATATGATCTTGAAATTTACATTTGAGTATAATTTTATGTCATTACCTCGTTTCTTTTTAAATGTTAATCATTGAAATTGTGTCAAATATAGCAGGTGGTCTAACTAGGATTTTCTGTTTAAAATGTGTTGTAAGCTGCAGCCATAATATTTGAACATAATAATGCATGTTTATTTTTCCAAACTTTTGAATGTGCAGAGTTGCTATAAAATCACACCAGTGGATTATATCAGAAATGGATTTGATATTTAATCAAAATTGAAAATGTTCCACGGAGGTAATTGACATGGCTGTGTTTAGCCAAATTGGGTGGCAAACATTGCAAGATAATGACATTGGTTCATTTATGCAGCAGAGTATTTCCTTTAGTGTTTTTCAAATACAGATATTGTAAATGGATCAAATTTACAGCAGAGCAACAGGATGGATCATGATCCCAACTGTACAAGTGTTAATTAGCCTGAGATGTCTGCTAGTTTTTAACATTGATTTTAAGGCGTGTTGTGTATGTCACTGTTTTTTTTTGTAATATAAAAAGTTTTCAAACCAAAGGATTAAAGATGTAATCCCACTCAGATGGCTTGAAAAACTTTAACTTTCATGATGCTACAGATTTCCTTACAGATCACCCTGATAATGACACACTTAAAATAAACCCTGTATGAAATTTGCAAAACATTGAATAGGACATATATTGATGTAGGTTTATGTATACTATACAATTTATTAAATGTAACATATTTACAATAGAAGAACAGTAACAAAAATTATGCAAACTTGAGATGAAGAGTATAGGAAGAAGTGTGTGTGTATATGTGTGTGTGCATGCGTGTGCAAATGTATTGTCTTTCATCCTTGCAATAAATAGATTTCAATAGATTTTAAAAGATACATAAAACTAGTACAGTTGTTGTGATTGTCAAATTATGAAGTATGAGCCAGTCCCATATTCATATTACACACCAACTTCACAGCTCCACTTTTTATTTCATTGCATAAGTACCTAACTCATGAAAATCTGGAATGAAGTGAAAGGGTAAAATCATTAAATTGTGTTCATTAAGTAAGCAACTTCAACTAAAAATTTTCACTAGAAGAAATACATAACTTTTTTATAATATAGAATTGGTAATTTCTCAGTTATTGATCCAGTTGAAAATTTAGATTATAATTTCACAGTCAATTAAATGATATATCAGGAAGGTAATGAAATTTACAGGTGGGGGCCAGGGTAATCTAAGACGCTCACATACACGTATCACCAGCATCTTACCTCCCTGGGTTCAGGTCTTGGGCCTGAAAGGATTGATGCATTTTGACAGTTTGTCCGGTTTTTATTATTTTGAGTTGAATCTGGAACTTATAGATATGTCAATTATAGCAAGAAGAATCATGGCTGTATCTTCGCTTGTGGCACCATCAGGAAGAATTGGAAAGGCTTAACTGACAAGTTGAAACATCCAATGTAGATCGCTCAAGGTGACTATATGACCTTTATGTGCCAAAACAAGAAACTAGTTGCAGTATTATCCACAGCATGTATATCCAACTATTGCTGATTTTACAAGCTGTGTAAACAGGACGATAGAATGATGTGATGAGGGGTTTGCTGTTTGGTTGGAAGAGCATTTTAGAAATGGTGGTGAGATAATGTTCCACTTTATGTTCAACATCTGCATTATCAGTGCCATTATAACAATGGTGAAGAGTCATTCCTAGAGGCAAGGAAGGAGGATATTAAAACTGATTTTCAAATCATTTCAGCTCAGCAGTTTAATTGCAGAAAGTTTACCATTCTGAAGAAATTTTTCACCCCAGTGGCACTGGTCAATATTGAAAAACATACTGCAGTCATTTTAAAGGATAAGCACAACCTGCAAATACTGCACAATGCATAATTAAAGAAAAGAAAGGAGACAAATTTGAATGTGGTGTTTGCATTGTTTATGTCTGCAGCTCTTAATGAAATGAAAATGTAATTTGCCAAGGTAATATCAAATGCTTTTTTTAAAAATTTTGTTGCATACTTGCATACTTTTTCTGTATGATTTAGCAGAATATACACAAGTCTCTATCTTCAAAGCACAAAATTACAGTAAAAATTTGAGTGACCTCTGCTATGAGAGACCACCTGTCATTTCTGATCACAATCATAATGCACAGATCATTTTTATTATATAAATACTTGGTCATGTGTGTGGTCATGAGCAGCCATCTGCTGAACACCACCAGTGACTAGAGTATCTTGGCAAATTATGCATTTTGACACTGAGCGACTGCATTGCAGAAATGGGGATAAATGACTATGTTGCATCTGTTCTAGGGATGATCATGATGGACTTTGCCCAGTTAGAACACTATTTCGCATCTGCCAAAAGGAGAAGGAAGAGTTGGAAAAGGCTTTTTTTTGTCCCCTTAAGGGGTTCAGCTGATGTTTTAGCTTCCACTACCTTTCAGTGGATTTTGCTCACCATCAAGAGACCTTTTCCCTCTCTCACAGCAAGAGACTCATTGTTCATAATGGTTGCAACTTGTGAGGTCAAGGTTGTTGCTACTTGGACATGTTTCAATAGTTTATTTTTAGATAATATTATGAAGAATGAGTTTTGGCACTCAAACAACTGCCTCTTCCTTTTGCCTTCTGTCATTACCAAATGAGACTAAAAATCAAGGTGTTTTCAGTCTAGGTCTGATATAAACTGTACAATCAGTAACCTAGTCAATTGCCAAATATAACTTCATCTCTTGTATTGGAAGAGGAGTAATTTGTCGTATTTTACTCTTTTAGAAGTATATCAGCTAACCTCATTACGGACAATTCAGCTGTTACATGATTTGTTTATTTAGCAAGGTGAATTGCATAATGTTCATACAGGCTGATGATTCTGAATTTAACTTGTGTACAGTTTTAAAATTGGAGAAACTCAAGTCTCCTGAATCATCACCTTCATAGACTGCTACATTTGTTCAAGACTAAGGGTGTATTTGATGTAACAAGAGATGTGATTAAACCAGTTTCTTTTAGTTGTATCCAGTTAGATATTGAAATGGCAGATGCTATTTTGTCCAATGACATATGCTTAGTGTCATTGTGGCATGAAGTTTGATCAATGATCCTTGGCTAGCAAAGATCAGCCTCTGGATGAGGAATTTAAAGCTGTGCATTTCAGTTCACTACCCAGACTGACCGTAAGTATTTATCCCTTTCATGGCTGAATAAATACAGAGGTGCCAGCTGATATGATTTTGCAGCAAGTCTCATGAAAATGACCCTTAAAATGTGGACCTGATGAATAATTTTTTTTTTTTTTTACAGAAAGAGATTGTTGCAGTTAGATCTGGATAATTGGCCCATTCTCATTTGATTTGGATCCTGGTTTCAGATTAGATTTAGTGGAGCTGTAGTCTTTGAACCAGATTAACTTTACAGGATACATAGATGCATTCAACTGCATATATTTTGTGATGCAAAATGTCTGCATGGTCAAGCTGTTGCTTATAGAATTTTCAGTAAATGGCATCCTACATGTACAAGACAAGAATAAATAGGAATATTTAGTAAAAGAGTTGGTTTGGCAACATTTGACATTTATTGAACATGTTCATTTGAGTATTTCTCGTTGCGGGTGGTATGGGTTGCTGTCATCATGTAAAATTACAAAATAGTCCAAGAATTAGTTAAATTTCAAAGATGGCAACAAATCATTGAGCTTCATAGGGTATGAAACTGATTTGTACAGATTATATTGGAAGTAATTAAGGTCTAATTGGACTTGAAAACAGAAACGTTTTAGCTGAACATAATGTTTACCATGAATTAGTTTCAAATATAACAACCAAAGTCTGTGTATACACTTGATGTAAGTGTTAGGACTGGTTGGCCTGGTGTCAGGATAATGTCAGACCTGCCAGTAATTACTATTTTGCCGCAAGTCTTAAAAAACCCCATTAAAATTACGGACTTGTGGGAATGATAGCAAAAAAGTACAGAAATACGATGTTTTGTTGTTTTATTTTCTGTTCCAGATATTTTTATACTGGTATGTTCTGGATCCTGATTTTCGTATTTGACTTTGTGTTCGAATTTGGAGTTTCATCTTAAGATTGAGTGGATTTTGGTAGGAAACCAGACTAACTATACCTTGGTACCTCAGATGCTTTAAACCTGCCTATTTGTTTGTGAGAAGCGCGTAATTGGTTGCCTTTGACTCAGATAATGCTTCAGTGATGACAGGTTGCAATAAAGGTGTATTTGGACATATAACTATGGTGAATCCTTCAGTGTATCTGCAGTGTTCATGCCATTTGATACATTTAGCAGCTAAATTGGGGGCTGATATACTGCCTTTTAGTTTTGATGACTTATTAGTGGGCATATATTATTTGGATAAAAGTGTGAAGAAACACATGGAACTAAAAGATCTTAAAACCCTTTGTGGGTAAGATTAGAGAAAAATATTGAAGCATTGAGTAACCATCTTCTTCGTCTCTTGGTGGAGGTATAGCCTGTTGGAACATTTGGAACCCTTACAAATATATTTTGGTAAAGAAACCAAGAAACAAGAGATTAACATACATGCCAACCATTACGCTTTTGGCATAATCAATGTTTTTTTTTTGCTAAATCACGCCATACATGTAAATGTATTTGGATTATGCTTTTTCGGTATATCCCACCTCCCAAAAAATTAATAATTTTCTCATTTTTATTAATATCCCACTAATCGCATATAATGTTTTCTAGAAAAGACAGCTTCTGTGTAACTATGACATAAAAGTACACTTGTCTGTAGACTAGCGGTGACCTTAACAAGTGTTATGTCCTATTTATAGCAGCTGCCCTATTTCCAAGAAAACCTCTGTTTCTATTTATAGAAGCTGTCTAGCTTAGGACAGAACAGACTGGTTTTCTATTTTTTTAAAAATCTTTTCTTACATATTCTTTGTTACAAATTACGGTATAACCTATTAGCATTTTTCTACCGATTTTCGTTTCCGGATTTTTGGGCATGAAACTTTTTGAATTCTGGATACGATTCTTTTAATCGGAAATGTCTATTACCAAGAGTTATTTGCCTCTAGTACATCTGACCAAAATCTCGCCTCTGTATCCCTGTCATCTGAATTCATGTGCCAGCGCGAATTAGACCACCAACTAACCCAGTTATATTCTGGAAATCCAGAAAAAAAACGTTCCAGCTTCTGGCAGCTGTCGCTAAACGTTTTTGTTTAATACCGCCCTCTAGTAGAGATAGTGGAAGAAAGTTTAGCACCGCATGTGTGGATTACGCTTTCTCTGCTCAGATTACTTCTTTTGTCCACTTGGATTATGCTTTTTCATCACCAGGGGTTAGCATGTATAGGTAAAAGGCAAAAGAGCTAAAGGCAAAAGTAGGATGTCAGAATAGGTGTCTAGTTCCAAGGATAAGGTTGCACATGTATCTAGTAATAAAGAAGGAAATGACAGTGCAGGTACATGCATTAAAGCTTTGAGGAGCTGTGATAAATCTAGAAGTCAGGCTAGTACTACCCTTAAGTCTGTCTGCCTCAGCGGGGAAACTGAGAAAATAAAACTCAAGATGAGTTCGTTAGAGAAAACTATATCACAGAAATCAGATAAAAAGGCTCTGTCTAGATATCAGACACCATTGGTTAGAAATGACTGGAAAGACAGTACAAAATTTTGTTACAGATTGGAAAAGGTTATGAGTGTGTGTAAAATTTGCAGTCCAGGAGGGGCAAAGATTTATTGCTTATTTATAGACCACATTATTCCATTATTTAATAAGTACAGCTTAATCATGCAACAGGAGGAGCCTGTGATCTACAAACATAGAGAAAACATGCTAGAATTATTAAAGTAGTTGATGATCAGATTTGTAAAGGCTACAGAAATTTCACAAACAAGGGATCTTACTAATATTGATTATTATGACTGTAAGAAACATGTCAGACACTTAGTAGGTTCAGAAACAAGAAAATACTTGGCTGATAGGAAGCTGTATGAAAGTAGCCTTTGTCAATTCTATTAAGATTTAAGGGACTATTTAGCCAACTGCTTGTGATTACATTGTTAAGAGTTTTCCCTTAAAAATAAACTTCTGAAACACTGCAGTTGCTGATGTGTTGAAAAGGATGAGTGATTTTAGCAGTGTTTCCCTTCAAGATTTATGTGTATGGAACCCAAAGAAACCAACTGGCAAGACAACTTGGAAGCAGTTCCTAAATTACCAAGTAGATGAATTAAATCCCAAGATCTTAAACACTAAACAAGTTGACAAGCAATGGGATCTTATTAGTAAACTCAAGGATGTTAATCGCAAGTTCAAATACAAAAAAAGCATCATGAAGAATGTACTTATTAACTCATTCAAATGCAGGTTGTGAGAGTGTTCTCATTTGTTGCAAAAAAACCCACTCAAAATCAAGATCACCTATTTCAGTTGATAACTTGAAAACAATACTATTCATGAAAGTGAAGTGGGGAGAATGCTTTAAAATGGAGGTTGACCAGAAGTTTCTTAGAAAGTGCAAAAAAATACCATGTTCTAGTCACATCAATAAGTATATATTGTAATATAAACTGTAATGATTATTAAAATTTTACTTTTCGCCAATACTTAATAGTTTTTACACCTTACTGAAAATTGGAACAACTAAAAACTTTTGACTGACTTATTGAGAAGATTTCTTTAGGTTTGACAGGTCTGTAATGTAACTGGGTGGGACATTATGCTACATGTCTGTCATAATTTCCCAGTGCTAGACATTACTATAAATTGTCACAGTAGTGATATGACTGAAAAATTGTTAAAGCTACGTTAAAAATCTAAATCACACATATACCTTAGATTGATCTCTTAATTAAAGCCCTTTTGTTTAATCCCATTTTGTTCCTCCTCATAAGATATTTGGAAATTAGCTGGGAGAAGGAATGAACAGGCAGGCATTTTTTAATAGGAATTTTTTGGCTTGCTTTATCAGTGTGTTGAGTAGTATAGAATTTTCCTTGACTCTTGTTCATTAGCATATGCTTGGAAGCTGCATTCACTCAGTTCATAGGGTTTCATGTTTGCTATCCTCGCCTAGTAGTTCATTAGTTATTCATCACTAGAAGAATGGATTTCTTTTGCAGATATGCATTTAGTGACTTATGTGCTTGTGCATGCACATACTTGTTCTGTACAATGTTCAAAAAAAGTCTTAAAAGCATTCAATATTACTATGTTAAAGGCTTTTTAGGAATCGGCGGCTGTTTTAGAACTGACTTTGGGAATGGATTAAATGAAGCAAATAGGCATGGATAGCAATTTTTTTTCATTTGTTGGGAAGGCTGCTTTAGTTAGTAATATGCCATTAAAAATATTTTTCTTTTGTTTGCAGCTAAGTATTCCAGATTTAAAAACAGATTTCACACTGCCATTGAAAGAGTTGCCAAAATTCCAATTTACACCTACATTTAGTGGTTCAAAGGCTGTAAATAGCAATTTGCAAAAGGAAAAACTCTCTCCAAAATTTACGTTCTCTTCTCCCATGAAGGAAGTGCAACCTGTAGAAGAAAGACACTCTGCTTCATCTGTCATATCTGTAAGTATCATGAATTAAGAATAATTTTTGTGCAAGAAAAGAATATCCCTTTTTCAGGTTTTCTTTTCAGTCTCAATGAGCTTAAATCTACAAATCTATCGGTGGCATATTGTACGATGCGTTGTTTTCATCACAGTCAATAGTATCACCTTTATCCTCTTCAGCTTGTACAAATAGGTACATCTAAGTTGGTACAGGTACTAATTTGGATGAGCCTTGGACTTGTAATCCAAGTGTCGCATGTTCAGAGTGCACCAAAGTCAGACCATGTTGGTTGCATCATTGTGTAATCGACAAAGACACAGACCTGGTACTGAAAATCTTTCAGTAAATGAAGATTCACAAATGCAAATTGTTTTTGATACCCCCTTCTGAGGAGGAATATGCCCTGGGTGAGCTTTCAGTCACATATAGCTACAGATCTGCTCAAATTACTATGGTCATGGGTGTTAAATCTCTTCCTGGACAGGTTTCATATTTATGCTAGGTTACTGTAAGGTGAAATCTCTGAATTTGATCCTTAGGTTATGGAGACAATCTCAGAGCTTGAAAGCCCTCCACTTTCACAGTATTTGAAGGAAAGTAGTGGAATTTCAAGGACTGGTTTATGGTCGACATTTTGATTCCATTGAATGCCTTAATCCTGAAGATGGCTACTTTATTTTTTATTTTAGTATTTTTAGGAGAAAAAGGCAGCAGCACTTTTTATCAATGGCTACCAGCCCATGATCTTGTTCAGGCATCATGCTTGAGATGGTATTGATCACAGTATGAATATGTCAGTTGGCCAGCTTTGACATTTCCAGGCCAAATTCTACACTCTTCTGCCTGAATAGCTGAACGAGTTTGAACCTTTAGGTGGTTCTTGTCCAGTTAAGATCAGATGGTTTATGTTTTAATGACACATTCATTTTTTACAGCAAAGAAATGGTTGACATAAGCTGGTAATCAAATGATAGCATGTTCTTGTCCTTTAAATAAGTATAGAGACAGCCATACAGGACCCAGTCCCTTCAGAAAGACTATTTGAAAGGCCAATGTGACGGGGTCCTACCTACAGCACTTTAATTTTCATTCAGTGGATCTGGATAAAGAGGATTTAATTGATTAAATTGTTGCATCATGTGAGTAACTTGTTTGATATATCAAAAATGTGGCTTAGTCATTTGTTAGCTTTTATTTGCATGATTTTGCTTTACAAGACAATACAATTGAATCTGGTAGGTTCCATGGATGCAGTCCAGATGATTGCCAAACTAATTTAAGCCAGCACAACCTTACTAGGGCAGACTATAGTGCTTTTGCTTGATTTGTCTGGAATTTTTACCTAATAAGAGAAATGGCAACAAAAAAATAATTGCTACTACGTTTCCTTTATTTTAGCCATTGCTGTGATTAGGACTTAAGTAAAGATGTTTTTTGTGTCAGGAATATCTTGTATTCTCATTTAGGGAATGGATTTTTTCCCTTTAGTGTAATCATGGTATTGTTAGGGTGCTCAGCATTTCCACCTATTAACTATTCTCCGGAAATAGGTATGATCATGATATAGAGTCAAAGGAGAAAGCAAATTGTTTTTGGTAATTCTGTTTTCTGCAAGAACAGTTACTTGATCATGCTACTGTTAAACTCCTACATCTACCAAGTAATATGAACATCCATGTTGGTGCTAAAACTAAGCAAACATGCCACTTTGTGATGGTCAGGGAGAGTAATGAATAAGACTATTTCCTTTGTTAACCGCTCTGGTGGCCTAGTGGTTAGAGTGTCCACTTTGGATGCAGAAGGTCACGGGTTCGAACCCCGGCCGAGTCATGCCAAAGACATTAAATATAGGTACTAACAGCTGCCTTGTGTGGCGCTCAGCAATAAGAGGTTAGTGTTAGGACTGGTCGGCCTGGTGTCAGGATATGTGATTGGGTGGGACATCATAGTACATGTCTGCAGCATGATGTCTCAGTGCTAGACATCACTATAAACTGTCACACTGCAGACATAGTAACAATATGACTAAAAATTGTTAAAGCTACATTAAAAAATCCAAATCACACACTTTCCTTTGTCTACCAGTTATATCAGATAACAAATTGCACTTTGTCTTGATTGCTGGTTTTGAGAGGTAACAAAGCTTGGTTTATTTCAAAAGATAAAATAGACTTTTTCTAGTGTACTATAAAGTTGATCTTGACATTAAAATACTAGTAACAAGGCACTAGACCTAATACAAAAACAAGATATTCATAAATAATAGATTTTTGAACAGTTTCTTTGATGGTGAAATGCAGAGGTCACAGTCATATTTGAAGGTAGGTCTTGTCTTGTTGTATGCAAGGTTTTATGACTTAAAGAAATAAATGAAAAAAATTATCATTGTTGTTCCTAATAAAAGTAAAATGTAAAATTTAATGTATTTCAGTAGTCATTTGAAAAAGATTGGCTAGTTCAGAGTTACTACGTATTTGTTGATGCCAGATGAGAAAAAATGTTTGTCTGTTCTTTTCATTAGCAGGAGTTCAAGTTCAGCTCACCAATCAAGGTAGATGAAAAAAAGAATTCCACTCCTGGTATCAACTTTGTCGCCAGCACATCATCTGGTACATCATTCTCCACATCTTGGTGCTCATTTGGTGTAGCAGTTTCCAAACCATCTGTTGCTTCCAGCACTGAGCAGGGATTGATATTGAAATCGCCCTTATCTGACACTGCTCCTAGAGCAAAAGAACCACCTAAATCCAATGGTAAGTCACATAACCACTTTGCCAAAGAATTGGCATTTGATGAAAAGAATGAAAGATTAAAAGCGGATATAATTTGTTTTTGGAAGCATATCTCTGCTTCTAAAGGTTTCCTCCGATATTTCAGCAGCTTTCATTTCCGATTGGATTGTCCCCATTATCAAGAAAGCTTGTCAGTCCCTTATTACTACATTTTGGACCTATTTGAATCTCTAAATTGAAGAGATTCTTACAGCTGTTTTTGGCAGTCACATACTACCCGTGTCTTCAGTTCTTGAGAGCAAATACATTTTCTCATTAGGTCCTGTATTTTGAATATGGATAGGGTAAACTTGGAAGTTTATCTGGCATTGAAGGAAAAGCATTGTTCTAATTTTCCATGCCTTCTAGTGAAATCACCTTTTAGAGCAGGTCTAGATAAAAACTCAATATCATGCTACCCTTTTTAAAACTCTTCACAAGAATCACAGAAGTGACGTGTGTGTTACAAAATAAGGAGCCCTAAACGGGGGATGTTTCAGTGAGGATGCATCCTTAGAATGCATTAAAGCACAAAAATAGAGTATTGAGCTATGTGCAGTAACATATTAATTAGAGTGCATCACTGCACAAGAATAGAGTATTTAGCTATAATTATCTCATAGTAGGAATAACAATTACAAAAATGTACACCAGTTTAATGGGATCCATATCACAAGAAGGGCAGTAGTTTGATTATATATTTGGCATGTTTCATAGACTGGGATAATATGTGTAATGAAAACTTCAGAAACAAACTTTGGAATATCCAATGATTATTGATTCTACATGTAGGGCAAAATCACAGATCAGGTGTTATGTAGTTGAATATTGGACATGTATACTTGTGCCTTCCTCCTGAAGGGTGAATATAAAGCTACATGCATGTGTTCTAAGTGTTGACAGACATTGGATCACATTCTTGTTATGTGTGTTCATTTTCAGCTTGTGGAATGGATGTTTCTATGTGAGAGCTTTATGATAATGTACAACCAGCAGAGATTTTGGATCTGAGGGAATCATGTTTATACAATAAAGTTTGACATTATATTTTATGGATGTAATTTTGTTACCATTATTTTTTTATTTTATATACATTTTACAAGTTTCATGTAATCACTTTTTAAAAATCTTATCATATACCTTAGGTTCATATTTTTGGGGTGAAGATTGTGTTTTTCTCATTTGTTTTGAAAGTCTTTTCTTTACATTTAAGATATTCAATATTCAATAATTTGCATAATATACATATTTTGCGTGATAACTCTCAATATTGACTAACAAAGGTGATGGAGCAAGATATTGAGGAAGATTCAAATTATGGTTTTCAGTCTGGAGTAAAGGGGAGTTGGGTACTATTAATGTTCATTGATGCAAAATAATTGTAATCTTTGGCCTTCAGATTGTTTTACACAGATATTCAAGTAATTGATTTATTATTTATAGTTAGATGTGAAAAAGTGAATTAAAACTAATGACATATTTTTGTAAAGACAAGTTGACATGCACAAATTTAAGGTTCTGTTGGGGAGACATTGCTTGTAGATGTCATTGGATCAGAATTATAATCTCCATTATCCTACATATATTGATATAATGAAGTTTTAATAAATATAGATGTTAAAACTGGTGAAGTTGATTGAAATCAATGAATTGATGACTGACTTTATTATAGATCAGATTGACATGCAGTACTCAGATTTGGGTATCAGTAGAGTTGTAATTGTTTCCATTTCAAGGCTAAAACACATGCTATCTTTAGTAATAAAAAATCGATGCATTCAAGCTTTATAGCAAGAATTACATTCTTAAACAGTTGAGATAAATTCATCAATATGTTTACAGTTGTAGTAATTTTAAATATTCATGGCTAGAATATGATGACCAAGTGAAAGCCTATATTGTTTGTACATATAAAAAACAATAAGACTTTGGAAGTTGTATGATCTAAAAACACTGGACAGGGTTCCTGCAGGTTATGGAATCCTGGAAAAGTTTTGGAATTTAAAAAATAAATTTCAGTGGCCTTGAAAAGTTATGGAATTTGTCAGAACCTTGCAAAGTTTTGGAAAAGTCATGGAATTTGTGACAATGGAGTTAAAGAAATTGATTACTTAAATTTCATAGAGCACTGATTACCGATTAAATAAAATGATAAAATTACTATCGCTAAAAGGTTTTAATTCATATAACAATAGTAAGTTCCCCTAATGGAAGTATCACATGATTTCCAGTGTAGTTCACTAAATAAAAAAAAAGTAACTGGAAAGTAATGTGTTTTGTTAATATTGTAAATAGGAACACATACAAAGACTACATAGGATTGTTTCCTTTTTTCTTTTGAATACAAATTACATTGAACATTGGATTATGAAAAAATTACTACATAAAGTCAAAGTGTGCTAGCCCAGGTAAATTTAAAATGTACATATTAAAAATATTTGTTGTTAACTTTGTTATTTTAGACTGAAAGATGTCATTCTTTATGTTCATTTACTTGACAATGCAAGATGGCACGTTTTTAAGTTTTATGAAATGTCCCTGGAAATGTTTTGGAAAAGTCATGGAATTTGTTTTTGTTAAGTGTGCAGGAACCCTGACTGGATCCAAATCAGAGGAAAAATATTGACCTACAAAAAAATAAAATACAACAATGTGTGCATTTTTTCAAATGTATCACTATAGAGTTGGAAGAACAAAATTTTCAGAAAAGGCAAATCATCAGTTAGGGAGCTGTCTGCAGATTGCAAGTTCAACAAGATAGTAGGCTCACTCTGCACATGTGATGTATGCACCTGTCTTGCAGTTGGCTGAGAATTTTTGTTAATTTGCTTGTGTTTTCATGCCAGAGGACAATAAATTTCAAGAATCAGTAAAATAATTCAGCATAGCTGCTAAGAGCGTCAGTAGGTTCTCAAGAAAACTTAAGCATGTATCTCTGTGACAATCGGCTGATTATTTTCATGTTTTAATAGAAGAGGGAATGTCAGATATGTAACGAATAAAGTGAAACCAAGCTAAAAAATGAGAGAATAAAGCAAGAATTTTACTTGTCATGATTATTTTTTAATGAGATTTATTTCTTAGTTTTACCGCCAGTTGGTGTTTCTAAGCATTGATCGATATTTTATTATATATTGTGTTATTTATGTAGATCGTATTTGTTATAGTCTTAGCAAATATAAAATTTTGATTTAAATTTGAAATTGCATTATTATGATTCTATTATGCACTAACCACCATTCAAGGTTAAAACGAGTTATTTCCAGTTTTCATTTCCCAAATTGGATCATGACTTTAACTGTTAATTAAATAGCTAATTTGTGTGCATTTTCTAATAATAATAACTAGGATCTACACACATTTCCACAAGTGAGTTTGCAAATTTTGAAGCTGAACTGAAGCGAGAATAGTATTGTGCTGACATACTTGTATACTCAATGATATAGATATCAAATAGATTACATTGATAAACCAATAGATGATGTTGCAGCTACTCTGGACATGAAATGAGATCATTGTGTAGGCACATTCTCATCCTTGGAAACATGTTACAAATCTACAGAATAATAAGAGTTTAACTATGGAGCTAATATGTTAGATTCATACTGGGGCATTTTGATTTTTGGGTTATATCCATTCTTTCATTTATGTATTTTATGAGGACTGACTTACATATATTTTCAATATTTGATAGCAAAATCCCTGTGCTCAGGATGTTTTATGTTTCCTTCTTGTTTATTATATAATAAAAACTCTTTGATCCTAAAATTTTAAAACCCCACAAACGTCTTTTGTTTTCTTTCAATACTGAATGCCTTGCAGAAACCTTCAGTTTTGACCACCGTTGGATATCTCAAGTCTTAAAGAAACATCATTTGCTTGTAGAATCTGGAAAGTATTCTGTATTGTTGACAGACTTATGAAGTTGGAATTAGTGGTAATGAAAAGCTGTCACATGTTTCAGAATGGAAGATTGCATACACTGACTTAAGATATTGTCTAATTGGTATGTTCTATAAACATGGAATATATGTGAAATAAAACGTCCAGAAACATGCCTTGGAATATCAAAGTTCTTTTCATAGAGTGACCTCTTTTCTATAGAGCTAAGCACAGTACTGATGTGGTATTGTGTCAGTTGTGTACAGAATATATATACCTGACTTGTGCCTACCTCCTGAAAGGTGAATCCCAACCCAGCTGCATACATTGCAGTTTTGAACTACATTGGAACACATTCTTGTATATTGTATTTTATATCTCTCTTAAAAACTTTTTTCTGCATGTTTTTTTTAAATGTGAAATTAGTTGTAAAGCTTGATTATGATGTACAACAGAATTTAACATCTTTGGCTCTTTTATTTTGTGCTTCATATTTACTTTTCATGGGAAGAGTTCCTAAACATTCTATATGGATTTCTGACTTTTATATTTGGAACCTTTTATTTTCCTGTAAGTGTTGATTTTTACATTCATCTAACTTTTTTGAGGGCAAGTACATGGTTTTGAATATTTAAAATCACTTGTCACCAGTATAACCCACTTTCCCTTACTTTTATGTCTCCTCTTAGTTCTTCGTGTAAAAGTGGCATTAACAGAACCATATCATGGTGTTTCTCGAAAGATGAAGCAGGGGAGCAATGTGCACAATGTCTTTAAATGGAGCACATGTCCCTTACAACCAGCTAACCAACTGATGCATGGCAGTGTTATGGAAAAACTGGGAAGGACAGGTACAAAGCTTCAGAAATTTAACTATGCAACTAATATTTTTGTTATAAACCTTACATCTTTTGTTAAAGGGGAATTTTGATTTCTCATATCTATCCATTTTGACATTTGTGTCACTTTTATGAGGGTTAGCTTATATCTTTCAGTATTTACTATCTCTTGCCAGATTCAGAATGACTACTTTTTAGGTACTATCTCCTCCAATTTCATTACATACCAATATTTTTAAACTACTTTGAAAGGTTTGTAGGAAAACTTTAAAAAATGCCATTAAATTTGTCAACCAGTCAATATCTAGAATATTGTTGGAACCTGACATGTTTGTACAATTGTAAACAATATTCTGTATTGTTGGCTGTTTTCTCAAGTAGGTAGTAGTGGTAATGACAATACAGAGAAAACAGTCAGATCTCCTCTGTTTCTGACTGCAAGATTCCATATACAGATTTTCTGGTAGGCATTATATAAATCTGCAGGTTCTATATACTTGGCAAAACATGTAAAAGGAAAACTTGACAAACAAACTGCAGAATATAGAACACATTCAAAAGTGGCATTCTTCAGACACAATGGGGTATTATGCCAGTTTTATATAGGATGCATATATTTGACTCTTTCATTTCTTCTTATGGATATGCATACGTTCGCAATGTTAACTAGCAGTGAAGCACATTCTTATGTGTAATGCCTTCTCTATGAAGAGATGTTTTTTCATGGGAACTCAGTTAAGGAACTTTATAATGCACTGCCAGAGACAAGTTTTGAGATGTACTACCAGAGATAATCTTTAACTTTCTTTAGGAGAATACAGTTTATATAGCAAATTTTGACCCAATAGCAAATTTTGACCCAGTCCTTGAAGGATTTAATGTTTTATTTTTGAGCTTGGCCAATGTGGGTATCGTATTTGAGAATTCTTGCCAGTAGGTTCCCTTTGGTGGTAAGTGGATATCCACTAGCAGTATTGACTGCCACGTATATAAAATTGTGCACTGAAAAATGGCACTAAATCCCAATCAGTAAGAACAACATATATTAACTAAGTTACAATTACATTTACACATTTGCTTGATGGTGTTGTAGCTGCCCTAAACTTGAGCGAAGGAGCATTATGTATGAAGTTCATGAAGGGCACACAACTCCCATTCAGGCAGCTGCCCAGCTGAAGAAACACTGTACCATGGAGATTCTAGAAAATATGATTAGAAATCCTTCAACAGAAAAGAGTATAACTAAACAAGTTCCATATTGCATATATCAGGCACTGTCTTTTATGCATCCATTCTTAGTTATGAGTTTTATAAGGGTTAGCGGTTGTTTTTTAAATATATCTCTTTTCACATTGAGCATAACTATCCTTTCAGACATTCTTTGTCTCCTTATTTCCTAAATATTGCATTGACAATCCCATTTGATGGTGTTGCAGCTGTCCCAGAATTGAAGCAAGGGAGTAATGGGCTTGACGTTCTTAAAAGGAGCACATCTCCATTATGTTCCTTACAACCAGCTAATGAGCTGAAGACTACGAGTTACATGGATATCCTAAACACCGGTATACAAATCTTCATTTAAAAAGATAATTCCACTGTATAGATACTATACTAGTTTTTATTCTGTTTCTTTTGTATATGGGGCATTTTGATTTCTTTCTACCCATTCTTGCCTTTATGTCACTTTTATGAGGACTCTCCAACTCCATTTCATTATTTGATAGCAAAATTCCCTTTTCAGTACTATGTCTCCTTTTTCATTATAAACTCTTTTATCTACTTTGAAACCATTGAATAAACCTGCAGATTTCTTCATCTTTTTTTATCTCAATAGCTTTGAGGTTATTTGGTATTATGCTAGTTGTATACAGGATATGTATACCTCGTTTATGCATACCTCCTGAAAGGTGAATCCCTACCTAGTTGCATACCATGCTACTTTGAAATAACATTGAAATGCATTCATGTTGATTGTATTTTATTCCTTTCTATGAAACATTTTGCTGATGAGAACTCGAATCTTTGACTTTTGGAGAGGGAATTCCATTTATACAACAAATTCTGACCCAATATTTGAAGACCTCTATATTTCTTTCATCCTTTCTTTACTTTATATGTTTTACAGAATTTAACATTCCTACCTTCACTTTTTATTGTATATTTGCATTTCTTTTAAAGAGTTAATGTTCTTAAAATTTCTGTGCTGATTTCTTGCTATTGTATTTGGGACATTTTGTTTTCCTGTATGTATCTATTCTTTCTTTTGTAATCACTTTTTTTCACTCCTTCTGTTGACTACTTAAAAATTATATTAACAGACCAGTTTGATGATGATGCATCAGCTTCAAACATGAAGCAAGGGAGAAATGTGCCCGAAGCCTTTAAATGGAGCACATCTCCCTTACAACCAGCTACCCAGCTGATGACAGGCCAAGTTAAGGATACCTTTGGAAAGACAGGTACAAATCATCAGACAAAAGTTTTGACCCTGTTTGCTTTTCTGTAGTGCACATTTTGTTGCTCATATCTGTTCATTCTTGAATTTGTGTCAGATTTATGAGGGCTACCTCGCGTCTTTAAATATTTACCATCTCTTGAGAAATTTGAGTCACCCCTTTTCTAGTACTATGTCTCCTATTTCTTTACATAATACAATTTTTGAACTTGCATTGAAAGCTTTGGAAGGAAACTTTTCAAATTTCCTTCAGTTTGACACACAGTCAAGATCTTGAATATTTTAGGAATATCATTTGTTAATAACAGTGCGCAAACAGCATTCTGTTCTTTTAAGCTGCCTTCACTAATTGGTGATAGTTGTAATGAAAATACAAAGAAAACAGCAAGATATGTGCTGTTGTCATCTGTTTCTGATTGGAAGAATCCATATTCAGATTTAAATATAATGTAAATTGACTGGGTCCATAAACTTTACAAATTGTATGGTATCAAACTCGGTGATCAGCATTCTTCATATAGAACAAATTGTAGAAATGAAGTGGTATGGTGCCAGTTGTGTATAGTATACATACACCTGACTCCGGAAGGGTGTGGATACTTTGGTGATATGAACTTGCATTGGAACACAATAAAATGATGCATGTTGCCTTCCTCTCTGTGAAGAAAAATTTTGTTTCATGTGAACACGGTTAAGGAATTTTATAATGTACTACCAGAGACAATTTTAATGATGTACCACCAGATACAATCTTGGTTTTTTTATGCATGAAATTTTGACCTAGTGTTTATAGGTTGCTGCACTTGTTTTTCAGATGGATATTGCACTTCCAATGTCGTGCTGTACATCAATCCAATAAAATGAGTTCATATTTTCTCTTACAAATGCAGTAACCCTTTTATTATATGCTCATTTTCTTATACCCAAGGCTTATTTATATAAACAAAAATTGTAATTTCACAGCAACAATGTCATTAACGCTCTCCTAACTCCTCCCAGATCAATTTAAACTTAGTCATGCGCTATCCATAACTTTCCAAAAGAAAATGGTGGTTTGGTCTACTTAAAATTTAAATTTAGAGTATTATTGTGTATAAATACGCAATGCAAAAACTGTTCCATTTGATCTGGAATGAATATATTTTGGTATTTTTGTTGATTTGATGAAATTTTCATGGTTATGGACTTGATTTATCTGTGCCAATTCTACATGAAATAGATCGGATTGAAGCAGTAAAGGAGAATTTTTTTACAACTACAAGCGTATTTCTGTTCGCTCATAGAATGTTTGAAATCATAATTGGGAAAACAGTTTATGCCTTGTCAATTGCATATTATTTGTCAAGACTCTGTCTGGCATCTATAGCTAGCCTAAATCTGAAGCATTATATCAAAAAGTTAATGCTGAAAGTGCCAAAGCAGCTGGTAGTCCATGAAACATCTGCTTTAGTTCAGAAGCAAATATTGTCACCAAAACGTCTGTTACAATAGTGTACATGATTTGTTGACAAAGTAGTTCTTAATATACTATTGGGCACATGAATTAGGTATGAAGTTGTGCACTTGTGCAAAATATTGTAAAATTCTGAACGCTTCTAACAATGTAAAGTTAATAGAGAAGAAAAGGAGCATATAATATTTTAATGCTCTAATATTTATTATTTTCAAGCTTGGTCAATATGGGTTTGGTATTTGAGAATGCTTGCCAGTATCTTCCCATTGGAAAGTGGATATCCACCAGCTGTATTGGCTGCCATGAATACACACTGTGCACTGAAAGATGGCATTAAACCCCAAACAAAAACAACAGCAATATATATTAACATTCATTATGTTAAAATTACATTCACACATTTGCATGATAGTGTTGTAACTGCCCCAAATGTGAGTGAAAAGAGCACACTGTATGAAGTTCATGAAAGTAACAACTTCCTTTCAGTCAGCTTCCCAGCTGGGTTTTTTCTGTTTAAAAATATAACACTTGTCACATTGAACATAACTATCCTTCCAATACTTTCTTTGTCTCCTTGTTTATTTCCTAAATATTGCATTGACAAACCCATTTGATGGTGTTGCAGCTGTCCCAGAATTGAAGCAAGGGAGTAATGGACTTGAAGTCTTTAAAAGGAGCACATCTCCATTACATCCCTTACAACCAGCTAATGAGCTGAAGACTACAAGTTACCTGGATATCCTAAACACAGGTATACATTCTTTTTTCAAAACGATAATTCCACTGTATAGAAACTATACTAGTTTTTATTCTGTTTCTTTTGTATATGGGGCATTTTGATTTCTTTCAGCTCATTCTTGCCTTTATGTCACTTTTATGAGGACTCTCCAACTCCATTTCATTATTTGATAGCAAAAATCCCCTGTTCATTACTATGTCTCCTTGTTTGTTATAAACTCTTTTATCTACTTTGAAACTTTTGAAAAAATCTTATTTTTCTCAATAGCTTGGCGCTGATTTGGTATTGTGCTAGTTGTATACAGGATATGTATACCTCGTTTGTGCATACCTACTGAAAGGTGAATCCCTACCCAGTTGCATACCTGGCTACTTTGAAGTAACATTGGAATGCATTCTTGTTGATAGTATTTTATTCCTTTCTATGAAACATTTTGCTAATGAGAACTCGGGTCTTTGACTTTTGGAGAGGGAATTCCATTTATACAATAATATCTGGCCCAGTATTTGAAGACCTCTATATTTCTTTCATCCTTTCTTTATTTTATATGTTTTACAGAATTTAACATTCCTACCTTCACTTTTTATTGTATATTTGCATTTCTTTAAAAGAGTTAATGTTCCTAAAATTTCTGTGCTGATTTCTTGCTATTGTATTTGGGACATTTTGTTTTCCTGTATGTATCTATTCTTTCTTTTGTTTCACTTTTTTCCACTCCTTCTGTTGACTACTTAAATATATTAACAGACCAGTTTGATGATGATGCATCAGCTTCAAACATGAAGCAAGGGAGAAATGTGCCCAAAGCCTTTAAATGGAGCACATCTCCCTTACAACCAGCTACCCAGCTGATGACAGGCCAAGTTAAGGATACCTTTGGAAAGACAGGTACGAATCATCAGACAAAAGTTTTGACCCTGTTTGCTTTTCTGTAGTGCGCATTTTGATTGCACATATCTCTGTTCATTCTTGAATTTGTGTCAGATTTATGAGGGCTACCTCACGTCTTTAAATATTTACCATCTCTTGAGAAATTTGAGTCACCTCTTTTCTAGTACTATGTCTCTTATTTCTTTACATAATACAATTTTTGAACTTGCATTGAAAGTTTTGGAAGGAAACTTTTCAAATTTCCTTCAGTTTGACACACAGTAAAGATCTTGAATATTTTAGGAATATCATTTGTTAATAACAGTGCGTAAACAGCATTATGTTCTTTTAAGCTGCCTTCACTAATTGGTGATAGTTGTAATGAAAATACAAAGAAAACAGCAAGATATGTGCTGTTGGCATCTGTTTCTGATTGGATGAATCCATATTCAGATTTAAATATAATGTAAATTGACTGGGTCCATAAACTTTACAAATTGTATGGTATCAAACTCGGTGATCAGCATTCATCATATAGAACAAATCGTAACAATGAAGTGATATGGTGCCAGTTGTGTAGAGTATACATACGCCTGACTCCGGAAGGGTGTGGATACTTTGGTGATATGAACTTGCATTGGAACACAATAAAATATGCATGTTGCCTTCCTCTCTATGAAGAAGATGTTTGTTTCATGTGAACACGGTTAAGGAATTTTATAATGTACTACCAGAGACAATTTTTATGATGTACCACCAGATACAATCTTGGTTTTTTATGCATGAAATTTTGACCTAGTGTTTATAAGTTACTGCACTTATTTTTTAGATGGATATACTGCACTCCCAATGTCGTGTAGCACATCAATCTGATTAAATGAGTTCATATTTTTTCTTACAAATGCAGTAACATTTTTATTATATGCTCATTTTCTTATTCTACCCAAGGCGTGTGTATATATATATATATATATATATATATATATATATATATATATATATATATATATATATATATATATATATATATACACATATATATATATATATATATATATATATATATATATATATATATATATATATATATATATATATACACACACACACACACACACACACACACACACACACACACACAGACACACACACACACACACAAAAATACACAGCAAGAAACCAAGTAACTGAATTTATTCAGTATTCCAAGCTAAATACACCAGCGCCGATTAGTCATTTCACAGCAACACTGTCATTAACACTCTCCTAACTCCTCCCAGATCAATTTAAACTTAGTCATGCGTTATCGATAACTTTCCAAAAGAAAATGGTGTTTTGGACTACTTAAAATTTAAATTTAGAGTCATATTGTGTATGAAGGCGCATTGCAACAACTGTTTCATTTGATTTGGAATTAATAGATTTTGGTATTTTCGTTGATTCTATTAAAGTTTCATGATTATGGACTGGATTTATCTGTGCCAATTCTACATGATATAGATCATATTGAAGCAGTAAGAAAGAATTTGTTTACAACTACAATCGTGTTTCTGTTCGCTCATAGAATGTTTGAAATCATAATTTGGGAGATATGACGTCTATCAATAGCAATTATTGAAAAGACGCTGTAGAATTTAATGTTTATTTCATTTTGAGTGTAGTAAGGAGGATATAATTGTGCTTCAAGTATGGTCAAAATTACAATACAATTTCGAAATGTGCATTCTAACTTGAGAAACCATGACATGGCTCATGTAATTCAGATTTGCAGAATTAGGAAAGTACCTCTTGAGGAAATTCAGGATTGAAAACTAAGTATATAATTTGCCATTCCTTTTACCAGCTAAAGAAGACAGTTTATGCCTTGTCAATTGCATATTATTTGTCAAGACCCTTTTTGGCATCTATAGCTAGCCTAAATCTGAAGCATTATATCAAAAAGTTAATGCAGAATGTGCCAAAGCAGCTGGTAGTCCATGAAACATCTGCTTTAGTTCAGAAGCAAATCTTGTCAGCCAAAACGTCTACTACAAGAGTGTACATGATTAGCTTACAAAGTAGTTCCTAATACAGTATTGGGCACATGAGTTAAGTATGAAGTTGTTCACATGTGCAAAATATTGTAAAATACTGAACGATTCTAACAATGTAAAGTTGATAGAGAAGAAAAGGAGCATATAATATTTTAAGGCTTTAATATTTATTATTTTCAAGCTTGGTCAATATGGGTTTGGTATTTGAGAATGCTTGCCAGTAGCTTCCCATTGGGAAGTGGATATCTACCAGCTGTATTGGTTGCCATGTATACCCACTGTGCACTGAAAGATGGCATTAAATCCCAAACAAAAACAACAGCAATATATATTAACTAAGATACAAATTCATTCACACATTTGCTTGATATTGTTGTAGGTGCCCCAAACTTGAGTGAAAAGAGCACTATGTATGAAGTTCATGAAAGGAACAACTTCCTTTCAATCAACTTCCAAGCAGTTTTTTTTTGTTTAAAAATATAACACTTGTCACATTGAACATAACCATCCTTCCAGTACTTTCTTTGTCTCCTTGTTTATTTCCTAAATATTGCATTGACAAACCCATTTGATGGTGTTGCAGCTGTCCCAGAATTGAAGCAAGGGAGTAATGGACTTGAAGTCTTTAAAAGGAGCACATCTCCATTACATCCCTTACAACCAGCTAATGAGCTGAAGACTACAAGTTACATGGATATCCTAAACACAGGTATACATTCTTTTTTCAAAAAGATAATTCCACTGTATAGATACTATACTAGTTTTTATTCTGTTTCTTTTGTATATGGGGCATTTTGATTTCTTTCAGCCCATTCTTGCCTTTATGTCACTTTTATGAGGACTCTCCAACTCCATTTCATTATTTGATAGCAAAAATCCCCTGTTCATTACTATGTCTCCTTGTTTGTTATAAACTCTTTTATCTACTTTGAAACTTTTGAAAAAATCTTATTTTTCTCAATAGCTTGGCGCTGATTTGGTATTGTGCTAGTTGTATACAGGATATGTATACCTCGTTTGTGCATACCTACTGAAAGGTGAATCCCTACCCAGTTGCATACCTGGCTACTTTGAACTAACATTGTGGAATGCATTCTTGTTGATAGTATTTTATTCCTTTCTATGAAACATTTTGCTGATGAGAACTCGGGTCTTTGACTTTTGGAGAGGGAATTCCATTTATACAATAATATCTGGCCCAGTATTTGAAGACCTCTATATTTCTTTCATCCTTTCTTTATTTTATATGTTTTACAGAATTTAACATCCCTACCTTCACTTTTTATTGTATATTTGCATTTCTTTAAAAGAGTTAATGTTCCTAAAATTTCTGTGCTGATTTCTTGCTATTGTATTTGGGACATTTTGTTTTCCTGTATGTATCTATTCTTTCTTTTGTTTCACTTTTTTCCACTCCTTCTGTTGACTACTTAAATATATTAACAGACCAGTTTGATGATGATGCATCAGCTTCAAACATGAAGCAAGGGAGAAATGTGCCCAAAGCCTTTAAATGGAGCACATCTCCCTTACAACCAGCTACCCAGCTGATGACAGGCCAAGTTAAGGATACCTTTGGAAAGACAGGTACGAATCATCAGACAAAAGTTTTGACCCTGTTTGCTTTTCTGTAGTGCACATTTTGATTGCACATATCTGTTCATTCTTGAATTTGTGTCAGATTTATGAGGGCTACCTCGCGCCTTTAAATATTTACCATCTCTTGAGAAATTTGAGTCACCCCTTTTCTAGTACTATGTCTCCTATTTCTTTACATAATAAAATTTTTGAACTTGCATTGAAAGCTTTGGAAGGAAACTTTTCAAATTTCCTTCAGTTTTACACACAGTCAAGATCTTAAACATTTTATGAATATCATTTGTTAATAACAGTGCGTAAACAGCATTCTGTTCTTTTAAGCTGCCTTCACTAATTGGTGATAGTTGTAATGAAAATAAAAAGAAAACAGCAAGATATGTGCTGTTGTCATCTGTTTCAGATTGGAAGAATCCATATTCAGATTTAAATATAATGTAAATTGACTGGGTCCATAAACTTTACAAATTGTATGGTATCAAACTCGGTGATCAGCATTCTTCATATAGAACAAATTGTAGAAATGAAGTGGTATGGTGCCAGTTGTGTATAGTATACATACACCTGACTCCGGAAGGGTGTAGATACTTTGGTGATATGAACTTGCATTGGAACACAATCAAATGGTGTGTGTTGCCTTCCTCTGTGAAGAGAATTTTTGTTTCATGTGAATGCGGTTAATGAATTTTATAAAGTACTACCAGAGACAATTTTTATGATGTACCACCAGATACAATCTTGGGCTTTTATACAGGAAATTTTGACCTAGTGTTTATAGGCTATTGCACTTGTTTTTCAGATGGATATACTGCACTCCTAATGTCGTGCAGTTCATCAATCCGATACAATGAGTTTATATTTTCTCTTACAAATGCAGTAACCTTTTTATTATATGCTCATTTTCTTATTCTACCCAAGGCTTATTTATATAAACAAAAATACACCGCAAGAAACCAAGTAACTGAATTATTCTGTATTCTAAGCTAAATACACCAGCGCCGATTTGTCATTTCACAGCAACAATGTCATTAACGCTCTCATAACTCCTACCAGATGAATTTAAACTTAATCATGCATTATTCATAACTTTCTAAAAGAAAATGGTGTTTTGTACTCCTTAAAATTTAAATTTAGAGTCATATTGTGCATGAAGGCACATTACAACAACTGTTCCATTTGATTTGGAATGAATAGATTTTGGTATTTTCATTGATTTTGTTAAAGTTTCATGATTATTGACTGGATTTATCTGTGCCAATTCTACATGATATAGATCGGATTGAAGCAGTAAGGGAGAAATTGTTTACAATTACAAGCATGTTTCTGTTCGCTCATAGAACGTTTGAAATCATAATTTGGGAAACATGACGTCTTTCAATAGCAATTATTGAAAAGATGCTGTAGAATTTAATGTTTATTTCCTTTTGAGTGTAGTAAGGAGGATGTAATTGTGCTTCAAGTATGGTCAAAATTAGAGTACAATTTCGAAATGTGCAATCTAACTTTAGACACCATGACATGGCTCATGTAATTCAGATTTGCAGAATTAAGAAAGTACCTCTTAAGGAAATTCAGGGTGTAAAATTGTAAGTATATATTTTGCCATTCTTATTACCAGCTAAAGAAGACAGTTTATGCCTTGTCAATTGCATATTATTTGTCAAGACTCTGTCTGGCATCTATAGCTAGCCTAAATCTGAAGCATTATATCAAAAAGTTAATGCAGAATGTGCCAAAGCAGCTGGTAGTCCATGAAACATCTGCTTTAGTTCAGAAGCAAATCTTGTCAGCCAAAACGTCTACTACAATAGTGTACATGATTAGCTTTCAAAGTAATTCCTAATACATGAATGAAGTATGAAATTGTGCACTTGTGCAAAATATTGTAAAATACTGAACGATTCTAACAATGTAATGTTAACAGAGAAGAAAAGGAGCATATAATATTTTTGAACTTTAAGATTTATTATTTTTAAGCTTGGCCAATATGTGTTTGGTATTTGAGAATGCTTGCCAGTAGCTTCCCATTGGGAAGTAGATATCCACCAGCTGTATTGGCTGCCATGTATACCCATTGTGCACAGAAAGATGGCATTAAATCCCAAACAAAAACAACAGCAATATATATTAACTAAGATACAATTATATTCACACATTTGCTTGGTAAAGTTGTAGGTGCCCCAAACGTGAGTGAAAAGAGCCCTATGTATGAAGTTCATGAAAGGAACAACTTTCTTTCAGTCAACTGCCAAGCAGTTTTTTCTTTTTAAAAATATAACTCTTGTCACATTGAACATAACTATCCTTCCAGTACTTTCTTTGTCTCCTTGTTTATTTCCTAAATATTGCATTGACAAACCCATTTGATGGTGTTGCAGCTGTCCCAGAATTGAAGCAAGGGAGTAATGGGCTTGACGTCCTTAAAAGGAGCACATCTCCATTACATCCCTTACAACCAGCTAATGAGCTGAAGACTACAAGTTACATGGATATCCTAAACACAGGTATACGTTCTTTTTTCAAAAAGATAATTCCACTGTATAGATACAATACTAGTTTTTATTGTTTCTTTTGTATATGGGGCATTTTGATTTCTTTCTACCCATTCTTGCCTTTATGTCACTTTTATGAGGACTCTCCAACTCCATTTCATTATTTGATAGCAAAATTCCCTTTTCAGTACTATGTCTCCTTTTTCATTATAAACTCTTTTATCTACTTTGAAACCATTGAATAAACCTGCAGATTTCTTCATCTTTCTCTTTCAGCAGCATGTAGGTGATTTGGTATTGTGTTGTGTACAGGATATGTATACATAACTTGTGCATACCTCCTGAAAGTGAATCCCTACTCAGTTGCATATCTTGCCTCTTGGAACTAACATTGGAATGCATTCTTGTTGATTGTATTGCATTCCTTTCAAACATTCTGCTGATGAGAACTCGGGTCTTTTACTTTTGGAGAGGGAATTCCATTTATACAACAAATTATGACCCAGTATTTGAAGATCTGGTTTTCTTTTATGATTTCTTTATTTTATATGTTTTGCAGAATTTAACATCTTTTCCTTCACTTTTTTACTTTTTATTATATGTTTGCATTTCTTCAAAATGGTTCATATTCCAAAAAATTCTTTGCTGGTTTGTTGCTGTTGTATTTGGGACATTTTGTTTTTCCTGTATGTATCTATTCTTTCATATATTTTTCACTTTTTCACTCCTCCTGTTCTCTACTTAAAAATTATATTAACAGACCCGTTTGATTGTGATACATCATCTTCAAACACAAAGCAAGGGAGCAATGTGTGCGAGGGCTTTAAATGGAGCACATTTCCCTTACAACCAGCTATCCAGCTGATGACAGGCCTAGTTAAGGATATCTTTGGAAAGACAGGTACAAAATTATCAGACAAAAGTTTTGAACATGGTTGAATTTCTTTAGATTGCATTTTAATTTATCTGTCCAATATTAAATTTGTCACATTTTTTAGGGCTACCCTCATATCTTTCAATATTTACTATCTCTTGAGGTATTGAAATACTCCTTTTACAGTACTGTCTCTCCTATTTTTTTACATAATAAAATCTTTGAACTTGCATTGAAAACATTTGAAGGAAAGTTTTCTAATTTCCTTCAATTAGACAGCCAGGCAGTATCTTGAATAGTTTTGGAACATGATTTGTTAATACATTTTGTGAACAATTCTGTACTTTTGGCTGCTTTCTCTAGTTGGTAGTAGTGGCAATAAAAATACAGAGAAAACTGCAATGTCTGCTCTGACACGTTTCTGACTGGAATATTCCATAGACAGATTTAAACATTTATATTGGCAGGGTCCACATACTGAAGAAAATGTATGGTATAAAAACCTGACAGGCTGCAGAATATCAAACTCTTTGTAGATTGACATTCTTCATATAGAACAAATTGGTGACTTGATGTGGTATTGTGCCAGTTGTGTATAGGATACATAATCTGACTCCTGTAGGGTGTGCATGCTTTGGTAATGTGAACTAGCAGTGGAATACATTTTTTGGATTTGTAATGCCTTCCTCCCTGTCAAAAAAATGTTTTTTCTTGTGAAGTCAGTTAAGGAACTTTGTGATGTTCCACCAGAGACAGTTTTGGACTTCTTAAGGGAATATAGTTTATGCAAAAAGTTGTAAATTGGTATTTGAATATGTATTATTTTTTTTGTTGACTATTATGGCAGAATCACGCAGCATTATTCCATACTATACAGCTTCATACTCCACATGTCTAAAAACTGTATTGTTTGCTATGAACCAGTGTTTCTCTTTACCCTCATTTGCACTTTAGGGATCCCCCAAATTTAACCTGACCCACACTGTGAGGCCAGAGTTTGTTTCTTGCTCAGTCTGACCCCTAATATTTACACCAAGGGTATTTTTTTTACTGTCTCCCACCTATAGAGATACACTGAGAACTACTTTGTAAACAGCCATGTATTTGTCGTAGATGTTTTAATTTTGGTTGTTTAGATTTGTTTTTGAATGAAATAAGCAAGCTATTTCTTCCATTTGAAAGTGGAGATGATAAATTTAACAATGTGGACAAGTTCTCCGAGTTGCTGATGTAACTTTAAAACAAGGAAATGAAAGAATGTGATTTTCTCAATGTCAGCAAGAAATATGACAGATGCAGTAATTGAAAATGCCATTCTAGTCATTTAAACAGATATTTAGAAATGTTCATAACTTTGAGCAGACTATGACTAGTGCTGTCTAGGGTCTATAGAAATAACATTGAAAAGCATATTGCAACCAAAGATAGATGCTACTATATAAGTTGGGTCAGAACACCAAATTTGAGGGTAGGAAACTAAGAGCATCAGAGCCAATAAGCCAAGATGATGAAAAAGCGATTATTTTCACTTGGTAAATGAAAGATCACTCAGCAGCTGCTCTGCAATTTTCCATGTTAAACTATTTTGGTTCAGTATTAGGCTTGTGATAGAAGTTATACAGGTCATAGCTGGGGTCTTTCCAACAGTGAACATGCAAGTGACATGGCATAAACATGCTGGTAGTAGGAATGGCAATACATATACATTTATCAGGGTTCCCACACCTCTGGGACATTGGCAAAATGTCGGGATGAATGATAATGTTTTATTTGACAATGAAAAGTCCTTGAATTTTGCAACTGTTGATGAAAGTTGGGGAAAGCCCAGGAATTTTCTGTCACTACTTGACATCCGAAAGTAGTAAATCAGTCGTAATGGAACGAGAGTTTAAATTTAACTAGTTCTGACCAGAATATTAGGAGGTTGCAGAATGGATCATTTTGGTTGTTTTCCATAAACATATTTGTTGAGTTAATCTCAATGAGTATTAGATTTGTTTAGAAGACATTCTTTTCCCACAGACAGCTCGATATACTTATCTTTTTTTACATGGAAGATTTGAAAACCAGTCTAGCAGCAGAAGAGGCCAACATGGTGGCAGCACAGTGTAGTCGCTTACCAGATAGCCTAGCAAACTTAAATATTCTTAAATAAAGTCATACGTGCATGAATTTTTGATCTGAAAATTATTTATTTTTTGAGAAATTGGAAGAATTAAAATTGTTATGTCTATAATTTGCTGAAAGACAAAATAAAAAACTTGTTTTTGAAATTTGACCATATTCTTGCGCTTCACTTTGGTAGACTCACAAGAACACAAATTTAACAACTCACATGTTTCTGACTTCATAGATTCAGTAGTCACATGATGCCAATAAAAAACCCATTTCAAATGTTGTAGAAAAAATATAAAAAAATATTAGATGAAAGTTGTATACTGGTTGTAATAAAAATTGAAAAATGAGAGATTCCAAAATTCTCTGTATTTATTCTGAAAACAAAGACCTCAGTTCGGTTGGATCATGTGACATGTGTTCTCTGATGCATCTGGCTGACCAGATTAAAGCGATAGCAACAGATTTCTTGTTCTCAAAATAAATATGTTAAGAATTATATGTTCTTTCTGGTTTTTAAAAAAGGTATCTGATTTTCACTTAATATAATCGAATTTTTGTATAACAGTCTTAGAAGTTTGTTGATATCACACGACTTGGACTTCTGATATTTGAGATTTGTGAAGTCATGTGACTAGTACAAATGGCGAGTACCGGGTCAGGTTTCCTCTATGTTGTAGCTTCTTCTAGTCAGTTAGTGGATTAAAGACTTAACGATTATAATAGTAATTAGTTCTGATAAAATAAATAATTTTCCTATTGATTTTTATGCAGGTATAACATCATTTAAAGTTGTTAGTCTTGCTGTTAAGCTACTACCATATGTCACTACTGCATGGTGGCAGCAGATTGTAAATTTTCGATGTGCAATTTCTACAGTCCCACATCCCAACCTAAAGGTCCAAATGGGGTTGGATGAAACTCGTATTAGAAAACAAACTGCTATTCGTTTTGAGTCAAATTTGTTGTTCAAAATGTCAAATTTTTGAGCTTATATGCTATTACACAGTGACATGGAGCTTGAAACATTGGTTTAAGGTATGAAATAGAATGCAAGAAAAATTGGAAATTGTTGTTCCCAGTGTTATATATTGAAAACTGATACTGAGCCCTTATAGAATACATTTGGATACTGGTTTATCAAATTACAAGAAGACAAGTTGATTTTAAAGAAAATTCAGTTCTTTATACAGTGAATATGATTTTACAGGTCTTTTGTCATGATTAAATCATCCCTTTTGTGAAGGTTTTTATATTTTTAACCATATCATCTCAAGTACAGGGTGTTTGAAAAATCATGTATGGGATTTTATTGGCTCAGATAAATTCAGGGTTAGACTGTTTTCGTTACAAGATAGGATTCTAATACTTTGCATTTATTGCTTTTTTCATACTGTGATATGGAATGTTTACTTTGTATAAGATGGATATAGAATTCTTTAAAAATAAAGATTTGAAAGGAAACAAAACTAATTTATGTTCATTATGTTTTTTTTTCATGATGCAGCATAATGTAGGTCAGCAAAGTAAAGTTAGAATTTTTATTCTGTATATTGTAATGACTTTGCATGCTAATTTATAGGAATATAGTTAAACTTATTTTGTGATTTTGTGTTTTTATCCCTGATCATTTTTCTGATGTTTTGGAGAGTTCTTAATAGAGAAGGAGTTGTGATTTAGAAAATGTTTGCTTTATAATCTAAAATATTTTTCAGTAATGGTCATGTGCATCTTGGAAAAATTCATATCATCCCGGGAAAAACCAGGAAATATCCCCAAAATTTATCTTTAGAAAAGCATGATAACTATGACTTATGCATCTTGAGTTCTTTAAAAAGTAGTTTCTTATTTTGCTTATCCAAATGACATGACCCATTTTGTACCCTTTTGCCTTGTATATGGACCATTTTGTTTTCACTTTTCTGTCCATTCTAACATTTGTGTCACATTTATATCTTTTATTGCCTGACAACTCTTGTCACAATTAGAATAATTCTTTTCCAGTACTTTATATGCCTTCTCCCAGTTCATTACTTAAAAGTTTCTGAACTTAACACTGAAACTGTTGATGAAACCATGACCTTTTGAAATTAGTTTTCTAAACAGAAAGTTTCAGAAATCCTTAAATTTTAAAACCTAATATTGAGAATGTTATAGGTACATGATTTTTTTTTTTATAAGTTTACCATATTATGTGCTGTTAGCAGCTTTGTTGTTATGTTCCCTATACTTGGCAAAATGTGTCAAAAGAAAACTTCAGAAACAAATCTTATAAGATCATCATTGGAGAGAGGTATCCTTCAGAGAAGAAATTGCAGAGGTGAAGTGGTATTGTGAAAATTGCAGAGAGGATACATGGATATTATATATATATATATATATATATATATATATATATATATATATATATATATATATATATATATATATATATATATATATATATATACACCTAACTTGTTCACATTTGCAATAGATTGATTCTCAACTTGTGTGCATACTTGGCAATGTAAACTCCCAGTGGAACACTTATCCATTTGCAGAATTTCACACCTTTAAGTCTGATCTTTCATTTTGCAGTGAACATATTTCATTTTGTAGTGAATGTTTATATCATATTGAAAGGGTTTATGTTTCCAAAAACATAGTTTGAAATTCAGTCTTCTATTTCTTGAAATGTTGCTTTAATCAAAACCATACAGCCAATTATTGCTCTGTTGTACCATTAACCAATGATACATATTAACTAAGTAAAATGTTGATTGACAAAGTCACTTGATGGAGTTGCAGCTCTCCTAAACTTAGTAAGGAAGCATTGTGTCTGAAGACCTTAAAGGGATCTTATTTCTATTCATTCATCTGAAGAGCTGGAGACAGAGTGCCATAGAGATCCTAGGAAATGTGGGAAGAAATCCTCATACAAATTAGAGAATAACTAAGTAGATAATGTTATAGTTTCATGTTGCATTGATTTGTATTGGGTCATTTTGTTTTCCTATATGTATTCATTCTTAAATTTATTTCACTATTTCAATGTCCCTTCCTAGTTCATTACATAAAAATTGCATTAACAAACCCATATAATGGTGTTGCAACAGCCCCAAGCATGAAGCAAGGGAGCAATGTGCCTGAAACCTTTAAATGGAGCACATCTCCCTTTCAACCAGCTAACCAGCTGATGACAGGCCAAGCAATGGATATTCTTAGAAAGACAGGTACAAAGCCTCAGACAGAAAAAAAACCCAACAAAAAACCTAAACAAATATATAACTAATATTTTCCTTTTGCCTCCTTTTGCCTTTTTCTATGGCCATTTTGATCTCTCTTCTATCCATTCTAACATTTGTGTCACTTTTATGAGGGCTAGCTCATATCTTTCAATTCCTGAGAAGTCTTGTCACAATTAAAATAACTCCTTTCCAATACTTTTTGTTTTCTCCCAATTCATTGCATAAAAATGTCTGAACTTGTATGGAAACTATTGATGAAAACTTGACCTTTTGAAATTAGCTTTCTAAACTGGAAGTTTGAGAAATCTTCAAATTTGAAAACCTAATATCTTAAATATTATTGGTACAGGATTTATTTTTATAAGTTGTATATTATGTTCTGTGCTGTTGGCTGCTTTGTTGTTATTTTCCCTATACTTGGAAAAATGTTTCATGAAAACTCAAGAACAAGTCTCAGAAGATCATCATCATTGGAGAGAGGCATTCTTCAGGGAGAGGAGATTTCAGAGGCGAAATGGTATTGTGACATTTGAAAAGAGGATATGTAGATATGTATACCTAACTTGTTCACATCTGCTACAGATTGAATCTCAACTTGTGTGATTACTTCACAATGCAAACTCACACTGGAACATCTTGTCATGCTTATTGCTTGTCAACTCATTTATGGATTGTTATGATGTGTCACCAGAGAAAGCCATGGAATGGACTTATTGAGGGAATCCAGTTTATACAGCATATATGGATACAGTAAATGAGGATTTTCTTCCAAAGACTCATAGACACACACTTACACACACACACACACACACATACACAGAATTTCTCACTTTTATGTTTGATCTTTGATTTGTAGTGAATGTTTATATGTTATTGAAACGGTTTTATGTGTAATTCACTTTTCTATTTCTAGAAATGTTGCTTTAATCAAAACCATACAGCCAATTATTGCTCTGTTGTACCATTAACCAATAATACATATTAACTAAGTAAAATGTTGATTGACAAAGTCACTTGATGGAGTTGTAGCTCTGCTAAACTTAGTAAGGAAGCATTGTGTCTGAAGACCTTAAAGGGATCTTATTTCTATTCATTCATCTGAAGAGCTGGAGATAGAGTGCAATAGAGATCCTAGGAAATGTGGGAAGAAATCCTCATACAAATTAGAGAATAACTAAGTAGATAATGTTATAGTTTCATGTTGCATTGATTTGTATTGGGTCATTTTGTTTTCCTATATGTATTTATTCTTAAATTTATTTCACTATTTCAATGTCCCTTCCTAGTTCATTACATAAAAAAATTGCATTAACAAACCCATATAATGGTGTTGCAGCAGCCCCAAGCATGAAGCAAGGGAGCAATATGCCCGAAACCTTTAAATGGAGCACATCTCCCTTTCAACCAGCTAACCAGCTGATGACAGGCCAAGCAATGGATATTCTTAGAAAGACAGGTACAAAGCCTTAGACAGAAAAAAACCCAACAAAAAACCTAAACAAATATATAACTAACATTTTCCTTTTGCCTCCTTTTGCCTTTTTCTATGGCCATTTTGATCTCTCTTCTATCCATTCTAACATTTGTGTCACTTTTATGAGGGCTAGCTCATATCTTTCAATTCCTGAGAAGTCTTGTCACAATTAAAATAACTCCTTTCCAATACTTTTTGTTTTCTCCCAATTCATTGCATAAAAATGTCTGAACTTGCATGGAAACTATTGATGAAAACTTGACCTTTTGAAATTAGCTTTCTAAACTGGAAGTTTGAGAAATCTTTAAATTTGAAAACCTAATATCTTAAATATTATTGGTACAGGATTTATTTTTATAAGTTGTATATTATGTTCTGTGCTGTTGGCTGCTTTGTTGTTATTTTCCCTATACTTGGAAAAATGTTTCATGAAAACTCAAGAACAAGTCTCAGAAGATCATCATCATTGGAGAGAGGCATCCTTCAGGGAAAGGAGATTTCAGAGGCAAAATGGTATTGTGACATTTGAAAAGAGGATATGTAGATATGTATACCTAACTTGTTCACATCTGCTGCAGATTGAATCTCAACTTGTGTGATTACTTCACAATGCAAACTCACACTGGAACATCTTGTCATGCTTATTGCTTGTCAACTCATTTATGGATTGTTATGATGTGTCACCAGAGAAAGCCATGGAATGGACTTATTGAGGGAATCCAGTTTATACAGCCTATATATGGATACAGTAAATGAAGATTTTCTTCCAAAGACTCATAAACACACACACACACACACACACACACCTACACACACACACACAGAATTTCTCACTTTTATGTTTGATCTTTGATTTGTAGTCAATGTTTACATGTTATTGAAACGGTTTTATGTGTAATTCAGTCTTCTATTTCTTGAAATGTTGCTTTAATCATAACCATGCAGCCAATTATTGCTCTGTTGTACCATTAACCAATGATACATATTAACTAAGTAAAATATAGATTGACAAAGTCATTTGATGGAGTTGCTTCTTTCCTAAACTTAGTAAGGGAGCATTGAGTCTGAAGACCTTAAAGGGAGCTTATTTCCATTCATTCATCTGAAGAGCTGGAGACAGAGTGCCATAGAGATCCTAGGAAATGTGGGAAGAAATCCTCATACAAATTAGAGAATAACTAAGTAGATAATGTTATAGTTTCATGTTGCATTGATTTGTATTGAGTCATTTTGTTTTCATACATATATATATATATATATATATATATATATATATACATACACACACATACATTCCACTTGATGGCTAGCTCATGTTTTTTTGAGCATTTGATAGCTCTTGTTACATAATCCTGTTTCCTATTCTTTCAATGTCCCTTCCTATTTCATTACATAAAAATTGCATTAACAAACCCATATAATGGTGTTGCAGCAGCCCCAAGCATGAAGCAAGGGAGCAATATGCCAAAAGCTTTTAAATGGAGCACATCTCCCTTACAACCAACTAACCAGCTGATGACAGGCCAAGCAGTGGATATTCATAGAAAGACAGGTACAAAGCCTCAGACAGAAAAAACCCCAACAAGAAACCTAAACAAATATATAACTAACATTTTACTTTTGTGCCCTCTTGTCTTTGTCTATGGCTGTTCTGATCTCTTTTTCTGTCCATTCTAATATCTGTGTCACTTTATGAGGACTAGCTCATATTTTTCATTGCCTAACAATTTTCGTTCTCAATTGCAATAACTCTTTTTCAGTATTTTCTGTTTTCTACCAATTCATTACATGAAAATGAGACACTTAAAATGAAACCATTTGTGAAAACTTTACCGTTTGAAATTAAATTTATAAATTTAAAGTTTCAGAAATGTTCAAATTTGAAAACCTAATATCTCGAATATTATAGGTACATGAAATATTTTCACAAGTTATATACCATATTCAGTGCTCTTGGCTTAGTTGTTATGTTCCATATACTTGGCAAAATGTGTGGAATAAAAACTCAAGAAAGAAGACTCTGAAGATCATCATCATTGGAGAGAGTCATCCTTCAGGGAGAAGAAATTAAGATGCAAAAAGGTATTGCGACATTTGCAAAGAGGATATGTGGATATGTATACCTTACTTGTTCACATCTGCTTCAGATTGAATCTCAACTTGTGTGGATACTTTGGAATGTGAACTCTGTTGAAAACCTTGTCATGCTTATTGCTTGTCAACTCTTTTATGGATTGCTATGATGTATCACCAGAGAAAGCCATTGACTTGTTGAGGAAATATAGTTTATACGGCAAATATGGATATGCGCGCACACACACACACACACACACACACACACACACACACTCTCTCTCTCTCATTTAAAGACTTTCACACATTTTTGTTGATCTTTGATTTGTAGTGAATTTACATTAATTGACAGGGTTTATTTTAAAAAAATCGTGTGGAGTTCAGTCTTTTATTTTCAAAATTTAACTTTAATCCGCTCCATATAACCATTTTTCTGTTGTACTTTTAAACAATATTACACATATTAACAAAGTAAACTTTACATTGACAAAATCAATTGATGGAGTAGCAGATGCCCCAAACATGAAATAAGGGAGCATTGCATCTGAAGCCCCTATGGGATCTTTTTTCTTTCATTCAGCTGCATTGGTGAAGACATGAAGTGTCATGGAGATTCTAGGAAATATGGGAAGAAATCTGCAGACAATTAGGATTATAACCATGTAGATAATATTTAGTTACATATCACATTGCCTTTGTTTGCATCTAAGGCATTTGATTTTCTTTATCACATTTGCATTTTAGGCAGTTGGTTTTCTTATATGTATCCATTCTTACATTTACTTCACTTTTATGACAGCTAGCTGATGCCTTTTGAATATTTAATAGCTCTTGTCACATTGAGCATAACCCTCTTTCCAGTGCTATGTCTCTTCCTAGTTCATTACATAAAATTTGTATTACGAAATGGTGTTGCAGCAGCCCCAAACATGAAACAAGGGAAACGAGGGAACAATAATGATAAAGCCTTTAAATGGAGCACATCTCCCTTACAACCAGCTACCCAGCTGATGACAGGCCGAGTTAAGGATACCTTTGGAAAGACAGGTACAAATCATCAGACAAAAGTTTTGACCCTGTTTGCTTTTCTGTAGTGCACATTTTGATTGCTCATATCTGTCCATAGGTACAAAAATCATCAGATAAAAAAACAGTATGTAACTAACATTTTGGTTGTGTACACCTTTGCTTCTGTATTAGGCCATTTTGATTTGTCTCCTGTCCATCCTAACATTTGTGTAAACTATATGAAGGTTGGCTCCTGTCTTTCAATATTTGATATCTCTTCAGTAATTCCCATTTCAATTATTTCTGTATCTCCTCCCTGTTTGTTACATAAACATATTGAGCTTACATTGAAACCTTTGATAAAATCTTTGTCTTTTCAAATTTCTTTTCTACTCCGAATGTCACAGAAATCTTAAATTTGACTTTCTAATCTCTCAGGCACACAATAAGTTCATTCAATCTGTCAATGATTTTCTGTACTGTTGGTAGCTTTGTCTAGTTGCTAGTATGGGGGAATGAAAAGGATGAGAAAGCAGCCAGAGCTGCCCTGTTGTCACCTTTGCTGAAGTGGAAGATTTCATATATGGACTTGAGATGTAATATAAATTAATGTTTTCTCATGGCAAAATGTGTTGATTAAAACTCAAGCAACTAGCCTTAGAAGATCATCATAGTTACAGAGAGGCATAGTTCAGAGGAATTCACAGAGGTGTTGTGGTATTGTGACAGTTTTGTCTAAGATATGTATACCTAACTTATTTATACCTTCTGAAGATTGAATCACAATTTGTGTGCATACTTAGACAATGGTGGAACAAAATTTTATCAAGTGTATTTTATCCCTTTGAAACATTTTTTTTTTAATGTGAATTCATTTATGGAACTTCATAATGCACCACCAAAGAACAACATGGACTTTTGAGGGAATGCTGTTTATTAAACATACTTGTTTTTATATATTGATCTTTTATCTTGATGTTCGTTTTTAAAAAAAAATCCTTATCTTTCCCCTTATTATTCCTGTACCTCTGATCACAACCATACAGCCATGATTGTGTTTTTGTAGCATTATACATTATATAAAGTTTTTTGATGCAAATTCTCCAAATATGAAGCAAGGGAGTAATGTGTATGAAGCCCTTGGAGAGAGCACATCTCCCTTTTGGTCAGCTGAAGTTAGGCAGTATCATATTTATCCTGGAATCCTCAGACAAATAGGAGTTTATTTTTGCAGCTTATATTGTAGCTTCATTTTGTGTTGTGTTGCATTTAGGTTACTTTTGCTGCCTGGTGAAACGGCAGTGAAGGCAGTCAAAACTACCCAGATTACACCAGTTTCTGACTGGAAGATTCCATAAATGGACTAAAGATACTTTATAAATTAACATGTTCAATATACTTGGCAAGGAATGTGTGAAATGAAAGCTTCTATTATTGAAGAGTGGCATTACTCATTGCGATCCGATTTTAGTTGTGAAGTGTCCTTGTACTGCTTACACATAAGATATGCATGCTGGGGTCATCCTTACCTCTTTAATATTGAATCTTAACCAGAATGCATTTGTTGTCAAATTCAGTTGACGTTTTTTTTTTTCAGTGTATTGTTTTTCCATCCTATGTAACTGCTTGTTTTATGTGAACTCAACTTTGGAACTGTATCATGATATTACACCAGAAAAAAATAGTGGACTTTTTGAGGTAGTGTATGTATGACAAACAGTTCCCATGCTATCGGGAAAAAGTCTGGAGAAATTAAATTTTTTTCCTGACAGTAAAAATTCTTGAATTTTTTAAAATACTGATGAAAGTTGGGGAAAACCCATGAATTTTATGGCACCACATGACCTTGATAGAATTACGTAATTGTTTTGTAATTTAACTGATACCAAGTTAAATTTATTGAATTCTGACCAGAATGAATCATTTGGGTTCTTGTCATAAACAAATTTGCTGAGTCAATTCAAAAGTTCACTGCATTAGATTAGATTTATAAACAAATTTGCCGAGTCAATTCAAAAGTTCGCTCCATTAGATTAGATTTGTCTAGTAAATATTTTCTACAGATAGCTTGAACATCCATATTTTTCCTAAATGGAAGGTATGAAAACCATTCTAGCATCAGAAAAGGGCCTACATAGTGGCAGCAAAGCTTAGCCACTTACCAGATGGCCATTGTTAAATTCTTTGTTGAATCTAGTCTCTCCTGCATGTAATTGATATGCAAATTATTTATTTTTATTGAGACTAATAAAATCTTTGTTGTTAATCTGCTGAAAATCAAAAATTCAAAAATTTGACCCAGTACTCAGATTTGTATTGTTAGTTAAAATCTCAAAACCCACATTTTCAAATGTAGAAAAGAAAAGCAAAGCAATAAATGAAAGTTGTATACTGGTTGTAAAAAATATATAAAAACAAAAGAACACAAAATATTCTCTCTCTCTCTCTCTCTCTCTCTCTCTCTCTCTCTCTCTCTCTGATACAGTGACTGGTTTCTTGTTCTCAAAATAAATATGTGAGAATTAGATGTTCTTTCTGGTTTATACACAGTGTATCTGACTTTCATTTAATATTTAAATTTTGTACAACAAAATTAAAATGAAGTTTGTTGCTGATATCAAATGAATATTGGACTTCTGATGTAGTTGTTTGAGTTTTGTGAAGTCATGTAACTTGTAATGCAAATGGCATATAAAAAGTCATGTTTCATCTATGTTTTAGCTTTTTCTGGTCTCTGTGAACTGAAGACAAAATATTTATAATCCTTGCCATATCTAAGAAAATAAATTATTTTCCTATTGATTTCATGCAGATATTGTAATGACAATATTTAAATTTTCTAGGCCCACTAGTAAGCAACTGCCATATACCACTACCACTGTGATGGCAAATTCAAAATTTTCTATCTGCAATTGCTGTGACACCACACCACAACCTAAATGTCCAAATGTGAAAAATGTGTTGGAATATTCAGAGGAAATCCAGATTAGAAAACAGATTGCTAAGCGAAATATTTTGTATGGAATATCGAATCTCTGAGCTAAACGTTGGTGTGAAGCTTTTACATAGTGGCATGTAGCTTAAAACCTTGGTTTGAGATCTTAAATAGAACTTGAAATGGGAAATTGTTGTCCTCTTTATTATGTATATTAAAAAACAATACTTGCCCCAGCATTCAATACATGTTTGGGGACTGGTTTATCGAATTACAAGAAGACATTGATTTTACAGAAAAGTCAGGCCTTGTATATGAAACAATACAGTATATAATTTTGAAGGTCTTTTGTCAAAATTTAAATCATCCCTTATGTATATGTTTATTTTTAAATGAATAATGTTTAATCAAATCATCTTAAAACCTTAGGTTGTTTGCAAAATCTTGTTTGGGATTTTATTTGTACAGATAAATTCAGTGTGAAACTTTCATTACAAGATAAGATTATAATACTTTGCTTTTATTGGTTTTTTTTCCTTCAAACTGATAGTAAATGTTTAATTTGTAGTGTGTGTGTGTGTGTATATATATATATATATATATATATATATATATATATATATATATATATATATATATATATATATTAGAATTGAAGGTTTTATAGGAAACAAAACTAATGTTCATTATGTTGTTTCCACAGAGCAACATAAAGCATGACAGCAAAGTGAAGTTAGAAATTTGATTCTGCACATTGAAATGACTTATTGTTTAGGTGGCACACACAAAATTGGAATAGGGACACCCGTAGGCATTACTGGTCAGATTTGACTAACAGCTGCCTGCCTGAGATAAAGTCCTGAGGACTTGGGGGTTTGTTGGGACAGGGGTCGTGGGTGGGGTGGGTGTGCATTGCGGGTCTGCCATTTTGTGTCTCGAGTTAAACCTGGCGTTATGATGGCACAATACTCATACCATGTCAAGGAATAAGGCCCAGCTTGGGGCCAAGCGCCCTTGCCCAGCCTGGGCCGCAATAAGTCACATATGCTGCTTGAGGCAATGGCCAACTATAATCCTAATCAGTCGGTCAGTCATAATCCAACTTGTTTCGTGTGATACATTTTGTGGTTTTGTGCATGATCATCTTTTCTGACATAGATGTTTTGGAAATTCTTGAAAGAGAAATATCTTTAGATTTATAAAAGCATATTTTATAATCTAAAATATATTCAGTTATGGTCATATGTGAACCTTGAAAAAATAAATTTCATCCAGGAAAACCTGGAAATGACCTGGAAATTTAAATTTAGTAAAGTGTGGGAACCATGAACAAATTTTGTCCGTATATTTAAGACTTGCATAATTATCCTGTTTTATTATGCATTTTACAGGATTTTAGCATCTTTACAACCTTTTATTTTGTGTTTATATTTTTGTGCAATGGTATATCTTAAAATTTTTCCTGAGTTCTTTCAGTTAAATTGTTCAAACTTTACCTAATCAGCACTGGATTGCCATTTATTGTGATGGCATATTGTTAAACCATGACACATACATGCCTCATTAAAATTACATTAATAAACTCTTGATGGTGTTGCAGCAGCCTCAGACCCAAAACAAGGAAACAGTGTTGAAGCCCTTAAAGGCAGCAAGTCTCCCTTTCAGCCAGCAGCCCAGTTGAAGGCAGGCAGTGTCATGGATATCTTAGGAAAAACAGGTACAGATTTTAAGAGAACAAATGGTACAGGTAAGCAGCAAATAATTTAGTTCCATACCCTTTTGCTTTGTGTACAAGACAATTTAGTTTTTTTTAACATTCATGCTACTTTTATGAGAAAAAGCTCAGCAGAGATGATGTTCCTAAGCAATTGAAATGTCTCTTTTTCCACATACTTTCTTTACTGTCCATAAGAGGTTTGCTGTATAGGAGCTTGAACCTAACATATTTCCAACAACTTCAGAAGGTTCAGGTATGGTATTCTTAACAATTTTATCATACTCCTCAGCTATTGGGATCTCTCTTTTTTGTGTGTGTCTTTGGCATGCCATTAGGTTAGTATACTATCTGCGTTTTCATCATGATCTTTAAAAAAAATAGAATATTTGAAGTATTTTGAGCAATTTTGTTTTCAGAATGCTACACATATCCAGACTTGCCAAACTGTAAGATTTTGCTGTAAGTTATAAGAAAATTATCGTTAATAAAATACGGATTTAACAGAAAAATAACTAATAACTGTGGATAAAGGATTGTTGGCGAGAAATACGAATAATTGGTTTATCCATATTAGAATTAGTGGAATTAAGGAACCAGACTTTATGGCAATAACTCCGATGCTTTTAAATTGCACATATTTTTTCATGTGAAGCATCTGCATGATCAAACTGTTGATTTTAGAAGTTTTAGAAATGGCATCCAGCAAGCAGTGTATGTTAAAGACGAAACAAATTAATCAATCTTAAAAAGTGTTAATCAGCACAGAAGAATAAAAATGAATAATCAAATTCTTATGATAAAAGCAGTAAGGGACACAATTACATTTATAGGACATCACGGGACAGTTTGTTTATGTCTTGTCGCAGGAGATATGATTGCTATCATGTGAAATGGTAAAGAACTCCAAGAATTGCGTCAGTTGAAAAAATTACAAGCCATTGATTTGCATAGGTTTTGGAACTGAAGCTTGTTCTTCTATGCTAGTGGTAAATAAGGTTTACTTGTATAATACAAACTTTTCAGTTGAACTTAATGTTTACTGTCACTGCGTGATTTGAATACCAGACTGTAAAATACGTTTTCCAGTTTTTTAATAGTTTTATGTCATTTTACTTTTCTGAAAACTGGTTAAACTTGCACTAAAAAAATATATACCTTACCGAGACAGTCTCATCAGAATTGGCAGGTCTTCATATCTCTATCTATAAATTTTGTTGCTTAATCGAAGTTGAAGACAGAAAAAATTAGGAGGCTCTTGTAGTATAGAGGATGTGTCTGTTAAATCATGCATGCCATATTTCAATAAAGTAAGTGGCTACTGTTATGTATATGTGATTAAATTGCTTGTGTGTAAGTTTTAAAATTCTTTTCATTTCATTTTTTTTCCATTACATTTATTGTAATGAATATTTTTTATCAGATTTGAATTTCTTCTTCAGTAATTAGATATGATATTTTCTTTTACTAAATGTTTATTTATAACAAACTAGTATTATGTGAGAATTATCATTTAGTTATCCTAGTTTGTCTTGCGCTGGGAACAATGTCAGCAGGAAGTTAAAATGATTGGTCAGTATTGGGGGCATACTTTCTTTGATCACTTTGTGTAAACAACCTTTTTGTATGATTAGTTCTTAAGTGGAGTTATACTGGTGGATGTGTCAAAGCTAGTGTAGTAAGAGACCACATGACCAATCTCATGAGACTTTAAATGAGGTTTTGGGGTTTTATATACGCAATCATAATATTTTTCAGACAGAGTCATTCTACACCTTGAAGGAACAAGGTGTATTTTTTAATTTGTTTCCAGGATTGTTTGTTTTTCATCTGATTTTTGGATTTAATAATTTATTCCCCTGGAAACTCAACAAGTTGACTTTTTATAAAAGTTCTGAAAGATATTCATGGAAATTTATTCAGGAATCATTTGGAAACAAAGACTGATTCAAGTGAAGAGTTCTTGTTACTCTTATATTGGACCACATCTGACATCGTTGCCTTCCATATTCATCGTCAGGACTCAAACCTGGATTCTCATAGGACTTTTTAGTGACAGAACTTGTGTTTTCATTCTTAGGATCAAATATTTAATTATATTCACAAACTTTAAATCCTGTTTACCAATTTTTACATTGTTGTCTAGGAAAATGGATTGTTTTGTTAAAATATACAAAGCTTGTTGGCTTTCACTCTTTTTCTTGTTACTGACTACAAGTCCTTGTCATGTAACACTACCAACTTTTAACAAAATGAATTAAAATGCAGAGTAATTATCTTTGTTCCCATAAGGAGAAAGACATTATCCTGGATTTTTCTGAGCCAATAATCTCTTAACTTAATCTTCAATCAATAGAATATGTACTTCTTAATATATTTAACTAGAAATGTATCATCAAATAAACATGGATATTGCTCTGGTAGCCTAGCTGGTAATAATGGTAATAGCTGCCTCACTTGGCGCTTAGCATTAAGAGGTTAGTGTTAAGACGGGCTGGCCTGGTGTCAGGATAATATGACAAGGTGGGGCATGATACTAGATGTCTGCCCTGGACCTGTTCTGTCCCTTCTCATACATGCCAACCATTACACATTTATTGTCTTCAAATACATTGCCCAATCAGAATACCCTAAATTTGTAAACCAGAAATTGATAAAAGTTTAATAAAGCAAGGAAGCATACAGGTAAAATATACTGACAATACCTATTAAATCTGTGAACTGCACATTTGATGTTAGAATATCATGTGGTCACAGAACTATACGTAATGATGGTTTCATGGGACAAAAAGTGATAGATGATCTCAACTACAATGCTACTTGTAGTGGAAGGTCAGAAAAGATATTCTACAGGTAGAATCATTGAAGCATGGTGTTCCAGGGCTAAAGATACTTTGGTAAATGAAACTAATCTGAGAAAAGATGGAATTATACAAATATAAGGAGTTTTTTAAGAGGATAAAGAGATGCACACTTGTGAAGTCGCATAGGCTGTATGTGAGCGATTAAGTGCTAAAAAGATATGATTTAAAGTTTATGCAAATAAACATGATTATGCAGATTAAGTGTCACCTCTAGAAACCTGCATGCATAGATGACAGAATAAACCATGTATAGAGCACTGACCTATACTTGTCAAGACCAGAGTGGAAGAAATACAGAAATGTACATGAGTGTCTGTATTACACACAGAAAACCTTGTGTAAAAGGGAACCGATGCACCATTACAGATATATACAGTTGGTGTAAAAGACAGTTCATGTAAGGAGAAAGACCCAGCCTGTGTAAGTAAATGCATTAAAGTTGGTGCCTGCACGCTATGAATGCCTTAGCAAGAAACTTCATAATATGTTCCCATTCTGAATGAAATTGTTTGTATATAGGAGTTACATAGATACCACTAGATGCTTGCACATATAAAATATTTATGTCCCAAACTGAATGTGAATTAGCTTAGGCTTCATGAGTGAGGAACTAAAGGTGTCATGATGACAAAATATTAGCAGCTTTTAATGGCAGAACTTTGTCCTGATAGAAAGAGAAAAAGTTCTAAATACAGGTGGAGTATAATTTTCTTAGAAGTGAAAAAAAACCCCTCCAGCTTGTAGTGGTATATCTTCATCATAGCTTCTGGCTTTTGTGCTTTTGTGAGGTCTCATGAGGAGAGCATGCTTCTTGGCACTAGTGCAAGTAGTTACTGAGGTATTTTCAAGCTTTGCCACCAGTTCTTATATCTAAGGGGAAATTATTCTACTTGTCTGCCACTTCGGCCAGCTGTCAACTTTTATCTCCAAATAGAAGTATCTAAAAGTAGTATTTGGGAGGGCTGGATTTGTGTGGTGGTAGTACTTCTCCTAAGGTATTATGATCAAGTATTCTCAATGAAACATTTAGTAGAAAAGTTTTTTTTTTCTTCACGAAATTACATTTATATTTGCCTGTGTATGGATTAAGCTTTTGTGGTACAAAAAAATTAAAAATTAAGCAATAAAAACCTTTTTTTGTAATTTTTTTTATCATATTAATTACACTAATAAATTTTAGAAAAAAAATGATGGCTGATGCATAATAGTACTCTTATTTGCTATTTATAGCAACTCCGTCGAAGAAAACAGATGTGTTTCTTTAAATTTGAACCTCACCCTACAGATTCATTAGATTGATAAAAGTAGCTAATTAGCAATTCACTCTATACTTGCAAAGAAAATGGTGCCCAATGTTAAGCAGAATGCTTTACAGTGCAAGTTATGAATGTTACATGATGGAAGATGTTAGAGCAATAGACTTTTCAAACTTCAAATTATTTCAGATCAGGAAAAATACAAATCAGCTCCACTTTACAAATTATAGAAGAAGAATATGGGAGTAATGTAATACAGCATGTTGAGCACATGGTCATGGTTATTCTGAAATTCCAGTTCACGATCATTCATTGAAAGTTGCACATGTAGACTAGTTAAAGTGAGTGCTGAATAAAAAACAATTTTGAATGTATTTTGTGTTCATTTTATGGTTCTAATCCATATTGACTTTTGCCCTTTATGACAAGAATTTTGATCAACCGTAGAATAGAACCAGGTTATTAGTAAAAAATAGATTTACCTATTTCATAGATGGTGTAATTTTATCATGTAATAAACAGATTGCACTTTTTGTACCACAGTTATGTATTTTTTCAATTCTAATAGCAATAATTATGCTTATACCTCTCAGGAATATGGCATACATGTCTTCTGGCCTTATCTAACAATGTTGGTAAGCCACAAGTCATGTCCATGCCTGTCATGAAGGTATTATGTATGTCAGCTGCCAAAGTAGAAAGAGTTTGTGGAATAGTGCCACAAAACAGCCCCAAACACCCCCAAATGGTTAGGGTTATTGTTACAGAAATATAACAACAACATTTCAATATCTCACTCTCCAGAGGTGGAGAATGTGAAGAAGAGTCGTGATAGTGAGTTCAAGAATGGCAATGCCCTATCCTTTCTGCTGGATTTGAATGAGTCCCCAGAAGAACTGGATGCATCAGGCCCTTACCTTCCACTTGGTTCCTGCACTCTTCCTGCCATGTGAGAGGCTTATGTGCAGAAGACCACCCCTTTTGCTGTCCGACATCTTCTTGGCCTTGGGCAATCTTCTGCACATGTTTTCTCTCCACCAATTTGGATACAGGTGTAGTTGATGGAGATGGCAAGACCCGCTTGTCATTTCATAGACAGTTTGTGCATTCTCTTCGACAGACTTGCCCCTTATAGCTTCCCTGTGGTTCCATGATGGGAATATTGATGGGAACAAACTGCCTGAACTCTATTGAAGTAGCTTTTCTTGCCGATCTCTTTGTTGACAGCCTCCAATCATTTGAAGAAGGAATCGTCGTAAGCATTTTTTCAGTACTTGTTGGAGTCTTTGGCTAAGCTTGTAGGCAATACTAGTTCCTGGTTGCAACACCTGACCTGTTTAAACCAGTTAACAAGCACACCTACCCTGGTCAGCAAATGGGACCTTTTCCAATATTTAAGGACTGGACCAGCTTCAACAGATGCAATAGTAGCCCAAGTTCAAAACTCTTCTGCCTGTCCTTTGCTGAATGAGGCAAGGGAGCAAGTGTTTGGATTCATCACTGTTCCATAAAGAATTAGGACTTCCCTCATTCTGAAAGTTCCTCAACCGCTATCACAGATCTCCATTTCTTTATACCAGTCCAATCTGATTCATCTAAGGGAAGAGATGCACATCCTTCTATGGAAGGGCACAGCCAAGAGGGTGGCAAATGATCAAAGTTGGAGTTGCAGAATGTTTCATCTAGTTGCCTCTATTTCTGTTTCATACAGGTTTTGTTGCAAAGAACACTTCAAAATGGACACTCAACTTATTCATGAACGCCTTAACAACCCCCCTCCCAAACTGGTTTGACTCTACAGGATGCATGCCTTCACATCCCCAGTTTCACAGGAAATAACTTTGTGTCTTGTCCAGGAGGTTTTTGAAATTTTGACTTTATAATTTGACATCAGTTTTGTCTCTGGAGTCCTTTCGTCGTTGAGGTTTTCAGGGATCCCCATTGTCCAGTATTTTGAAGACCAGTTGAAGCACAGCTTTTTGAGATACCTCCCTAAAAAACCTACCCCTCTGTTGATTGATGTTGACTTGTACAAGTCTAATGTCTGCCCTCGAGATGTTGGATCTTGTCCCTTTTCAGGTGTTAGTGTACACAGGGATGAATTTTCTTGACCAATCATTGTAGAGTTACGTTCACTATATAGGACTGCTCATTCTTCCCCATATTGCAAGTCATGTGATTTAGACTTTGGTTGTTGGCTGATCTTTATCTCTCTCTAGAGGACCACTTCTGTGGCCTAGTAGTTGGAGTGTCCACCTGGGATATGCAAGGTCATTGGTTTGAACCATACCAGTGACTTATAAAAATGGTACAAACCTCTGCCCTGCTAGGTGCTCAGCATTAAGATGTAAGTGTTAGGACTGGTGGGCCTAGTGTCAGGATAATGTGACTGGGTGGGACATCATGCTACTTGTCTGCAGCATGATGCCCCAGTGCTAGACATCACTAAACTGCCACACTGCAGACATCATAGCAATATGACAGAACAATTGTTAAAGCTATGTTAATAATCCAAACCATACACAAACCTTTCTCCAGGGAACTTTTTACTCTTACAGCAAGCTGGAAACTGCAATAGGGCCTACTATTGGTTCAGATTCCCTTGTGACCTGGTTTGCATTGGTGGCTAATTGGGATCTTTTCATGACTTAAGTCCCAGTTTACACCCCAGACTCTGTTCCTTTCTGTTGTAGCAGTCACGTTTCAGCCTGGCTAATGGAATGTTTATTTGCTATGAGACTGAAAAAAAAAATTCATTATGTCTCTATTTTGTTTGTGGACACCTTAAGAACAATTCATTCAGGTTGTACTTTGTGAATCCAGACAATCCCCTGAGGCCCCAACAGTTGTTTTGGGTAACATTCTTGTCTTTGTTATTACTAATAGTTAGGTATATTCAGACCAAAAAACATTAATCTTGTTCAGCTCTTTCAGATCTGCTCTTTTTTACTGTCTTTGCTATATCTGATATGGTCTTATTTTAAGAGCCTTAAAATTTAATGTTTTGTCTTTTCTTGACAGGGTCAAACCTGGGTTCTATGTCCACCCCGGCAGGAAGCTGGAAGTGTGATACCTGCCTTATTCAGAACAAGGTAGAAGTAAACAAATGTGTTGCCTGTGGGTCATCCAAACCAGTCAAGTCAACAGGTGATGTTGCTTTTTTTTTATCATACATATTTTCAAGGTACATCATATTAAGTTGCTATCAAAAGACAATGAGGAGAGTGTGTCAGTCATATTTGAATTTTTAACTAATTGCTTTTTTTCCTCATCTGTTTTGGCTTATAGCGAGACATGTGAATCTTTTCTGCCATTGGCCACATCCATTGTTGATATCTTGTGGTAATAGTTTCTCAAAGTCAGAAGCAGTGAGGGTACATGTAATGCAGGTTACAGGAGAGAGACTGGGAGCCATGAAACTGATGTCTTTTAATCTTTACATAATATTGGTATCATCCAGGAAATATAAAACTTGTGGCAGATGTTTATTCAATTTATATAGGTCATATAGTAATTTAGACTACTGTATTTGCTGTTTGATGAAAAATTGCATCTTGATCTTAAATGTTCTGTGGGGTTGGTTTTATCATGCAGAGGAAGTTGGAGCACTATTTTTATCTCAAGAACACACTGGGGTAATAAATCCAGGCCAGAAAATTGGATAGAAAAATCGTTTTAGCTACTTGTCGTGAGTGGATGGTCATGTCAGTGTGGGTTCTTTGCTAAAAGACTTATGACACCTAGTTGATGCTAAATGAAAATTATGCCAATTTTGCCATCCAATATGGCCTTTTGGTGGCCAGCTTGAAAATCATGTTAATGCCATTCTTCTTACATTGATGGTTATATCAGCATGGGTTTTTCACTTAAAAAATAGTTTCCTTTATGACTGCCATCTTAAAAAAAATGATCTCTACTTCACCTTATTAGATAGATAGTTCTATCAGCTTGAGATTTTCACTCAAAAATATAATAGGGTGTTGGGCTGGTTCTACATACAATGATGCCAGTCGGGCTTCCAGTATGGCAGGCATCTTAACATTCTTATCACAACTTGAACAGAATTTCATATTGACAGGGGCTTTTCACCAGAATTATGCTATCCATCTGGTCTTAAATGCAGATGGTGCTGATCTGACAGCCAATATGGCCCCCATAGTAGCCATCTTGAAATTAAGTTATCTTTACTCCTTTCCAAATGGATGTCTTTATTGACATGGGTTTTCACCATAAACTAACTTGGTTTCATTATTTTCCTTTGTTGTACAGGGACAGGCTTTGGCTTTACAACCACTCCACTGGTCAGTGTAGCTGCAGCAGGATGCTGGAAGTGTGATACCTGCCTCATTCAGAACAAGGCAGATGTAAACAGATGTGCCGCATGTGGTTCAGCCAAACCAGTCACATCAAAAGGTAATATTTTTTTTATGAGAAGAGGTTTTATTTCTTTTTTGTTTTTTAAATGCCTACCATCATGTAAGTAATGCGGGTAAATAAATCTTCACCTTTTGTTGTCGGGCTTAATGCCATTTTTCAGCACACAATAGGCTATACATCGCTGCCAATATTAATGGTGGAGGAAGAAACTGGGAAATCTGTGGAAAGAACCACTGACCCATGAGAAGCTACTGGCAAGCTTTCTCACATATCCATATTCGCTGAGTCTTAGACTTCAACTCATGCAGACAGAGGTGAGATGGCAGTGATCCGTAACTGAGGACACTTTAGACCACTGGGCCACTCGGGGGCCCCATATCCATCTGTCTCTGTATGTAATCTCAATGAAATCAAGTTTGTTATGAGGACTTACACAAAGAAGATTTAAGTTGTATTAGATTTTCACCATTTTGTAGCAGAATTTTAAAGACTTGTGGCTAATGTTTGACTTTGAACTTTATCGAAAAATTGAAATCGGTTTTGGATTTAATCTGATAATGAAGCTTTACATCAAGACAATCTTGGCTAAGTTTAATTTTTAACTTCATTTTATGGCCTTGTGGATTCAAATTAAATTTGATAGGAGGCTTACCTATAAAATATCAAGTTATACTATTTTCTAGCAGAATATTTACTGTTTTTAGACCCAGTCTGAGTTAAACATTTGTTCTTTAATTATATTCTGCTCAGTAATTGTGTGTACTGTTTTCAGCATAACTTTACAGAGTTTTGACCTTCAATCTGCTGAGACTTTTACCTTTCCATATCATTTCTGCTTTTTTTTTTTTTTGTTAACCCCCCTCTTTAATAGGATTGGATTTGGTTTTTGTGGCTTTACTTGGAAATGCCTCACGTCATGTTTGACTGTCTTCATTTTCTGGCATACTTCAAGAGCTATGGCCCCAGAGTGGCTTGGAAGTTTGTACTTGAGGTTCTGTTCAGTAACTTTTTAAAACTTAATGTACTGAAACTGAATTTTGTGAGTCTTAGTGAGAAAGGGAAAGAGAATTGTTTTAATTGTTTTCTGGCAGATTTTTTTATGGAGTTATGACTAATGTTGTACTTAGATCTTTGCCTTTTAATAACCTCTTATTTCTTTTAATAATAATCATATTGGTGATAACACCATGCTGACAGATTTTTAGTTCTGTCCTTCCATTTCTAGTATCTGTATTTTCTGTAGTAGGAACATATTTCTAGTTTGTTGCATCCATGTTTGATATCTACAGTTTCGATTCTAGGACAAACCTCTACAATCATTGAAGATATCTCTTGAAACCTGGTGCACATATTAGACTAGTACTCACTGTATCATTTGCCATTTACAGTTGTTAAGTTTCAGTACTTTTGAGTTTCCGACATTTGCCTGCTTATCCATCCATCCATGATATAAACTATTGTTTATGGAGCACAGTTCCAAAATAGCTGTGAATTTTTGCACAATTAGTGATTCAGATGTTCATTTTGCAATTTCATTAGTTTTAAGTTTAAATAAAAATTTTTTTTGTTTTTTGTCTGTTTTACCCATCAGTTCTCGGGCTGGAAAATTTAATTGCTTTATTTAAGATGTTGAGTGAATATTTCTGATACTCAATTGAATATTCCAGTCACTTGCCTGATCTCTGTTGGGCGAGTGGTGATTCTGGGCAGACAAGTATTTGTCTTTAATGAAAAGGATGGGTTTTTTTTTAAAGAAAATTGACAACTTTTATCATTTAAAGTGGCCTCAAGTGGTCTATGATGCTTGCTTTTACAGATTACTCGTACATCTATTCTCGGCCACAGTAGCCATCCTAAAAATATCTTGACTTCTTCTGAATGGATGTTCATATCAGCATAGGGTTTTCAGTAAAAGACATTGATCTCTACTGGCCTTGAGCGAAAATGGTGTTAGTCTGATATCCAATATGCCCACCATAGCAGCCATCTTGAAAATCTTGTTACAGTCTCTCCTCCTGAATGGGAAGCTGTATCAGTATGGGGTTTTCACTAGAAGACTTGTGGGGTCTGGTTGGTCATAAATAAAAATTGTGTTGATCTCCTATCCAATATAACCACCTCATTAGACATTTTTAAAGTCTTATTGCTACTCCTCCTTGATGGAACTCGTGTAAGAATTGGATTTCACTTGAAGGCTTTTTATGATGTTGGTACTTATTGAAAGTGGTACCAATTAGACATCATATGTGACCACCATAGCAGTCATCCTGAACATCTTGTTTTTTCACCAGAAGACATATTATATCCAATTGGGCCTGACAGAAACTATTGCCTATTAGGCATCAAATTTTGCTGTTACAATGAACATGCTAAAAAATTGTTCACATTTCCTAACTTGATGATCTTATCATTGTGGAGTTTTCACAGGTTTTCTAATGGTGCCCTGTTTGTTCTAATGAAAAAAAAATGCAAATGTTACATTCAGTATGGCTGCCACTGTGGCTAATTTGAAAATCTTGTCACTTCTAAATAATTGAGCCACTTTTAGCACTCAGAAATTAAAATGAAGAAATTGTCTTTTCATGAATGCTTGGAAATTTTTTTGGGGCTGAAAAATGTCTGTCTTTTCAAGGCGCTCTTGTTTGGGTTTGATTTGTTTTATGTTAATAATGGTTAAAAGATTGAGACTAATGTTTGCATTTAAAATTTGTTTTCCTATATGATGTAGACAGCAGGTTAACCTTTGTCTTGAAGAGTTTGGTTATTCACCTATGCAGGATTTGTGCATGTTGATTTCACACATCTGATTATATGCATGATTCAGCCCATTTTGCTAATACAGTTTATATTTCTTGTTTTACACTTTATGATGTGCAATTTTTTGATTGTTCTTAGAGGACCCAACCTGATTTTGTATCATCCAGAATCAATGTTAAAGTTGCATTTAGTGTTGCATTTATCTGCCTACTCATGTTGTCCATCTGTGTTCTTCTCTCCATCATTGCTTTGTTTAGTTTTTCATTAACTTGTGATTATTTTTCATGCACTCACTTGTAGGGTCTTGTCATGCAAAAAATAGATCATCACATGTTGCATTTAATTTTTCAGTGACTTGTACTATGAGCATACCATCATTAGATGATATGACTTGGAGTGTAGTCATATTACTCTTTCTGTTGATATATTACCCTGAGTAATTTTTCATCAGATTAGAATTAGGTCACTGGTCTACTTCGAGTCAGTTTCTGAAGCAATTTACAGTTCTTAAGTGCATCATTTTATAGATATTTTGTGCTATTTATGACACCATTATTTTAAACATTGGTCACTGAAATACATTTAATGCTTTGACTTTTCTCAAAGTTAGTTGGGATCATTGCATTGCATCTCACTAAATCTTCAGGTACACATCTACATCCGTGCATTGATCATGTTGAGTAGAAGTAAGGTACTACCCCATGTCATCAACACTGGCCAAGGTTCTGATGTGATAGCCCTGGTATTTTGAGCAGATGCTTCCGAACTTAATGTCTGTGAAATTTATTGGATGCGGTGGCAAGCTGCTACATCCAATCAAAGTTAAGTCATTCAAATTTGAACACTGTTCCTTTATCATCAAGGGGAGCACACAACTTGAATGGACTGATAAAAAAGCAATAATCTATCGCCAGTGGATGTTTGCACAAATACCTTTCTCTCAAATAAACATGTAATGGCTTTCCTTTGGTACATAGTTATACTTTTGCTGTTAAACTTAGAAAGCATCCTTTTTAGGCCAATTGCCTCAATTTTTGACCTTTGTACCATGTACCATTAGGCAATACATCCTAAGGGAGACAACTCATAAAATCAGATGGATGTCACTAGGACAAAGCCCCAAAATACCTATTCAATCTGCCAAGGTGAATATAGGGTTATCATATCAGATCTTTGGCTAGCAAAGATGACACCATGTAGACAAAACATTATATTGTCCTGTTCACCTGTAATATTTTTACTGAAATTCTGATGCAAAATGCCATGCACCACTGTGTGAAATGATGTTAATTTTCAGTATTACTATTTCAGTTTTATGTCATGGCAAGATGTGTATTGGTCTTGTCATGGAAAGATTGTGAAGTCTTGAAACGTGTATCAGCCATTTTATTTAATGAAACTTTTGTATAATATTACTGTGTACCTAAAGATTGTACCCTGATAAGCTAGACTGCATTAGTAGAAGAAGCCCACATCATCATAACTGTTGCAAACATGTTTCACATAATTGTTTTGTAAGCAGATGTTTTTTCATGTCAGAGAGGAGATTGTTAACTTGTAATTTGTTTTCGTAAAATTCATTAGGTTCCGAAAGCAGTGGCCTTTGCCCCGAGTCATATCTGAACCCATTTCCACCTGGGAACTGGATATGTGCTTCTTGCCTGATACAGAACAAGGCTGATGCTGTTAAATGTGGTAAATGTCAGTCCGACAAACCTGCAGGTAAGTTACTATGAAAGTTGTGGTGTACATTTTCACATTTTCTCCCATGTCTTGTTTAACTAAGCAAATTAAACAATTCTAAAACTGTTCTAGAAATGGGGTTGGTAGATGGAACACTGAAAACACTTTATTGTTTTCCAAGTTTAAATTGGACAAAAAACACTGGTAATTAATAGGGATTAAATAATGAACTGGCATTCATTCTGGATTTTTGTGGAATTAAAATTTTTAAAGGAGATTTCCTCATTAAAAATATATTGATGAAATTCTAGAATGTCAAAATTGTAGTTAATAAAATTTTGAATGGCAGTTTTCTATTTGAGCATAGGTAGGGATGAAAGTACTTAAGCACCAACATTATGGACTGGCACATATCATGTAGTTTTCAATTTAAAAGACAGTCTCTTGGACCGCTCTGGTGGCCTTAAAGTGAGTGTCCACATTAAATGCAAGAGGTCAGAGGTTCAAACCCTGGCTAATTCACACCAATGACTTACAAAAATGGTACTAATATCGCCCAGCTAGTTGCTAGGCATTAAGAGGTTAGTGTTAGGACTGGTCAGCCTGGTGTCATGATAATGTGACTGGGTGGGTCATGATGCTACATGTTTATGGCATGAAGCAGCCGGGCTAAACATCACTTTAAATTGCCACACTGCAGATATCATAGCAATATGGCCGAGAAATTGTTACAGCTATGTTAAAAATCCAAAACACATCCACAATAAACAGGCTATACATAACAAAAAAAAATCTGTAAATTAAAGTGATTAGGTTAAAAATTACAACAAAGATGAGAAAAGAAAGATGCAGTTAATTCCACTGAGTTAATGATTTTTGTTCTTGTTTCCCCAAAAAAGTTTAAGGGAATTTAGGGTTCTGGAATTGGAGAAATGGATTAAAAATTTATTATCATTAGTGTGTCAGTTTTTTCTTCAGGTTTGTACAGGCTGGAATAAAAATTAATTATGATTCCTTGCTTTTAATGATCATGTATGTAATCTATGGATGCCTTGATCACACAAAATTGATTTCTGTTCAGCATGCACAGGTGTTGTCATTTCTGAACTTGTTACAATAAATAAAAAAGAATTTTTAATTTTGCTGTCTGGATTACTGTTATCAACTAATGGTTATATGTAGAGGTGGTTGTTGTTGGGCTTAACGCCATTTTTCAGCACACGATAGGCTATTCATGGCAGCCAGTATTAATGGTGGAGGAAGAAACCTGGAAATCACCGGAAAGAACCACCGACCCACGAGAAGCTACTGGCAAACTTTCTCCCATATCCACATTCGTGGAATCCTAGACTCGAACTCACGCAGATAGAGGTGAGATGGCAGTGATCAGTAAAGGACAGCGCTTTAGACCACTTGGCCACTCGGGGCCCCTATATGGAGGTAAAGGATTCTCTAAACAAAGAATTTGATGCAGATGAAAAGTGCTTCAGATGTATATAGTCTCCTTTTGACATTGATAAAATCATTGTTACATCTAGACTGTAATTTACACATTTGATAAAGCCTGGCACAGAATTATCAGTCCTGTGTGACATGTTTGGTCTAAATTGCCCAGAAACGATAAAAAATTTAATAAATAATAAATTGTTTAGTTTTATCATGAATCAATAATATCCTGGTTGGTTACTATGCTAGGCTTTAATGGCATTTTCAATACCATGTTGATTATATCATGCAAATAAATGGGAGGAAATTGGCTTTCCTACAGACAAGGCAGCCAACCCTAGCTGTCCAGGGAGGGTATCAAACCTGCAAACTTTAGATTATTTTTCTGGTGCTCTACCATCTGATTTATACCTTGACTGTCTCAATAATATCATGGAGAAGGTTTCACTTTTTAGAAGGCAGAACATGCTTTGCCTTACTCTTATTGGTTGGAACTAGCTTGGTCTCTTGCATTTTGGAAATGTTTTTGTGGTCATATGCAGCTCTCTGTGACAAAACCAGGATGATCCACAACAATGGAAAGTGATATCCAGTTGTCTTTCTAAGAAACTGACATATTTACCTTTGATTTACTTCAAGTCTTGCTGTTGAATGACACTTAAAGTATGGACATGTGGAATAATTTTAAAAGTTATGAAGAGGCACTTGTTTCGGTTGATTCTGGATGATTGGGTTTGGGGTTTCATGTCACAGCAACACAACTAAGTCGTTTAATTCCAAGGCAGTATAGGAGTAAAGTCCTTTGCCCAAGGACATACTACACTAGCTAACCCAAGCAGCTCTGATGTCAGGATTCGAACAGGCTCACTGTATAAAGTGTGTAATTATTACACACTAATGATAAGGTGAAGGTATTTTATTGTGATGTTATCTGTCTGTTACCAGATATTTTCCAAATATTGACTGTGAAAAGCTCTTGAGACAGGATTATGCAAATTATGTCCCTCAGACCAGGTCCAGGCTCTGATCTGGTTTTTTTTGGTTTTTTGGACATATTTTAGGTAGAGTAGAACCATATCTAGTTTGGGTACAAATGTTAAGGTCACTGACTAAAAGAAGAAGATTTTGGTTTAGGCGCAGTAACTTTCTCCAAAAACTTGCGAATTTTGTGCAGTTGTGGTAAAGAAGAAACCTATAGCTTTTATGGTCAGAAGGTTGAAGGCCAAGATAAGTGAAACAATAGAAATGGTTTCCACACAAAAGCATTACCAATGATGTGGCTAGGCCTTGGGATTATGGATTTCTAGCAAGAATGACTTTTAGTCATGCAACTTCTCAAACCAATGTAGGAAAGGTCATGCAAATTAGTTGCAGTTCCCAGAATTTGTTGTGCTCCAAGTGAGTTTCTTTTTAAATTTTTTTTTGTGCACAAATTCAAATTAAGATTTGTACAATTCAATCTTTGTTATTCATTTGTGAGTATCTCAGTCAAGCTGCATTGAGGAAGAATTAATGTTTGAATACATTCATCTGTATGATTGAGATTTGCAGTTTTCCACAGACGCTCTCAAGGTGTACTGATTTATCTCTTAAGAGTGGTATAACAAACGGATCCATTGGTCAGACATAACAGAAATTTATAGAGCATAAAAGCATACATGCCAACTCTTATGTTTTTCTGCAATAGTATTATACTTATTTCAGCTAATTACGTCTTATGTTCACCTGTTTGTGGAATATGCTTCTCAGGTACATTAAAAAAATGAAATAAAAATATAGATATAAAAAACCTCCTTTTTATCCCCATCTCTTTAATCCTTTTCATCATATAAAGTTTAGAGAATTCTAAAATAGAACAGTGTAAGAGTACATATGTTTATTCTAGACGTACTTTTGCTTTACTTATTTTCTACATTATAGCAGATGTATCTAATATATTTCCAAGAAACAGATGGTTTTCTTGGATTTGAATCTTTTACAAATTCATTAAAGTGACATTAGTGAACCAGTCTATACTTTTAATGAAAATAGTGGTAAATGTTAAGTGAAACTTGTGTAATGCCTGCAAAATATTTGAGCAGATGGATCTTTTCAAACTTCAGAAAAGACAAATCTACACTGTTCTACAAATTTGAAAGAAGGATATGAGAAAGGTTCAATACAGCACACAGATTTAGCATAGTCATGTTCATTGCAGAATTTGTGAACTTAATGATCCTTAATGATCATTCAGTGAAGTTAAACATGTAGAAATGTTAAATATAAATAATTTGTTAGGATGTTTTGTGTTTGTATTGTTGTTCTAATTGTGGTCACTGGGACTAAATGAAGAAAAATAGTTTCTCCTCAGAAAATTCAAATAGGGATAAAGATGATTTTTAAACATTGTGCAGGCATATAATTTGCCATGATTGTTACTCTTCTTACAAGATGACATAAAAGAAACACATCTGAATATTAATCTTTTCAGGGAAATCAGGTGGCATCACCAAAACGGAAAATTCTTTGTTTGACAAGTTCAAACCTGCTGTAGGTAGCTGGACATGCAATATATGTCTAGTCCCTAATGAAGGGTGTAGTACCAAGTGTGTCTCCTGTGAAACACAGAAACCACCACCTAAAACAGGTAATTTTTATGCCTCATCCATATCTATAGAGGGTTCATATTATAATGTATATCCAGTCACATTTCCTTCAATTTCAACTGTGTTTCCAATTCCTCAAGTCCCAGTGTCACATTTGGGATGATGAAGTTTTACCTACTTAGAGCTCTGTAGCATCCAGGTCATTTAAGATACACCAAAGTGGGTAGTATTACAGACATGTAGACAGTTGTAGCTCTGCAATGATCAAAAAAAAAAAATCTGGACTTTCTACTTGCATTACGAGGTACAGAGGGAAAAACAAAATGTTTGAGACCCAATGATTTTACACTAAAGATTTGACAGTTGTTGGAACTGGATTGTACACTTTTTGACCACAGATCTAAGGCAGACTGGCATGATTTGCAGATGGACAGGTGAACCTTTGCAAAAAGTTAACTTTGATATCTGGAGAAAAAAGATGCCAGGACATGAAGATGATGCATATGATAAAGACACATATAATAAAGCAAAAACAAACAAAATGAAAAAAGAAAGAACTTTTACCTTTGAACTTGTGGGGGCAAAATGGCAAATAGAAAATGACATCTCAAGCGCAATTAGGCCTCTGATTAGATGTAAATCTCTTGGAAGCAGATGAATTCAGAATTAACCTCCAAAATACGTTTCCTACCCCTATTTCAGGCGAAAATTTAAAAATTTTTTTGGGGACTGAACGAGTTAAGAGCTTTTAAATCCACATTTTAGACTGAGATTATATTTGGTATAAAACTTTAAATTAAGTAGATTTTGGTCCAAATATTTATGGGGTATATTTCTGGTCAGTATTGTATATCTGCTTCAGAGTTTACATGAGGTTATTCTTTAAAAAAATCCATTTATTCATTAGCCATATTGGCAGAGTTCAGCCATATGAAGACCAGTATTTGTTGCAAGAAAGTGGAGAAACTTGACTTTTTTACCAGTCTATTATTCTGGTAGGTTTTTAGTATAGAGGATATGGTATTTAATGTTTGAGTTCAAGGAAGTGACTCATATGAAACAAAATGGAAGATTTTGTAGACATCTTTGATTTTTTTTAACTTGTCTGTAGCTAGCATCTACAACTGCCATCATCTGCACTTTGGTTAAATATAGTCACATAATCATTCAGTTATTGCAGGTCAAGCTTATGATACAAGAATAAACCAATGGATAAATGAAGACACAGACAAGATCAGTTGCAGTATATATTTACAGAAATGGGGATGTAATGAGTTTTACCATTAAGCTTTGCAGTAAGTTTAATCAAGTTTTTCTTACACCTTTGTGTATTTACAGGTGATACCTTTATGAATAGCTTTAAGAAGCCACTGGGTACCTGGGACTGTGAAATATGCCTGGTAACCAATAAGTCCATGGCCGTTCAGTGCATAGCTTGTGACAGCCCTCGTCCTGGAGAAAAACCCAAACATCTAGGTAGAGAAGTATGAAAGGAAATTGTTCACAATCATGGTATATTTTTTTAAACACGCAGACACCATAGCCTTGCTAAAGAGATGCTGGATCTGCAAATAAGAAGGGTGTAGGTTTTTAGCTTGTAAAGACAAGTCTGGGTCAGGCACCATGGTGTCTTTTTAGGCAAGGCATATTACCCAGATTATAATGTTAATGTGCCATTCATCTCCAGACATAAACTAAAGCTGGTAGATTGTGTTCAGTGAGCACCATGTTGTGATCTGATGGCTCTTCACATATATTAACCATATATTGCATATTCATAATAATATTTATTAGGTGAAAACTTGTTTGGATACTCTTTTATTTCCAGTGGATAATCTTTTTTGTTTTGTGGCAAATGTAGAAATGGTATATAGTTTATTTTTGTCCATCCATCATTATATGCAGATATCATTGATTGCATGGTGTATTAAGTCCTACTTTGTAACCATGCTCAAATTTACCATACAAATGACCCCTTTTTTCAATCATTTTAATATAGGCTAGACAAAGAGCTCTTATCATGCTCAAGACATCATTCCGATTCTTGACTTCATTAGATTCTGAAGAATTATATTCCTACTGACCTGGTATGGTTTCGTCCAATAAAAATGCAGGAAACTTGTCAAAGTAGGGTAAGTTTCAGATTATGTCAGCATTTCTTGTCTGTGATCACATCACTAGCCTAGGAATTGTTTTATTAATGCTCATTAAAATATAAACGTCTTGTTATTTTCTTCCTCAGTGCCTAGTGTAGCTGGATTCAAGATTGCAGCTGGGGCATTTTCACAGAACAGTGGATTTAACCTGCCATGTGTTGCTCAGAATGAGTCTTCAGCACCATCCTTATTCAAGTTTGGAAGCACTTCCGTTAAATCTGACACCACCACCACCACTCCTGTACCCTTTGGATTTAAATTTGGTGACAGTTTTCAGTCTGGTATGTCTAGTGAAAAAAAACCAACACAGAATACATTCAAATTAGGGGACAGCAATACAGGTGCAAAAACTAATAGTACATCTGTTGTGGATAGTCAGGCGAAGAAAGTTGACTCGGGTAATTCAGACTTCAAGGTTGGTGGTGAGACAACCACAATTACTGTTGAAACAAAATCTGCATCTATTGCTGTTGGTGGAACAACAGATAATGTATTTGGACAACAGCAAAATGTAGCATCAAAAAATGATTTGCATAAAGAAAACTTAACAACTGAGGAATTAAATTTAAAACCCAGTGATTCAAATACATTTGGCAATTCTGTCAAAAAAACTGGAGGATTTGAATTTAGATTCACTCCATCCAGTAGTAATCAATTTAATTCTACCTCATTTCCTTCAAGTACTAGCACTGGTGATTCTTCATTCAACAAGCCTACAATTGACTCATTAGATTCCTCAGTTCAGACCCTCAGTGAATCACAGAGAACAAGTGGAGGTATTACAACAACATCTCAATTCTCAACACAGTCTAATGTGTCTAATTTGGTGACAGTGAATAAGTTGGACAGTCAGCAATCATCAGCTCCATCGAGTAAAGCAGGTATTTTACAAACTCTGTCCATTCTTTTCAATCCTACTTTGACTTCTCATTCTTTTATTCAGTTGCTTTGTGCTTTTACTCGAGATTAACGAAAGTTCTGATTGCCTGTTTGCCTAATTTTTGTTTTTGTGTTGTAGGCTTCAATGTTTATATTTGTTATTTAATCCTGTTTTCAAAGTAGGAGCATCTTGATTTGGTTTTCTATGTCCATCTGTCATGAGAAGCTTGTTAGCAACATTGCACAGAAAACTCAGAAACTACTTGAACACAGACCAGCTTAAAGTTTGCCAGCATCTTACAGCTAATAGTGGGGGGGGGGAAAAATGAAGAACTTAATAAATTAACATAATTTTGTGCAAGCCTACAGACTGATAGTTAATTCAAGACCAAGTTCACATTCCTGTGAAATCATCTACCGGTATATAGTTAAGTAATAACTGCAGTAAAGGCATATTTATGTTCAGTTGTATATTAACTGATTAGATTTTAGATCAGGGCATGAGAATTTACATTTTGACTTGCTGGTCTAGGGCCAGTAGGACTCCCCCTACCCTCCCAATTGCTTAGATCCATGTGAGCCACAGACTCGTCCAGCAGCCTAGTCTGTGTTGAATATTTCCTCCAGTGCATTAACATAATTAAATGACAGGAAAAATAATGAAACTAATGCAAACTAAAAATTCAGACAGCTATTTCAATGAGTTTCTTTTAAGATTTGTTAAGGATTTGATAAACACATTTTCTTCAGTTTGTTAGGTCAAAAAAGGATATGAAAGTTCAGATGATAGTGCTGCATACATATGACTGGAACATCACTATAGAGAATTGATACTGGACCTCAAACCACCATTATTTTTCAGGCACTGGCAATATTTCAATCTTTTAAGTTTTTTTTTTTTTTCATTTAGACTAGGTACAAGGACCTTGTTAGGCCACCTAAGCAAAAAGCACTTGTGCAGCAGGCAAATGAAATTTGGTTTGCATGTTTTTATACATGTATGTAGTTAACTATGTTTTTCAGTCAGTACACATCATAGCAACTTTTCAAAGTTTTTAATTTGTATGCATTTGAACAGCTTGATATTTAGTGGGGACATCCACATTTTACCAACAGAGAATCTAGTACATGGTGAAGTTGTACTTTTTTTTTTAATCTTGGAGATGTTTAGCTGCAGATTGCATTGGTCATTCAGGGAATTCATCAGTTATGTTTTAGTCAAGCAAATCCTTAGTACTTTTTGTTAATTAATTTTCCAGGTTTTATATCATTCATATTTAGCAAAAGTAATTAATTGCAAACTTGTTGAGACCAACTTAGAGGCATTGATTTCTATTATAATTTTAGGAAGATAGTAAATTTTGTAATTATGTAGACTCATGTTAATATATCACTCTTTTGAAAAGAATAAGTTCTATGATCATTTGTTGTGATAAAATTGGGTAAAAATTTCACAGATGTTTTAGCTTATACTAATGTGTCTCAGAATTTACTACATCTCAGTTCCATATTATTATTATTTTTAAATAACACTTTCACAGGGGAGGACAGTTCAAAGACCAGCTTGCCCAAACAACTAAAATTGATTATTGGGCATGTTAAATTGAATATCTGTTCCCATGCATCATGCTTGCCGGTCTAGTAGGTTATAATTGGAATTGTCTCCCCTTCTGGATGACATTCCTAAATTTCTTTGAGAAATAAGTATGATACATATTGTTACTTTCTGTAGAATCCTTGCCAACAGATGGCTCCAATTTCAAGAGTTCCACACTGTCTCAAGCAAATGCTGCCTCAGATACCAATAAACTTGCTGTAGGAGGCTTTAACTTCACATCAAAATCAAGTGAAGAAAGTAAAGTGGAGAACAACAAGCCATTTGTGTTTGGTGCCACAGACAATGCAGTAGCCAAGAAATCAATATTCACACTCAAGCCCAGTTCCGAGACTTCCAAACTAAAGAGGACTAACAGTGATGAAGGTAAAGGTATTTGATATATAGGTTGTTACTGATCAATTCTATCTAACCTCGGTCTGATAGAGCTTGAGTTTCAAGCTTAGCCAATCTAGTTGTACGAGAAAGCTTCTACTAGCTTTCTGTGGGTTGCTGGTTCTTACCAGGGTTTTCCCCATGTTCTTACTCCACCAGTTATATTGGCTTATCATATATATATAATTTACAATAAGAAATTGTGTTAAACCCATAACAACATTGGTTATACTATAGGGGCACAGATGAGACACTGATATCCATTGAACTTGTTTGATTGCCGTTTTTATCTTGCATTCTGTCTTTTTTATTTATTTTATTGTTTTAGGGTAGACAGACTTTGGTCAAAGAGATAGTCTGCAGTTTTTTATCCTGAAGAATCATTTGGAAATTGTGATTTTGATCTTTTTGTGAAATTCATTCAGGAAAAGAAGGAAGCACCAGATAGGGCTATACAAATTTTTTATTGTAGATGCTGAAGCATGCAGAAAATCGGTCACTTGTAAAGAAAGTATTCGACCAAATACACCCTAGATATATCGTATAGAGAATGATAAAGAAGTACTTAATGGACGCTTTCCTTCTGTTGATAATATTAGCATTTGTTGCCCTCTGATGACCTGGCACCTTAATGATTGTGAACAAGGCTTTAGGTGCCAAAACAACATTTACATGACTTGAGAAATCACTTGAAAGATGACACATTGCAAAGACTTGATAATAATGTTAGAGGGGCATGAAATAGAAGAATTTGATTTTTCCAGCATTGCAAGTGTATTGTCAGTGGTATCACAGAAAATAGTCTTGGAAAAGGTAATTTATTTGGCTTTCATGCAAATAATAAGCAAAACATACCATGTAAATGATCCCACTTTATAAGGAGTTTTGTCTATTATGATTTCACCATTTATCCACTTTTTCAAATAAATAGGATTAGTTGTCCATTTTCAGACTTGGTTGAAACACAGTAAGAAATTCCATGACCATAATTAAAGCTGTAAGTAGGGTTTTCACAGTTCTTAAAAAAATCTGCTGTAAAATAATAAAACTTTTGCTGATTAAGCACTAAAAGCCAGTTATAGCAAGTTGTTATTTTTTTCCAATGGCTTTCTTTTTTTATGTATAAACAGCTCTATTGAAACTGAGCTTCACTGAATTGTCCCGAAGTGGCTTACATAGCAGTTATAAAGTGGGAAACTTAAAGTAATATCTCTTACAATTGTGAGTACGTATGATCCAAAGGAGCCCTCTTTATCTTGACTGGACTTTGATAACCATGCAAACTCTGTACATGATATGCTGTCAGTATAAAAGGAAACAGCATGAAAAACTACTGTTTGAGCTAGCTGCATGCAAGGAAATGTAATCTCTGGATTTATGTCAGCAAATTTGGAAAGGAGGAACTTCAATCACACCATCATGAGTGGTGTTTTGCCCAGGCTCCAATTAAATAGAGAATGGTTAAGTTATATCAGATGAGATCTTTGAAAGCCACAACTCAAAGTGAATTAACTACATGCATGACATACTGTCACTTTAGAAAGCCATGATTAAAATTGGTGTTGAGAAAAAGTGGGAATGGTCTGCTGATTGTTTATTCAGCATTTGTATGAATGAAACATTATTGTGCTCTAGTGTTCCATTTGCACAATAGAATGATGATCAGTTCTTGATGAAATGAAGGAGACCAGAGATCAATGGAAATATAGCATAACAATAAAAGCACTATCGAAGAAGACCTTATTCTGAAGTATCATCTGTGACCATAATGCCAATATTTAAATACTGGCATATCTTCAAGATGTAGAATTTCCTTGACCTTGTATGCAAAATTTTTGCACCTTTTCTTGTTATCATATTAGCGACTCCAACATCCTGACTGGCAGTTTATAATGTAAAAGACAATGCCATTTTGTGTTGCTTACAGTTGTAATGGCACATTAAGAAAAGGCTGTGGACAAAACGTTTTTCTTGTCCAAAAAATAAAGGCATGAAGAAAGTATGGATACATTATTGCAAGCGAGTCAATTTCAAACTTCATTTTGACAGTTCAAATCTGCTGTCACAAATTACCATACATGTGGCAACTGTTGTTCTTACATTTTATATGTCCCACCTTATTACCTTAGGATTAGGTCTTAAGGCATGTAACACTGTTTACTGTCCCCCTGCGGGTTCGGGGTTGTAGAATTGGCCCGACGTGCCTCGCTACGTGTCGTAAAAGGCGACTAAGTAGAGGCAACCTGTTTGCCATGGGTTGTGACCCGTAACGGAGGAGGAAAGGATTCTGGTAGTTGCAACACACTACTTTGGCCTCTACTTCTCCTAAGACGGGTGGTTGAGATGGGCCCGGTCTCGACAAATCGGCTGGTCACGCCGAGCCCTAGGAAGTCTTTATTAACTCTGTCACCTCCTTTTACTTTATTTTACTTTATTCTTGTATCTCGCTTGATACCACCATTGCCCCTATATTCTATTGCTATATCTTTTCCTTTCTTAAATCTTAGAAGACTTCCTAGAAGGCGGTGGCTTAACGGGTCAATCGGGGGGGTAATTTTACTGACCTTCGAAATTGGCGACTTCAGGGTCAACTAAAGGTAATTTTACCAACTGAGTATCGTATTTGTGTATCCCTGGCACTTGAAAAGTGTCCCCTTGTTGGGCTCCTTGGTGGGTGGGGAGCACGGGTGCTGAATTTTTCAAACTGCCATCATGGAGAATTAAAAAAAAACTCCAAAACGAACCAAACCAGGATCTGACACAGATGATGAACCATGTGGCGTGGATTCATTTCCACGCTTCATGGTAATACAATCAAAAGATGCCACAAAAGCACTTACTACACTTTCTCCTTTCGTTATAGAAAAGACAATAACCGGATTGATTGGATCGCCAAAAAGTGTTAAAAAGTTGAAATCGGGTTGTCTACTTAGTGAATGTCAGCGACGAGGTCAAACAGAAAACCTCAAAAAAATAAAAACATTTTTCGATATTCCAGCGTCGTCGTTCGCCCACACAACATTGAATACCTCCAAAGGTGTTATTCGCTGTCGTGACTTGGCTGGAGTCACCGACACAGATATCATTGAAGGAATGAAAAATGAAGGTGTCAACTGCAGTCCGCAGAATACGTATCAAACGTAACAACAATCTGCAGGACACCAACACCATTATACTCACCTTCAATAAACCAACAGTACCCAAAGTAGTCAAAGTTGTTTTTTTGCAAGTGAAGGTTGACATATATATCCCCAACCCACTTCAATGCTACAAGTGTCAAAAATATGGACACCATGAAATCCGCTGTTCAAGAAACCAAATATGTGGTCGATGCGGAGACAACTCTCACCAGGAATCGGAATGCAAAGCAACTCCACATTGTATCAACTGTGGAAAAGAACACCACGCTAATTCCAAGGATTGTGATACCTGGAAACAAGAGAATGAAATTCAGAGGATCAAATATACTTCCAACATTCCCTACCCAGAGGCTAGAAAGCTAGTACAGTCAAAAACATCTCTTTCTGGCCCATCCTTCTCTACTATAGTGAAAAACAATCCAAAGACATCGAAGGACGCTCAAACTCAAACAGATATACCCGATTCAACATTAAAACATAACACCCCACATTACCAAGCACAAAAAACCACGGCATCTACCCAAACGACCTTTAACAACAATCAGCAAACTAAGTCACCAAAGAAAAGCAAATCCCATTGAAATAGACAACAAAAGGGGTCAGATGACCCCATCAAACTATTCAATAGGTTTGGGGACATTGAGAACATGGATGCAGAAGATACTACTCCGTGTTCTCAAGTTAGCTCAAAGCCTAACAAAAGAATCACACCCGTACTTCCCCCAGATAAATAACCCTATAGATGTTCCCCTCGAAAAGTCTAACCTAAATCCAAAACCTCCATTCTAAATTTATAATGAAAAACACAATAATACAATGGAACTGTCGAGGACTTAAAGCTAATTACAATGAGATTCTTCTGCTTTTAAATAAATATGATCCAGCTTTGTTATGTCTTCAGGAAACCTTTTTAAAAGATACGGACAATATCACATTAAAAAACTACTCTGTTTAACACATACCTACAAAACGTTAACAGGGCCTCAGGAGGGGTGTCTATTGCTGTGAACAATAGAGCCCCACATAGAAACATCCCTTTAAATACAAATCTACAAGCCATTGCTGTAAGTGTCACTCTACATCGGGTGATTACATTTTGTTCTCTCTACATACCACCAAATACTAAATTATCACCAAACGAATTAGACATACTTGTTCAACAACTTCACACGCCATTTGTTTTACTTGGTGATTTTAATGCCCATAACATTTTATGGGGATCGAAATACATAAGTGACAGAGGGAAAAAAGTTGAAGATTTTGTTGCTAGATACGACTTGTGTCTATTTAATAACAAGTCTCCGACTTATCTGCACCCAGGAATGGGTACATACACTTGCATTGACTTAACAATATGTACTCCTTCACTTCTGTTGGATTTTAATTGGAAGGTCGTTGATGACATTCATAGCAGTGATCATTTTCCAATATATCTTAAGAACACCAATACCAAAATTGATGACACAATTCCACAGTGGAACTTAAAGAAAGCTGACTGGGCCAAATTTGAAACACTTTGTACAATGAGACTTAACAGGAATACCATATTAAATGATGATAATCCAATTCGACAATTTACATCTATCGTAATCGAGATTGCAGAAGAGTCCATTCCTAAGTCCTCGACAAATTCTCAAAAAAAGCCCAAACCATGGTTCACTAAAGAATGTGTAGAAGCCATTAAACAACGCCGAGAAGCACTGAACAAATTCAATAATCGTCCAACGCCCGAAAATCTAGCTCAATACCATATTACGCGGGCTAAAACTCCCCGCACGATTAAAGAAAATAAACGAACATCATGGAAAAAATATGTTTCAACTTTAAACTCTCGTTCCTCTATAAACAAAGTTTGCGACACGATCCGCAAAATAAATGGTAAAGGAAAATACAATTGCCTCCAACACCTGAAGCTAAAAAACATCAATTATAAAAGCAAGCATGAAATAGCTAATGTACTTGCTGATTGTTTCTCCAAAAATTCCTCATCGTCTAATTATTCCGAAGCTTTCTGAAGGTTTAAAATTCAAAAAGAAAAAATACGGTTGAAATTCACATCAAATAACTTAGAGAGTTATAACCAACCATTTTCATTGTCGGAACTTATGGAATCCTTGAATAAGGCCAATGATACTTCCGCTGAGCCTGACAATATACATTACCAGTTTTTAAAACACCTTCAAGATCCATCCTTGAGAGTTCTTCTGGAAATCTTCAATGATTTATGGATTACTAGCAATGTACCAAAAATTTGGAAAGAAGCAATAATAATACCAATCCTCAAACCAGGCAAAGATAGCACAGATCCTACCAACTACAGACCTATATCACTAACTAGCTGTGTATGTAAAACAATGGAACGAATGATCAATTCTCGGCTTGTATGGTATCTGGAAAGCAACAATTTAATTTCTCCTTTCCAAAGTGGCTTTCGTCATGGTCGTAGTACCAACGACCATCTGGTTAGACTCGAAATATTTATTCGTGATACTTTCGTAAAGAGGGAACATTTAGTAGCGGTTTTCTTTGATTTGGAAAAGGCCTATGACACAACATGGAAGTACGGGATACTAAATGACCTACACGATCTGGGTCTAAAAGGCCGACTTCCCTCATTCATATCAAACTTCCTCTCAGACAGGGAATTCAAAGTACGAGTGGGCTCCACCCTCTCTGATATACACGATCAAGAGACGGGTGTACCCCAGGGCAGTATTTTATCAGTGATCCTTTTCAATATAAAGATTAATAGCATCACCAAGTATCTGATGCCAGGTGTGGATTGCTCATTATATGTTGATGACTTTTTAATATGTTACCGATCCAAACACATGCATACAATTGAAAGACAATTACAACAAAACATAAACAAAATTCAAAATTGGGCCAATACTAATGGCTTCAAATTTTCGAAGTCAAAAACTCTCTATGCATTTCTGTCAGTTACGAAGACATCACGATGGACCTAATCTCACGCTGGAAGGAACACCTATTCCAGTTGTTGAGAAAACAAAATTTTTAGGCATTATCTTCGATAGAAAACTGACTTTTATTCCACATCTGAAATATTTGAAAGCCAAATGTTTGAAATCTCTTAATTTACTTAAAGTAATAGCGCACACTGACTGGGGTGCTGATAGGAGAGTCATACTCAATTTATACAGAACGTTTATCCGCTCCAAATTAGATTATGGTTGCGTTGTTTATGGTTCAGCAAGGAAATCATATTTAAAGATGCTTGACCCAATCCATCATCAGGGAATAAGACTTGCCCTGGGAGCATTTTAAACATCCCCGTGTGAAAGCCTCCTCGTCGAAGCGGATGAGCCACACTTATCACAACGCAGAGAAATGCTTTCCGCACAATATGCTATCAAATTAAGATCCAGCCCTCTGAACCCAGCTTTTTCGGCAGTTTTTCAACCAAAATATAAATCCTTATATGACAATAAACCAAATGTCATACCTACATTTGGCATTAGAATATCACAATTTCTCGAAAGTACTCAAATTGATTTTTCAAATATTCTGAAAGCCAACATCTCCGAAACACCCCCATGGCTACTTCAGCAACCAAGGGTACTTTTTACGTTACATGATGGAAAAAAAATCGGAGACAAACCCTTCCATATTCCACAACTCTTACCATGAACTCCTCTCACAATTTGAAAAATGTACAAAAATATATACCGATGGATCAAAAGATGAGGCAAAGGCTGCTGCAGCCTTCGTAAGTGGAAACCACACAACCAAAGTTCGCTTGCCAAATGGTACATCCATTTTTTCAGCCGAAATTAGAGCAATAGACCTTGCTTTGCAATACATTGCAAGCAAGCGTATTTCAAATAGCATAATATTGTCCGACTCACTATCAGTACTTCAGTCACTACATAACAGAAAACTGGAGAATCCATTATTAGCAAATATTCTCCTTAAGCATACTGAGCTGAGTACCTCCCACAATATAGTATACTGTTGGTTACCCAGCCATGTAGGAATTAAAGGCAATCATAAAGCAGATCGTGCTGCTAAAATGGCCCTATTACTAGAACCAACTGATTTTGAAGCACCCTATACTGATTTTAAACGTTGTATCAAAGACTGTTTACGCCAGAAATGGCAGGTATCATGGAATGATGCCGTGAATAACAAACTTCATGCCATCAAGCCAACCTTAGAAGAATGGACCCCTTCCTACAGATCCGTCCGTAGAGAGGAGGTAGTCATTGCAAGAATTCGACTCAATCATACTTATTTAACTCACTTCTACATATTAAAAGGAGAAGACCCAGCAGAGTGCATAGCTTGTAATGAACCATTCACCATTAAGCACTTTATGCTGGAATGCTTCGATCTTGAACCTACACGTAATCATTACTACGTTGTGCAAGACATGAGGGAGCTCTTTGATACAGTTAACATTATCAACATTATAGACTTCCTTAAGGAAGCAAACATTTATAGTAAGTTATAGCTTTTATTTTATCACCTTGTTTAGTTTTGTGTTATATTTATGCAGTCAATAGATTTTAATTGCCAATCATATGTTTTCGTTATCATATATTTGCACACCCCGTTGATCGGGAAACTTTTAATTATTTACAATCGTTCACATTTTTATCGGTTTACCTTTTAACTCTTTGGTCTCCAATCGCTGGTTGATAAAATTATTTTATCATTTATAAATGAAAAAGGATATAAACTAATGTTTGGCGCTAAATAGCCACATAGTGCTGATGCGCCGTAAAAATATAAATCAATCAATCAATCAATCACTGTTTTACTGAATGAAAATATACATTCTGAATTAGTTTTTTGGGGCACATATACTGCATGTTATATTTTGTTTTATTCCTTTTTAATTTAATCATGGTAATTAAACTTTACATATACAGTAGGGGAATGTAAAGTGTTAAATGGCAGATTGTTTTTGGCAGAAATGGATATGTGATTTTGTTTGCAGAGAAAATTACACCACATTCACAGTGACCATTCATGGGATTTATGCTAATTGATGATAAATTTTTTTTTACTATAATACTGTTGTAGTGGTTTTAAAAAAATCTGAAATTTATGTGAATAATTTTTAATCTTAACATTCTATTTATTGAAGAAAAGAACTGTTGTGTGATATTAATTTGTCCAGTGCTGGATTTAGATATAGGGAGGCCCTAAGCTATGGAAAGCTGTAAAGGCCCTATTTGGTATAAAATAAATTTGAGAGACCCCTTCAGACTGTGAGGCCCTAAGCTGCAGCTTGATTAGCTTATGCCTAAATTGAGCAGATTTTCATCACTACAATATTTACAAGTAATAAAATAGAATATGGCATCCATTGGGTTTTTTTGGGGAGGGGTAGATTGATATGCATGGCAAGCTCCTTAAATATTATCATTATCCAAACAAACGTGATGTATGGGATGGGACTTGGAATATCAGTTTGGTTAATATTTTATTGTGATTTAATATTTGTAATTCGCTTATACTTGTTAACCATGAAATTTGTACACAATATATAATAATGAATTCATATTATCTTGAATTTGAATTAATAAAAAAAATTGTTTGGTTATATATATATATATATATATATATATATATATATATATATATATATAAAGGAATGATTTATTTGTACAAGGCCATGCATAAAACTCAAACATACAAAACAACTTGAGGTTGATGGATTTAAACATACATGTTAACCAATGAAGTAACTGTTTTATACATATGTGCTAGGGTTCTCTGATTACAATTGATATGAAAATGTGTTTTTGGGTGACTGCTGCATGAACACTTGCTATAATTATTGTAGAGTCAGATGCTCATCCAGGGGGTAAGAGGCAAGCCATGGGATTTGGAGAAGGATCAGTTGTCAACAATGCTACAGGTGTGTTCACTCCCACTATCCCATTCCAGTTTACTCCAACAGCAGTCAATAACACAGGTATAGATACAAGTTAATGATTGGCATTAAACAAGTTGATAGAATTTGACAGCATTTAGTTTGGTTAACATCTGCAATCACACCACCACTCTCACATATTGCTAGGAAACTGCTAACAACAGATTTCAACTTTTCAATTTCACAGTCATAATGCCACCCTTACTAAACATCATCTGCCATTTTGTACTCCAGTCTCCAGTTGCAACACTAAATTCTTTTAGCCATCTGGATGTAGAGAACTACAGGAATTCACAAATATTATAAAAGTCAGCTTGCCCCATGCAAGTTGACTGGAAAATTGAACTTATCCTAAGGAAATTTGAGCTAGCCCCAAACATAACAAACCAACACAAGTGGAAAAAATAGGTTAATATAAAATATGGTATATTATAAGGCTATTGTATTATCTTTATTTTAGCTCTTTTTTTATAATCTTTGTTGGGACATTAATAAACCTGCCTACTTCTACAATTTGACTGCTAGTCTTGTGAAGATGATCCTTAAAATATGGACATTGAGAATAAAACTAAAATTTTGGAAATATGCTTGTTTTGATAAAATCTGAAAACTGGCTTGTTTGTTTTCGATTTGAATCTCAGTTTCATATTAGATTTAGTGGAATTGGCCAGGGAAAAAGACAAACTTAACAGGATTACCCCATATACATTGAACTGCAACTGTTTTTTCATGTAAAACATCTGCAAGATGAAGCGGTTACTTATAGGATTTTTACAAAAATGGTGTTAAACAACTGATACATGTTCAAGACAAACTGGAATAAACAGTGTCTTAAAAGTGATGATAGTCGGTAGAGAATAATCAAAAGGAATATTCAGATTTTTGGGGGGGGAAAAGCATGAAGGGCGATTATATTTATAAGAAACAAGTTGATTGAGTGACTGATGATGAGAGATTATGAATGCCCTCACTTGAAATAAAAGAAGAAAAATCTAAGGGGGCCCCGAGTGGCAGAGTGGTCTAAAGCGCTTACCGTTACAGATCACTGCCATCTCACCTCTGTCTGCGTGAGTTCGAGTCCAGACTCTGCTAACATGGGTAAGTGAGAAAGCCTGCCAGTAGCTTCACGTGGGTTGGTGGTTCTTCCTGGAGTTTTCCAGGGTTCTTCCTCCGCCATTAATTCTGGCTGCCATGTATGCCTTATCTTGTGCTGAAAAATGGCGTTAAACCCTACAACAACAACAACAACAAAAATCTAAGAATTTGAGAGATGGCAAAAAGCCATTGTGTTCCATAGGGTTTCAGAAATGCAGTTTGTGAAACTACTGGAGGTGATTATGGTGTAAATGTTCTTTACAATGTTTCAGTTGAGCATATGTTCACAATTTCTGCATCATTGGGAATAAAACTTTTTAGTGCATGTTTTCCAACTTTACAGTAGCAGTCAGACATGCCTACCATCCCGCATTTTGCATATTAGTCCAGCAAAATGCCCAAACTTGTCTTTGCATCCAGCAAATGTGCATTTAGTGTTGAAAATCCGCAAAAGTGGGGATATAAAATCGGCATGTCATAAAATGTGCTATCACCGACAAGAATAGGAAATTAGTAAAGCCACTCATGAACAATGGTTTAAAATAGCCACTGCAAACACTTGTGATCTAAGGTGGTTATACAAAAGTCTACATTCACAGATTCTTTTATATTCTGATTACAATGAATTGTTTCCTCATTCTAGACAAAAAAAATTCATGGCTTCTTAAAAGTAATTCAGTACCGAAGAAAGTGATTCAAAATATACATCAAAAGAACGCTCAGTGTTTTTTTTTTAAAGAATAAGCTGATGGGTATGAATTCTTCAAGCCAGGAAAAAATGCAGACACAAACACTTTCTGCAACATATGCAATTGTGAATATTCATTAAAGTCTGGAGGAAATATTATATATACACAAACACGTTTCAGGAAAAAGGCATTCTGACCTTGAAAAAGAAGTTAAACTCATTAAGAAATTTGTTGGATTTTTTTCTATTATAAGCTGGATCTAGTGCGACTTCATCATCTATGCCTAAGTCTGATGTAATTGAAGCTGAAGTTATGCTAGTAGATATTACTGAACTCTGCCTATGAGCACACTTGATATGTTTTCAAAGGCTTTTAAAATTATGTTTAGTGACTGACATTGCTAAACAATTTCAATGTGGTAGATCAAAAGGAACTGCTATTGTTAAAAAAATAGCCGTCAATACTATATTATAATTAGCTGAAAGAATGCGGAATTGCCTGCCCATTTACTGTTTCTACAGATATAAGCAATGATTAAGAAAACTTCAAGATCTTTCCTGGACTTGAATTTTGTAAACTTGTATATAATGTAAATAGGTGGGTACTGGGTTTTATACCAAAGTATTTATTATAAATATGCATTAGTAGCATTTAATGGTGTTTAGAGAGAACTTATTATGTTTATTCACTTAAACATTCTTATGTTCCTCATTTTCATGCTCTGTCCCTCATTTTGTCTCTCAAAAACGTTTTTTGTGGTAGGCACGTCTGGTAACAGTACATGATATTTTGTTACATCTCACTGAAAATTGGTTTAGTCCTTGGAACAAGGGTACTAAATCATGAAAAAAAACACATCTTTCTTAATGAGTTAGTCTTTAATTATGAGCTATGGACTTCAGATACAGATGGAGTTCAAAGAAACCACAATTTTGCTTCTGAAATGTAGATTTCCTTCAATGTAACAATTTCATAAACTTGAAAACAATATGAAATTAAAACTACTTATATTTATTTATGATAGTTGCATTCTTTTGGAATGGCAACTTCTGAACCGATCTCTTCCCACACACTTAATCCAGCATATGCGAATCATGCATGTATTCACTCATGAGCTTTCACATCATGCAGCAGACTGGTACATAATACAATTGACAGTTATGGACCTCCGCTAGCACATATCAATTCTTTTTCATAACAGAAGCAAGTTTGTTTGTTTGTTGTTGTGCTTAACGCCATTTTTCAGCACATGATAGGCTATTCATGGCGGCCAGTATTAATGGTGGAGGAAGAAACCGGGAAATCACCAGAAAGAACCACCGACCCACGAGAAGCTACTGGCAAGCTTTTTCACATATCCACATTCGCCGAATCCTAGACTCGAACCCACGCAGACAGAGGTGAGATGGCAGTGATCCGTAACGGACAGCGCTTTAGACCACTCGGCCACTTGGGGCCCCACACAGAAGCAAGTAATAATGAGTATAGACTATTACAAGAGATGGCCTATAAATAGAACTTGCTCTGCTTGTGTTGAGACAGAAATGGTTTGCATAGTTAAAAGTGTATTCTTATAGTCACAGCCACAGAATGATGCATTGGAGAATTTTAATGACATTACCATATATCTTGTACATCACACATTTGTTTATTTGTAAAGGTTTATCTTCCAATATTTGTTTGTGCAATTCATTATATTTACATTTGTAGAACTGTACTTATAATTGGCATCATATAGTCCTTTTTTGCTGAGGTGCTGTCAAACACCATTACTTGTACATATGCAAGTCTGTAATTTGGCTGTTTAAATGAAGTTGGCAGCATAAACTTTGAATTCAAGAATTCTATTAATTTTCTCTGTTAATTACATGTGCAGTGAAGTTGTATAATGAAACTTGTTACTGATTTGGATTGCTGTTTCTAACAACACAGGTGTAAATGCGAGCAACACAAATGGAAACACAGGCATGTTTAATTTTGGTCAGCAGAACAGTGGTACCTCAGCTCCATCATTTTTGTCATCAGCTGGAACCAATGTATCACCATTCAATCCAACAGGATTTGGATCCAGTCCACCAGCAGCAACAGCACCAACAGCTGCCCCAGTTTTCAACTTTACTGGACAAAACAGCGCACAAAATTCATCAGTATTCATGTTCACTGGTCAAAGCAGTACAACAAAATCTTCACCCTTCCCTGCCTTAGGATCAGTAATGGTATGCATAATTAAATTTATTTTTTTAAGATATCTTTCATTTTTCTTCCATTAATATTTCAGCACTGCAAAATGGAATGGCATTTAATAATATAAAAGTTTTTTTTATGCCATCTTTGGTTTTGCCTTTATCTGTCAAGACAGAAATACTGAGCAGGTTTAAATTGTGTGCACTAGTCTGGTCCATGTTGTAATAAATTTTTATGCATGAATCTAGGACAGATCTGATGCATTTTCTTGGTATATTAATTAGAGCTTTTAAAGTATTTCACAGTGATTTAATATTTACTTAGCTTGTTTGGAATTTCAAGAATATAAAAGTGTGTAACATTAGTCATATGGCGTTACTTTGGTATTTATGATAACATTTGTAAGGCTTCTAATTATTTTTGTCTTGCCTTTTTGACTGGTGAAACATATGTATCCTTTTTTTAGCCCAACATGCTGTGTTAACATTTCTGTATCATATACTTGTATCAACTGTATTAACTTCAACTTTAGTACAATGTTAGTAGAGAAAATTTGTATTCCTGACATGTGAGGCATTCATGTCTTGCCTGTGGGAGCAGAATCATAATTTTGTCCACAGGTGAGACATCATGTTCTTTTTGGACATAGGTCTGTTAATCAGGTGGGTGAAAATCATCTTCATGTTTCAGATATTTTTCTATGCTTGGCAAAGGATGTCATATTTATAATGATAGCTATCCATCTGGCTGTGTGCACTTTGTAGTTGGAGTCAAGAAGGCCAAGGTCACTGGCTGAAGAAAAATGGCATGATAAACGTAACTCTACATTATGTAGCATAAACAAACTTTGTAGATGACTTGACCTTGTGACAAAGGAAGAAGGTTGTTTTGCTGTCAAAAGGTCCAAGGTCAATGTCACTGACAAACAACAAAACTAGACTGAAACATTAGTTTTATACCACAGACCTTGCCCAATTTGTGGAGGTATGAACTTTGTCACTAAGGAAGAAGCAACAGATTTTGGGGTCAGAGGCCAAAGGTACTGACTGAAAGAAGCAATTGTTTTCCATGCACAATTTCAGTTATCAGTTTAAGAGACAAATAACATGGGGCACAGGTGTAAAGTACTGTTCATAGAATTCATGTTTCTCATTTATTTAAGGTGTGTTGTGGTTTTTGTGCTGCAGAATTTGAAATAAATCATACAGAAATGCCAAAAAAAGATTTTGATAATATTGCTGTACTGTTTCAGAACACAGTCTCTAACAATCCTATTTTTGGAGGAACATCACAGTTTTCTGTCACTGATGATAAAGATGACACCAGTAGTAATATGGTCATCACTCCGGTTGGCTCCACTACAACACTAGCCTTTGGAGGATTTGGAAGCAGCGAGGTAACTGGTACCACCAAACCAGCTAGTTTACCGTTTGGAGGAGCTTCAAATCCAGGCAGTGTCTTTACTGGGATGGGATCATCAAACACTCAGTTTGGAGGGAATGGATTTGGCACGTCAGCTGCCACTGCACCAGGATTTGGTGGATCCAGTGGGACATCATTTGGAGTACCTGCACCTATATTTGGGGGGAATGCCACATCCCCAGCCACTACCACAGGTGAGAAAGTTCTGAAGTAAATATATTGTGATGCATGATAGAGAAAGCCACTCCAAATAATTCAGGGCATTGAGGCCCATCCAGGTGTTATGAATTTTCATGTATTAGACACAGTAATGCTATTAATATTCAGTTTAGGGTTGATATTTTTTGTTGGAGTATGTTTAAGGTATAATTACCCAGTACAGTGGCGATAACAAATAGTAAATTAGCCTTTAACTGTTGTAGATGTCTTTAGGGAGAAAAATCGGTGGTTGTGAAATAAGGTTGGCAAATAGTAACTATGAAATAAGAGTAAAATTTGTCAAGCATATATACAGCTTTTGAAATGGATAATTGTACCAGTGAAATGTAGAATTAATACAAATGAAAATGTAGATTGAACACCAAGAAAATGATGTGTTTAAGGAATGCCAGAGAAATGATGAAGTAAAAGAATTTGTCGGTTTCAAGCGGAGTGGTCTAAAGCGCTTTCCATTACAGATCACTGCCATGTCACCTCTGTCTGCGTGGGTTTGAGTCTAAGATTAGGAAAATGTGGATATGTGAGAAAGCTTGCCTGTAGCTTCTCGTGGGTCAGTGGTTCTTTCCACGGATTTCCCAGTTTCTTCTTCCACCATTAATACTGGCTGCCATGTATAGCCTTTCACGTGCTGAAAAATGGCGTTAAGCCCCAAAACAACAACAACAAGAAGCTGTTAATAAATTTCCACTGTTAGAAGCACCTTCACATTATCATTGGGATCAGATTTTGACAGTTTTTTACAACTTAAAATACTTGGCACTGTTCTTGACAAGGTAGCCATAAAAAGTAACTGCCATTGATGTGATATCATTAGCTTAAACATAACATTTACCTTTAGTTGGCACCATTTAGCAGCTATTTGGCTGAGGTACACTTAAGTGGCACTGCATGCATACAAATTATTTGGCTAAATTAAAATTTAAAAAAAGATTTGAACAGGTACTCAACAACTGTTTTTATGCGCTTGTTGTAGTTGTATATTAATTTTTGATAAATTGAATGCTGTCTTTTGGATTTTGTGCATTTACAATGTTTTTAAAGCACACTTTAAATAAAACATGATATGTAGCAATAGTTCTCTTCATTTAACACTTGAAAAATGGAAAACAGACAGGGGTAGATGCATTTCCAGTTTGTTTCAAACAGCAAAAATGAAAGGAATTTCGAATGAAAAGAAGTTTTAAATATTTTAATGCTTTACAGTGACCATAAGCCAACAGTAAGATTAAGGATGAAATGCAAACACGAATGAAATAGAAATGGAACAAAATAGAATGCAAACAAGATGCAGATTTTGTAAAATTGCCTTTTTCAGATTGTACATGCACACAGGCATGCATGCATGCCTACAGAGAAAGAGAGTGAGACCTGAGAATTCTGCATTGACTACCTTCTGTACTTGCTTAAGCCAAAAGTAAATGTGTTTCATATTGCACTTATTTTAAAGTTTTTTGTTTGTTTTTTTTTTAAAAATAATTTAATTGGGGGAGAAAGTGCTGTGATTGGCAATGAGAAACCGATGGTTGGCCAACTGAAAACATTTTTTCTGTCTGCTTTATTGCTTGATTCCATCTACAACCTGCATAGATCTGCCATTGCATAATACTAGCAGATTTGGGTCTATGCAGTTTGCTAGGAGTTATCAGTAGAACAAACAACACATCACTAATCAGCTGGCACATCATGCGATGGCACGATCTTGATATGTGTAGTTTGCAGTTGGACTTTGTTCATAAGTAATACATGGTACATTTTGTGGGACATGTAGTTTTGGTGCATTTAATTCATCCTTCAACCATAAATTTTAAGATCCTGTAAAAACTGATTCTTATATGGAATTCTGCAAATTATGTCAATGTCGTGGATATAAAATGCGCTTTGCGAAGGATGCAATTTTTATTCAACATTAACTTTAAAAGTGCATTTTGTGACATAATTCCCACTGCCAGAAGCAGTATCGCAGCTGTTGTTACAGCAACATCCAGATTCAGAAAGGCAAACATTAGAATAGCTGGATACTTCGGTTCGACATGAATGGCTGTTGAGCTAATTTGATTGGTTCATTGGGCTCTGGAACAAGCATTTTATGGTAGTTTTAACCTTACTTTCATCATGCAAGTTTTACAAATGCATGTTTTAAATAAGGGCAGCACAGGAAACCAAAACGGCTGAATCATAATGGAGTTTGTCTTCAGACGATATTTTTAGTCTGCAAATACTGGCTGGTGATAGCTATGTTGACAATGAATTTCATGTAGATCAGTCTTTTGGACATTGAGAAAATGTCTGGAAATACAAGTGTATGATTTTAAGTCCAAAATTGATGTTGAGTGTAAATCCAATGTATGTGTTGGATGGACAGGATGCATTTATTCAAGATACCCATGTTGAAACAAGCAGACTATGGGAATGTTGGGCTTAAACCCTAATACAGCATTATGGAAGAGAAAAAATTCTTTTAAGTCTTGTAAATGAGGCAGCAAAGCACTGATTTAAAAAAGTGAATTTCTTTCTGTCTTAAGTTTATATACAGTATGGCAGCCAGTTTTACTGCTGAAGAAAATGCAAGTACTTTTGAGACACCAAACACCGCTAATGTAGAAGCATAGACTTTCCACAAATAACTAGCAACATTCTCATTTACACATTGGAGGCAAGTAATCACATGACAAGCATCTTGTACCACTTTGCCATGGAAGCCCCTCAGATCTGTATCACAAGACAAGCATCTTACACTCTGCCATGAAAATCCTGCAGACAATAGATATGTCTCATATGAAAGACTTGAAGTGGGAGATAGAACCTGTGACAACAGGATTAAAATGAAGAATGTTACTGCTAGGCCATCAGTGATGATGAAGTTGACAATACATTTAACTGCAATGACTTTGATTTTACGAGTAATCAGGGGAAAAATGAATCCTTGACTTTTCATCCATTTTTGAAAATCTAATTTATATAATAATGCTTGACTTGCTATATTTTTAAAAAAAATCTTTCTTGCAACAAGGCATAAAATAAGACATATGTAACTGATATATGTGCTTTTACAAGAAATGATATAGTGTATAAATAAGCAGAAATAATGTGACATTGCTTTCACAGGCATTAATGATTTTTTTTCTGACAATTGTATGATAAATTTACCAAAACATTTTTTAAAAAGGTAATAACAAGGAAATCATGGCAGCTGACCACATTTAAAGCATTTACTATTATTCTAATCAAAAGCAGAATGCCTGAGAACAAAGAAAAATAGCAAAACATAGTGATTACTTTATTAAATACACAGTTTAGTAAGGATACAAATTCATGATTTCTGTATTAGAATAGAAATCCCTAATATAAATAATAAGCCACTATGACAGTTTTTGATTTCACAGTATCAAGAGACATATATGGCTGACAAACGAACAAAAGGACAAAAAATGATTATAATGAATGAATAGAGATAAAAATATGATGTAGTAGATTATATGATCTATAAGAATTCAGTAGATTACTTCCTGCCAGCTGAAATTTAAATCACTGTCCCCAACCCAATATTCAAATCGCTTCTACCACCCACTATATCACAGCCAGAAATGATGTTTAAAAAATATGCTTCTGTAGGGAGCAGTGTTTTTCGGTTAAAACATATCAGAAGGTGGATCATAATTTTTTTTAAATTGCTTCTGTTGTGGGTTGAATTTAAAAGTGCCTTTCACCGGGGGGGTAGATGTTTTACTAGAACAGCTCTCAGAATAATAATACTGAATTTTCTTCTTTTTCAGCGGGATTCCCTTTCACTGCAACAATGTTCAATAGCACAACACAGAATAGCACATTCCAGTTTAATCCAAAGCCGGTAAAACATTTTCCATCTTTATTGTTTATAAACAACCACATTATAATAGAACTTGTAAGAAAATGACTTTAGAAGATTTAACTAGTCACTCGAGTCTTATGATGTTAATTTTGGACAAGTTGTGTACATTGAGTGACCATCAGAGCAAACTTTTTAGGTCAGACATGGTGTTTTGTTGAACCCTTACTAGGTCTCACAAGCAAACAGTCTCATTTTGCTGTTCTTACATTTGTACCTATTTTGTCTTCTTGTACTTATTGTTTACATTTATTTGAAAGGGTTTTTTCTTAAAGATTTTTGTTTAATTCATTATATTTATCGTTTTAGAACTTAACCTTTATTTGGTACCATGTTGTCATTATTGTTGCTGATTCTGTTACACACATACTCACAAATTTATACAGACATTCTATTGTTATTTAGCTTGCTTGACTGTAGGTCTGAAGCTTTGTAACTGCTTTATTAATGTCTTGCTTGAATAAGAAAACCAATTCTGTATCATACTCTTTCCTTGCAGATTGACTCCAAACCACAGCAGCAGTCAGCGAATGCCCCCAGCTCTGTATTTGTATTTGGTCAGTCTCCAGCCAACTCCACACCACAGCAGCAGTCATCGAATGCCGCCAGCTCTGTATTTGTATTTGGTCAGACTCCAGCTGAAACCAAACCACAGCAGCAGTCAGCGACTGCTCCCAGCTCTGTATTTGTATTTGGTCAGACTCCAGCCAACTCCAAGCCACAGCAGCAGTCATCGAATGCCGCCAGCTCTGTATTTGTATTTGGTCAGACTCCAGCCAACTCCACACCACAGCAGCAGTCATCGAATGCTGCCAGCTCTGTATTTGTATTTGGTCAGACTCCAGCCGACTCCAAACCACAGCAGCAGTCAGTGACTGCTCCCAACTCTGTTTTTGTATTTGGTCAGACTCCAGCCAACTCCAAACCACAGCAGCAGTCATCAAATGCCGCCAGCTCTGTATTTGTATTTGGTCAGACTCCAACTGACAACAAACCACAGCAACAGTCAGTGGCTTCCCCCAACTCTGTATTTGTATTTGGTCCGACTTCTGCTAACCCGAAACCACAGCAACAGTCAGGGACAGGTTCAAACTCTGTGTTTGTATTTGGTCAGTCTCAAACAAACACACCCACCCAAGTTGCACCTACATCACCAGGACCATTTAACTTCAATCCCACACCTGTATTCAACTTCACTGGATCAAGCACACCAGGACCATATTCCTTCAGGTAAATAATTTTTTTAAAGCTATCTCTTGCATAATGGCTGACTACACAGATTGTCATTTTAGGTTTGAAGTTATGTAGGAGACTTTTGATATATCACATTTTAATGTTCATTGGTAAGCTTGTGATACAAAATTGGTCAAACTTCAACAAAAGTAGCATCTGATTTAATTTATTACCCAGATAATTAAGTTTTCAATGATATTTTGAAAAAAACCTTATTTGTTTTGTAAAGATGTGAATGAAATCTTGTGTTTACTTGATATGGAATGTATGAAAGGAGTTCAGCAACTTTGATCTTGTGCTATATGTAGAATGTGTACCATTGATTTTCTGTGTATGCCTTCATATATGCTAAAGATAAGCTTATTTTTAACGAATAAAATTAAAGCACTGTCCCCTGGAAACTCACTCTACTTGTTAATACTAGCTCACTAGATCTTCCATTCAGAAATTATTTCATTTCCTTTCCATTATCTTGTCCACTGCTTTTGTTTTGTGACCGAATGGACAAAATGATTGAGCTGACGATATAACAATTAGCTTGTATATACAGTACATTCACTTTTTTATATTGTTTACCATTTTTAATGGATTTTGTTTAGTTTCATACAAAACCTTTATGTAGCAGATAATGTGTTGCCTTAGGAATGTAGTTTTTAGCAGTGGCATCTTCTTGAATGTGTGTATCAATAAAGATATAATTCTTTTCAAACCTCAAAAGCTGAGATCCTTGAAAGGTTTTTGATATGTAAATTTTCATCTATGAAGGCAAAGAAGTATTTAAACAATTTGTGAATGAAATTCACAAATTACATGATTATCAGTCTGTGTCAGTTTATTTGCTTTTTTTTAAATAAAAAAAAAATGTTTGCCATGACAATGCTGCAAAGAAGTTTGCAGGTAACTTGGAGTTGCTTCTCTTGGGTACCTGACAATTGTTTGCTGGCTAAACTCAATTTTTATATAGAGCCAGAGGGAAGATACTTTGTATATTATCCTTTTTAATTTTATTTGAACACTACCAGCACCTGTGCTACAGTTTGACCCGGATAAAACAACAAAAAAAAAGATGGCCAAGCTTGAGAATTTTATCAGAAAATTAGACAATATTTTACAGTGTCTATTAATGTTATTAATACTATGTATCCATGGAACTATTTATTGTGAAAGGGATGTAATGAAATTTGTTATTTAGTGGTTTAACCACAGAAATATAGACAATGTTGCAGACGCCAACAGGTATTAATCTAACTACATGCATTGCTCATATGTTATTAATTTTTGTGTCTGATATCTTTTCTTGTAAATACCTTTTTATTTATTTCTGTCCAGTCTTCTTCCTCTAATATCTCTTTTTCTCTTTTGCTTTCTCTCCTTCTTGTCCTGTCTGTGTAGTGCCTCATTCCCACATCAACCCTCATATCCTACAGACATGGAGGTAGACTAGGCTGAGGTAGGCATATTATTGAAGTGTACTTAAATACATGTTTTTACCATTCACAGATGCACATGTCTTAAAGGTTGCCTTATTTCTGCATTCACTTGAAGCATATACTTTATATATTCTTTACACCAAATAAGCAGGTTAAATTTTGTGTTGAGATCATTTCAGGTACTGTGGAGAGCATTACTGTCTGATAACACTGTAGTTGGTTTGGTTTTCTTTTGAGCAACTGCTTAGTACAGGTTTTATTGTAGTTTGATGAATGGGAAGTTTAAAAAGATACATTATGTGATGTTAAACCATGTTCACATCATATATTGTTTTGATATAAATATTGAAAGTGTCCCAGTTCAATAAATAATTTTTTAGCCTTCCCTAGCAGAAGGTGATTATTTCAGTGTACTTGCCTGTCGCCCCATCCATCCATATGCTTGAGTAACTTTGCTGTTAACATTTTAACTTTGCTAAATAATAGATGCGTATGAGAGAAAGGCGAGTCTCTTGCTATGTTGAATAACAGAGATGCCAATTATTTCAGATTTTTGGTAAATTTTTATCGAAAATTTCACATTTTTAATTACATTTTAGAAGTTCTGGAAAGATGTGACTGCGAGTTTTCTATGTGGACACATTTAGGGAGTAAAGTTTTCAGCACAAGTATGCTCATTTGGTACATAGAATATAGTTTCTTAGTGCTAACAACAGAATATAGATAGCATGAACCTGTGAACTAGACTCTATAGGTAAAAAATGATGTCTGAGCTGAAGATGTAAAGAAAATGAAGATAATTCAAAAGGAAAACTACTGTTTATCTTTAAGGCTGTTCCAGTAAAACATACTTGTGAACCAGACATGGCACTTGAAGCATAGAGTAGTAGTCTCCCATAAATGCAGTTTAGATTATTTGTTTCATTTTCATATCAACTTTATTAGTTATCAGAGTATCCTGGCATATATTTTGAAAAAGAAACTGCCTTCCCTGAGGATGATATATGTTTAAATGGATCAGCCAAATATGTTGAAGGAACTTGAGGTCCTGGAATTGGATGAATATATACACCGATTGTTCTCATTGTGCTTTACTAGTTGTTACTGACTCTGTTTTGTATAGGCTTTTATTAAAATGCGAAATGGTTGTATAGATGTTTATTGTGTTTAACAAATGTGTAAACCATTCCAGACAGGCTTCCTAAATAAGCATGTTTATGGGTTGGCATCCCCATGTGCAAAATATTTTTGCGGAATAGGGAAATTTTTTAAAGTAAAACAAAAGGACACTTTATGAAGTTATACATAGATCCCACAAATCTTGTACAAATTCATTGATAAAAGCTTATTTTTGTGAGTACTGCTGCTGTTATCAACAATGAAATGAATCCAATAATTTTTTTCTTTATAAAACCTTTTTGATTCTCAAAATCCATAGGTTTTTGGTTCAGTATCCATCTCTGTCCACCCAGGTAACTGACCTCTGTGTGTCCTTGTGAAGGGCACTTGGCACTCATTACTTTGGCAAGATGTCACCAGTAAAAGTGTCTATGTGTAATTAAAATCCAGTGAACATGTAAGGTTGATTAATGGGAAGGGACATAATTTGGGTATATTTTTTGACAAGATCTTTTTCATTTCAGTGCAACATCTAGCCAAGGAGAGAATCCATCATCAAATAGAAAAATCAAAAAAGCAGTGCGCAAAATTAGAAGATGAACACTTCACTTGTATCAACTTGGAAATACTTTGGAATGTTGGAAGATGTTGCCCAATTTTGGATTATTGTGTTTATCACGTGTTGTAATCTCGATCAGAAGGACATTTGAAATTGCTCATCTTGGACCATTTGCAAGTTATTTAAAAGAAATTTATGCCATTCAAGTTTAACTGCATCAATGAAAGAAATTTTAATTACTTTAAATAATTGATTTAACTGCAACAGGTTTGATTCTTATGGAATGGAATTCAGCGGCAACAGGTTTGATTCAGTTGCAGTAGAAAAACTGGAAGAAATATCATTTTGGTCAAGAACATATTTTGTGATATTTGATGATGTTGGATGTCTCCCTTATTGTATACCTTAGTGTATCCCATCTGTAGACTTTTGTAGGCTCAGAATGACTTGAACTGATTCTATGAAAATGAAACTACTTGTGAAATTTGTTTTCATTATGATTCTGCTTGCAGCTGTATCTTTATTATAATGATAGATAGGTCATAATTATATTATAAGAAACAATCAGGCATATTTATCAAAAAATGCAAAAGAACCAACTTATTAGGCATTTTCACAGATTTGTAATTTTCTGCTGTATTTTTTTGTACTTTAGATTGTTTACCAACATTGCATATTGGTGAGACATATTACCTCTTGGTGATATACCCATTCTAATGTCAGTTAAAGCTTAGCTTAAATCTGTCACTATATAATTTGTGTTAAATTATTTTTAAATATTTAAAATTTTACACAACCTCCCTAAAATGTACTTGTACAATCTATACTGGTAAATAAAAGCAGTATTTTTAAATCTATTGTTGAATGTGTTGTATCAAGAATTTCAAATTGTAATAATTTGTCATTCAGTTGAGGGGTGAATTCCTCATTTATAAATGAGAGTTCACCGAGAATCATTGATAGAAGCATTTGATTATTCTTGCAAGTCTGAAAAATTTTTGTCAGTAAAGCTGCAGTGTTTTTCAAATATTTAAACATACACATGATTGATAACAAAGGTGATGCTGTTTGCTCAAAACTGATTATAAACTTGATCCTTTCCCCAATCTGCATGGGGGCCCCAAGTGGTCTAAAGCGCTGTCCATTACGGATCACTGCCATCCCACCTCTGTGTGAGTTCAAGTCTAGGATTTGGCGAATGTGGATATGTGAGAAAGCTTGCCAGTAGCTTCTCGCGTGTTGGTGGTTCTTTCGGGTGATTTCCCGGTTTCTTCCTCCACCATTAATACTGGCGACCATGTATAGCCTATTGTGTGCTGAAAAATCGTTAAGCCCCATAACAACAACAACAACAACAACAACCAATCTGCATGTTTGTTTTACAGCTGACAGCCATTCATATGTAAACCACTGACAATATTCATGATGCGTTAGTTTGTAATTGTTTCAGTAGCTGTTCATCTTTTGCCTCTTATATGATGGATTCAATTTTCATGGCATGCTTTATATGAGACCATTTAGGATAAACATCCTTAGAATTGTCATGATATTGCTTGATACTGCTACTTGTTTGTACATGTTTAAAAATGGAGGATGCAATCAAGTATACTTCCTTGACATGCACACAAGCAAGGAATACAATATACATTTTTCTTTCCAGTTACCAGGTTTGTAAACATTTACAGGCAGCCATTGACAGTTGTAAACATTGCAGCCATATATGTCAGTTTCATAGAGGATCAGCATGTAAGATCAAAATAATTAACATGGATAAACAGCTTGGTGTATGTCTGGTGCAAGTATGTTCAGACTGGTGTTAATGCCTGACGGTGAAACACTTAATATATCCATGAAAACTTCCATTCGCATGTTCTTACAAATTGTTGTTTGACGAACATTAGCAAAAGTTGCTAGGGAGCATTTTGAAATAACTAATTTTAAAGTGTGTACAAGTTATGTCAGTCTACAATCCGAAAGTGTCACAACTTAAAAAAACAGCCAAACTTTTAAATGACTTTTAAAATATTGTCTAACCAAATTGGATCAAAATATAATAGTATTCTGTTATTGCCTTGCACTTTTGAATAGAATTGGTGCAGACTAGAACCTGTATAATCTTGACCAATTATGCCTAAATCTGTCAAATAGCAAGTACTCCAAAAATTTGATTTTTTAAAAATTTAATATTATTGATACAGATAAATTTATTTGGCAGAAATATTGACTACTGAGTTTGAAAAGTAATTTCCACAAACTTAAATTTTTCTCCATTTGTTACAGATAGCATTCTTGTGTGAAGACCTTTCAAATTTTGAACCAACTTGCTTTATATTTATATACCAGGTGAATGATCTCAGGTTCACATGTTAGTAGTGTCACAATGATCTTTTCATGATTTACACAATGTTGAAAACTGCTAGAATATGAAGGATTGCTTTAAAAACATTTGCTGATTTTGTCCTTGAATTTGTTGAAAAATTTGAATGTTGTCAAAAATGCATCAAATTTGAGGGAATACAAAGTGTTAAAAACTAAATTAAATATGTATCTTGTTTTAAATAATTTTTTGTGTGTATTTATGATAATGATTTAAGCATTTTTTCTCTTCATTTTTTTATCCTATTCTCTGCAGTAACACAAAGTTAGACATGAATGAAATTTAATTTTTTTGAGAAAAAACTCATAAATATATTATGGAAATCCTTGGTAACCAAAAGACATCATAACATCTTTATGGCTGTATCAACCATAACCTTTTTTTCTTTCTGTGGAAATGTGAAGTCCTTAATCTCTTGAAATCAATTTGACATACATTTTATTATGGAAATATGCATTGTACGTGTTGATTTATCAGTTTGTCATTTCTTAGTAGTTTTTAATTACCAAAGTATAAACAAATAGATTGGAAACCATCCTATCATGTTTTTGAACATGATTGTAATGTTTGTTCTTTTTCTTTGTATTCATGAGTGTAACTATTTCACTGTGTGAAATGGTAGAAAATGATTGCCATCGTTCAGTTTCGTGTGTGTTTGTGCCACTTTGGTATCATTGTTTTGTAATGTGATTCTTTTTATGACATTTTGATGCAGTTTTTGTTTGAATGCGAGTGTATTGAAAAAATATTTGAGTCATACATAGAATTTGAAGTAGAAGTCATACAGACAAAATAAGTTGTGCATAAAAAGGTGTTGTGAACACAAATATAATGATTATTTTAAATGCACCTGACTTTGTGATTATGTTGCCATTTGGCACAGCTAAGGCTGTTGAAGTGATCTGTAATTATGCCATGCTTCTTGTAAAAGTTTGGACCATAAATCCAGATACCTGATAAATATTCAGATTTTTTTTTGTCAACAATAGCTATGTGACTAATATGTTAGCAATGGAGTCTAATTTTCATATAACCTGTGCCACATCTTTTTTTAGGGGAGGGGGTAATTTTGTTTCAGAAAGTTGCTATGGCTTCTTTGGTGGAAAATGTTAACTTTGATCTCCTGCTGTCCTGGCCTGTCCATCTGTACGACACAGTGCAACAAGAATTTATTTCTTAGCTTAGACTGTAACTTTTTAGATTTGTTATGGCTTGTTCTGTGATCTTGCCAAATAAATAGAAAGTGGTGTGCCATATACAAAAATTTTTAAGGTCTGGTTTATATGTTTCTTGTATGCATTTTTTCCCCCAATAGACATGGTTTGGTAGGATTTTTGTGCAGGTGTATTTCCATAATGCCTGATCATCGTTATAAAGGCATGATTTGGACAAAGGTATAGGTTTCCTTTTTCCTTTTTCTGTTGGTTGAGATTATTACATTGTAAAATCTGTGTAAGCCTTCTATATTTCAGCCAAGCAAGGCTTTAGTTTGTCTGATGTAGTGGTGTACCAATATAGTCCTAAAGCAAAACGTTTCAGGTGTATACAGTGGTTGGCAAACATTCTGCAAAAATCTAAAGATTATTTTTGAAATGGATTTTATGTAGATTTGAAAATTTGCTTAGCTCAGTTCATGTTTTAATGTTGCATTAAAATTAACTGCCTTTTCATGATCTTGGTTAAAATCATGCTTTTGTTTCTTGTGTAAACTCTTTCAACAAGAGAGAGGTGTTTTAAGAAATTTAAGTGCATCATAAATCCAAGAAACATACTGATAATCAGTGAATGTAAATTTTAGTATTATAAAGATAGTAAAATGAATCATGGAGCTGTGCATTGTTTTACTATGCGAATATGTATATATTGTAAGCATCATTACAAAAGTTTTCAGGAAATCAATAGGAGCTTCAACCAAAGTTTCTAAAATGTTTATTTGGTGCTACAAAATGCATGATATATTAGTTTAATTGATATTTCAAAAGAGTATGATTAAAAGTAAAGTTCCTGAAAGCTTCATGATGTAAATGTGTAAATATATTGTATATAATTTCCTATGTATATACATTGCATTTTAAACTCGTGATATTTCCATGTGCAAGTCAGGTCTTATTTCTGCTCTTGTTTAAAAAGTTGGCCATGAAAGATCAGTGCATGATGAAGTTCTGTGTAGTCCTATTGCAAACAAGATTGATTCAGTTCTAATGAACATTGTATACTATGACTCATCCTGTGTCTTATGGGATGGTAGGTCTGGATCTCTATTGTGCAAAGTAAATGTGTGTAAACACTGAAGATGTATATTATTGCATCTTGGACAAATATATATCAGACTTTGACCTGTATGTGTTGTTTCATGTCTCATTTCAATAAGCTTATGGATTCACATTCATGTTCCCACGTCATCATATTTTGTATGTATACATTTACAAGTGAAGTCAAATTGGAATCAGCTTATACCCAGATCTGCCAGTGCATTATGCAGTGGTATATCTGGGTCTGCATTTTGCAGTTGGAATCTACTTACATGCTTGTGTATACAGCACATGTATTGTAAGATGTACAGGTAACAAACTGTGCAGTTATACATCAAGGTCTATTTTAGGACACATGATTAGTGTTACTTATCAAAACATCAAGCTGAAAGAATAAGACAAAAGGCCTCCAACATTTTTAAAAGCTGTACCTTGAGATCTCTATATCTAGATAATCTTGTACACTTAACCTTTTTTTCTTTTAAATTGAGGAGAAAGGGAAGGGGATATTCCCCCCCCCCCAATTTAATTTCAGTCAATGAATAAATTATGGTACACATTACAATAGATAAAAAATTGGTTCCAACCATAAAGTTTTATAAACCAGTACTTGGACTCACAACTGCCTTTTCTCCATTAAAGTTTTACAGCAGTTGAACTGTGAGCATGGATTGAAGGGGAGTATTGATTTATATATTGCTCATGCTGTATTTATAAGAGAGAAGTAGAAATATCGCAGATTATTTTTTATGGACAATACACATCATTGGAGGGTTGGGGAGAAAGCAATAATAAGGATTTTTTGCAGATTTTTTTTTTGTATTAAAGTTATGACATTTGTGTGGTTTTGCCTTTTTTCCTGACGAAAAACTAAAAGATTTGTTTGGTCTAAAATTTTACATTTTTTTTTATCCATGTCTGAGCAACAAGTTCTACATTTCAGAATGTCTTGTTTAGAAGGTGACTTGAAGGCATTAAATACAATTCCATAATATTTGTAGCTTTCTTTTGGTGTGTTTCTTGACAGAAAGGTCTGCACTTCACATGGAAATATTTTCATGAGAAATTGTTCATACACAAGTGACTCACAGAAAATAGACTCAAGTTAATGAAACCCATTGTCTTTCGGCATAAAAATCGTGGACTTTCTATTGAAGAAAACTCTTTTAGAGATATAAAGATATTCAAAGTGAGAGAGCCTTTTATTGGGAGAGAGAGGATAGATTTCAGAACCCTGCAGGCTTCAAGCCATTTTTGTGCTTATATTTGTGCTGTCCCTATTGAGGAGAGACAAAGCAAGTTGACCAGTGTAGATTCTAAGATTATTCCTCAATAACATTTTGTGAAATTGGGAAGTTTAGGAAATTAGTATTTTAATGCATTCTTTGTTTGATAAGAAAATGAAAAAAGGATTTGCATGAATAAACTTTATTATTATTATTTTATTTTTTAAATAATGGATCATAATTTTGTTTTGTGGTTTCATCATGCAGAATTCTTACTTTTCTATATAAAAAAAAGTTAAAAATATTTGTTTTGAATTACCAGGAGTCATTTGTTCTGGATCTCCCATCAATGTACTCAGTAGTTATTGGCCTTTGGAGTTTGTGGGGTGTTCATCACTGAGTCAGAAACTGTGATGCATTTTGTACGGAATGTATTTTAACAGTTAATACTGATCTATTTGATATGGTCCTGCAACAGATGCTGTTCATCTTATTTTTTTTACAGCACATGTCAGAAGCTTTAGTTACAATGGATATGATAGGATTTCTTTTTTGTTTTTAATCACAGTTTTGGAAAGAATTGGGATAATTTGGATATGCTGAATTTCTGAACTTTGATTTCAGACATGCTGTTGAAAGGCAACTTTCAAAGAATAAGGAGATAAAAAAAGATTTGTTATAATTTACAAAACAAACTTGCATTTTCCAAGTCTCTGATTGGAACTAGTCATTAAAACCTGAAATGTGGTTATTTCACTATTTATGATAAATCTTGGCATGTGAAATTAAAGACATTCTAGCTGGATCATGTTGTATAGATGAGTAGATACAATACATTCCTCTTTTGTATTTATGCAGAATTTCACAGCCCTTGTGTTACTCCAGGAGAAGTTACAAGAGCAGTGAAGAAGATTTATCTTACAATGCTGAATATCTGGTTATACGAAAGAAGGATGCATCCAAAAAAAATTTCTTTAATGCAAATGAAAGATGTTTCCAGTATCATTTCATTTGGGAAAAATGGGAAGGCATTTTCTTACAAATAAAGATTTTTAAATTTTTGTGCATAAAATTATTGAAATGACATTTCTAACAATTTCTGTTTACTGCTTTTGTTAGTTGTAATATTGGAAAATGATCTTAAAATAGATTGTGTGGTATTTATCAATATGTTGCACACTACACCTAGCTACAAAGAGCAGAGACCCATATCTGTTGGGGAAGAATGAATCGGTAGATTAGGATATGCAATTAACAGGACATCGAGTTGAAAATTCAGCATAGACCCTGAATTGCAAATGCATTAGCAGATTTGACCTTGATTTTGACATTTGTGTATTCATTATACACAGTTATTTTGTCGCAAGGTGATTTTGTTGCAAGTTAAGGTTTTGTCCCCTCTGCATATGCAAAATGAGACAGGTGTTATTTTTCTGCTGCAGTAGCATCAGTATCAGCATTCTAGTTTTGTGTTCAAGCTTGTGGAATCAGAAATAGGGGTGGGGCAATGCATCTTTGTTGGGATGCAGGTGACACATCCTGTTCACAGAACAAATTATACAAAGGTTAAACACTATATTGTGATGTTATACTTTTTTAAATACAAGTAACTTGAGTTGGCAACCATGAAAAACCCAGCCAGATCAATCATATCGGAGTTTGCCTCGCAAGAAACATTGGTACTGTAATAAAACTTTGTTTTTAAATGTAGAAATTCCACAGTGCCAATCAAGGTAAAGCCCCTTACAAAGACTAATGTCACCTCCAGAAATAATTTATATGCAGTAATGATCATTTCTGATAGGTCATTAGTGGATGATTTTGAGCCTTATTTGTAAGCTGTTAGATTGTAATATATGTTGGCTATAAATTAGGATGCAAACTCAGCACTTGCTAGGATAGACTCTTAAGAGAGGTAATTATATTTACGTTTTCTGTTGTATGTTGCATAGTATTTTGTCATGATCAAAGACCATATTTCAACTGTCATGCAGCCTGTGAAGGGTATTTGTAGTTAAAAACATATTTGTTGTTTAAGACATGTGCAAAATTTGTATTGATGACCACTAACTAAATCAAGTGAATTACATTGTGTAAATGATGTAAAATTTCTTGAATTACAGATTATTTTTGGAGCCATGGTTGCACTTGAAAAAAAGCACTGGACTTTGATTGCCTAGGCACTAAATAACTTGTTTACATTCACATCAAACTAAAACCTGTTATATTTCTCTGAACTCTGATGGTTGTCTATATTGTTGAAAGGACTTGTCCCTTTTTGGAGCATCAAGTAGTTGGTCAAAATAATATTAAAACCAATATTTTCTTACTAGGAATAATTTGTATAAAAGGCCGAATGTAGTAGTAGTCCAATAACTTTTTTCCCCCAGACATTTGTTTCCTATTGTTGAATCAAAAAATTAATGATTGTTTTTATTAATCATTATCCGACCCTTTTCTCAACTTTTATGTTGAAAATAATTTGGGGATTTATCAATTGAATTTTCCAAGATAAAGATAATCGTAAACACGTTGTGGTGCCTTTATTGTTTACATTATTTTAACCTGACAATTTTTTTTTCTGAGAAAAACAATCAACAAAATAGACATAGGTTCTAGCATTTGATTATCACAAGTCTTGTTCTCCAGGAAAAAACTGCTTCTTTCGATGCAACTTGTAATAAGTTAAATTTCATTGACACTCTTCTAAGAAGAATATTTTTTTCTCTTGTGTCGTTTTGAAAGATCCAGCATTGTGTAGCCAAGTTTTGAAGCAACAATTTATTTAGTCAGTGATTTTGCTGCTACATCAAGGCTGTATTATCCTGTCTAAAAAATACTTATTTTCTTACATTTTGAATATTTCCAGTGCTGTGTGCTGAGAGAATTGTAAGAAGCTGTGAAGTTCTGCAGGGCTTCAAACCCAAGCATGGTTGTAATGATGTATGTGTTTAGAAAAGATGAACAGGATGAGGGAGTGCATGCTTAAATTGAATAAAAATAATAAAACTTTGTCCTGTCTTTGTATATTTTCAACTTCCCTCAGTGCATTTAACATTTGCACACTGCATTGTACAATGTATTGCTCAAAATAAAATGACCAAAATAAATGTAAAATACAACAGATCATTTTTAGTATTGTTTTCAAACTATGGACATCTCAACTAAGGGTCTGAAAAATATGTACTTATTTTGACAAAACTGCATGTTGTGTATGTTGGATACCATGTTGGAAACATTTGCCAAGAGCGACTCCATCTGGTCAGAGTGTTTCAAAGAATGCAAAGTTAAAGATTAATGTGTTTCATGTTCTTGAGTAGAAAATGGAATGTGTACAAATTTTAGACAACAGTCCTTTGTTTACAGTGATCCTAGACTTGTTTAAGCAAAATACATGTGACTTCTGTCTCTAGTTTTGCTCAGATGATCATAATAATGAAAACTGGACACAAGAGCCTTAAGTTTTTATATGGAAATAGGTAACAAGAACTGTCCTCGTGTTTTTCCTTACAAGTGGAATGGAGACTGAATGCACCAGTTTCCTTACGATCTCCAGTATTTTAGTCCCCATTAGATTCTATTTGAATAACTATTATGTTGTGACCCACGTCAGTCTTTCAGTGTACTCCAACGTACCTATATATTTCATTTCCACTTATTATTTTTTTAAAAATACTTAAGATGGTGTATAAACCAGATTTAGTTTAGGACTTAATGTATAAACGACCTAGATCAGGTGGAATTTTAGAGGTCATAAAACTGCATATTTGTTGTCTGTTAGCACAAATTTGTTAAAAATAATAAACTACTCGTAAGATTGCTATACAATTTTGGCAAATGTTCTTTAACACAAATTTGTTATAATTCAAATACATTACTTGGAAAACTGCCATACAGTTTTGTGCACATATTCATCCAAGGGTTTAGTTGGTTCAAAATAAAAATGGCTGCTCAAATATCTAATACGGCTGTGACTACCTTGAAAATTATGTGACCACTACTCCTGAATGGTCATATCGAGCGGGGAGTTAACCAAAAGAGTACTTATTGTTATGACTATGGGCCTTTAAATATGTAACAAAAAGAAAGGAATCAACTATAAGTAAAATAAGCATGCAATTTATTAAGACACTTAAAATATGAATAATATTTCAAATATATAAACCCATCTCAAGTCCAAAAATAAATAATGCTCCAAATAAATTACAGTAACCTTGAATGTCCTTATCATGCAGTCATGAATTTCTCTGTTGAATACGTTCTCCGATCACATTAACATTAGGAATACAGGTCTTACTACCTTCCGAATCCCCTAAGGTGACGCCAGTTTAAAGCGTTCGTTGTGAGTAGGTCAGACTTAGTTCACTTAACTCCCAAAAACTAGTTGGATTTTGTATTATATTCATCCATCCATTGAAGATTACATTAATTTCAGACTTGTTACATCTTATTCTACATGTGGTATACTTTGTGTTTTAAATTCACCCTATTTATGTGAATTTTCGTGCCAAATATGGACTTGGTCTCATTTAATTATTCCTTTGTCGTTTCAGAAGATAATGACGAGGAAGTGTACGAAGTACGAAAAATTAAATAAAAATAAAAAATAAAATCGAGGTCAGCGAGGATTCACATCATTATATTATATGCATCACGTGCGCTTTTTGGTCAGATACTACATGGTCGACAAGTACTAAGGAAAAGTTCAAAGATCAAGGAGTGACGGAGAATATCGAAGTCTGAGAGTGCTGGTGTATTATATCCTAGCATTGCGGGACGTCGTTAATTATTATTATTATTATTATTATTATTATTATTATTATTATTATTATTATTATTATTATTATTATTATTATTATTATTATTCCTTTTGTCGTTTCAGAAAATGATGTGTACGTTTGGTACAACCAGCGATAGCAGAGTTGATAATTCTGGTCAACCTTTTCCTGTCCATCTGTCGTCTTCTGTCCGAGTCGAGTTTCAACACTAAGGATCAAGAATTTCCGCGCAAATCTTGGCAGTCCAGTGGGTGTAAGTCTACCGCATATCTAAGCATGGCCTCAGGTCTTGTAAGTATGGGCGCATGGGGTTTATCAATCATTTGGATGAGCCATACCGATTAGCCGCACCTCAGTTTGATGCCGTACCGGTTACTGACCGTACCATCCAGCCGTTCGGCGATCCATACTGTTTGTTGGCCGTATGACTTCCATGTTAAGCAGAGCCATGGAATGTTGGATTTGCCAGGGATCTTGTTGATAGATCCGTCCGTTCATATATTATTACAACTTTACCGGTTACGTCTCGTCCATATCTCCGGGTAAGCATTACAAGGCTGAAGAGATGGGTCACGACCAGCATTACCCACTCACTTAATGTGGGTATGAACTGGATGATAGCTCACATTCAGATTTCTCCATGGTGAGGACTGCGTAGCGGCTATAGGGAATTTATCGGATGTCGAACTCGGAATGCCCCCCCCTCCTCCACCGGCATATAGTGTTAAGGTCTCAGTCGATATTGACCATGAGGAAGTTAGCCAATCCTTACTGCCAAGAGCAGGCAATTCCAATGCCCCCTTTTTTATCGAGAGTCAAATACAATCTTCATTTATATCTTGCTGGTATAGAACTCATTTCAACGCCATTTGTACCGAACTCCCTGCGTTAGACAAGAACAACGCCGCTGGCAATTTTACATCTGATGGACAAGGCTGGCAATGAACACGCCTAAGAGTAAACATCTAAAATATCCAAGCTTATTATCTGAGCGGCTCACCATGCAATGGCGAAGGTTTTTACGGCTTTTGCTAACCCGGCTCTTGTGCGATGGGACGCATGCTTACGCTTTACCTCGCAAGCCTCAAGTATTTGTGTTAAAGCCGAAAATGAGAGCGCAAAACGGATAACAACTTCCTAGGTACGTGAACCGTTGGAATTTCCGTGAGAATGGATAGATGGATGGAAAAGTAGAAATATACGTCAGAGACCAATCGTAAATTCAAACGAACAGATGCAGAAGCGAACTGATCTGGCCGTCTTCATCTTGAATTTTGCTGTCAGGATAAACTTATCTAAATGACTGAGATCGATGATTCGTTCGAGTTTGTCGTTAGCCTTGCTGACCAGCAAATGCTTGGAGCAAAACAGCAGTTGATGTGCATTCCGAACGGTCTCTACCGCCCCTTCTCGTTATGCGCCCCGATATCTTGTTGAAGAAGCGAATCCTTTACCCCAAGTCCGACAGTACCTGCGTCAGGAATGGAGAAAGAATTGTATGGGGATGGCAAAACGAGATCCGACTTTCCCCAGATATAATTCGAATCACACGCTCATCTTTTGAGACGAGATCAGTCCAGTGTTGCTTGAAAAACAGGAGTCTAAAGCCTCTGGGAGAGTTTTGTCTTTCAGCGGTCAGGCACACGAATCTAAGGCGAGAGGAGGTTTGGGGAAAGAGAAACTTAGTTTCCTATCCTCACAATATATCTGTCTCTGAGACTGGTCAGCACATTGTGTCTGCATATAGGGTTTGGATCGCGGTCGTTTTGAGGATTCAGAAGCAAACGAACCCGCACCATCACTTCTTGTTATCCTTTCTTTGAGGGAGAGTAGGAGCCGATATTTGTGATTTTTGTGTAGATATGATCATCACACAGAAGAGTAGAGGCGATCCGAAGGGAGTAAAATGCAATATATACTTGCACAAGAAGTGTTGTTTTATCTCAGCACGAAACAGCACTTAACATGAGTTGCACGGCAACAATTTGTTTTAAAAAATTTGAACCATAGACACAAAATATCAATAAGCACCTTCTTTAATATGTAAAATCTGATGTCTTCACTTGCTGATACAACATCGTTAATATAACATGGAGCTTATAACATGATGGCTTTTTAATTCTATCCCTTTTACTGGTTTTTACATTTCTCCAGCCGGGTTGACTTTACAATCATCCGTATGTCTTCACCGCATTATTTTATTTAATCAAAATTAATTTTCTAGCGAAATTCTCTCCTTGGAGAAATGGACAAATATATATGCTTACAAAATCCCGAAATGATAAACTTTCTATTTGAAAAGAGCGGAGCTAAATGTTCTACAAAAAGAAATTGACGGATGCAAACGAAGGATGCATTTATGTTGCAACACTTTAAAGTATTTTCCAAGATGCACAAGAATATATTCCGCATACTCGCGACCCTTAAGTTTGATTCTATGAGACAAATTAAAACTAATATATTTCCTTCACAAATAAAAAAAAAATTGACGTCAATTCAATATAAATGTGCTGTATATGGAAAAACACAATATGATGTACAGAAGAAATCATAGTCAATTTGATGGATGTACTGTTCACCTCGTGACAAACAAATCAAAAGCGGCCCCAGCAGGCATATTGTAGTGGCTGATGTTATTGTAAATATTCTGTGCAAAAATTACCAGAATTTGGAAAGGTGTATTTTGTGTTTGTGTGGTCGAGTGAGGTGGTTGTTTCTTGGAGGCTTTAGGTAAAGAAAAATGTATCCTTATAACAAATCCTACGATAGCAAGAAGAGATACTTATCTAAAAACATAAACAAATACATTTTGTAGCAACTTATTGACTGCGAAATATGTAAGAGCGTAAAATAATCGATGCCTTGGCGCTAACATTTCTCTTGTTTTACAATCACATTACGTATTCAATATTTCTATATACAGTGCAAATTAAGATTGAAATGACAGTAGAACCATATTTATCTTTGTTACACGAGACATTCTTTTAATTAAAAATTAATATAATATAGGAATCTTAAAATAAAAAGCATATTTATCAGACGTGATACTGACGAGACTTAAGGTATTCTACAATAACTAAGATATCAGAAGTCTATGTACTGAGTCAAGTTCATAAACTTCATACATATTGAATAATTTAATATTTTCAGCATTGCACTATTTGCGTATACAAATTAACACTTCAACATTGCTCTCTCTCTCTCTCTCTCTCTCTCTCTCTCTCTCTCTCTCTCTCTCTCTCTCTCTCTCTCTCTCTCTCTATATATATATATATATATATATATATATATATATATTAGATAAAGTCGGGATATATTGAGTGAATAGTAGAAAAATGTATAACTGTTTACAGAATCATAAAATGTTTCTTTCAATAAAGGATGCAATGATGTAAAACAAAAGGCTCAATTCTTTTAAGAAACAATTGAACATATGTAATATTATTGTATAAAATATATGAATTGTACTCTTGCATTTTATTTAATTTTTTGTTCTATATAAATGAAACACACAATCGATAACATGACCTTTAAATTAAATTAAATTTAATTTTTAATAGTGAAATGAATCAAACATGCCCTCTGTGAATTTTAGCAAATAATATAATAAAAGATAACTAAGTATAAAATAAGGTCATATGATAGTCATTGTGAAATAAATTATTCTTCAATATTTCTTGTTTCATCTATTTTATTGTACGAAAGACACTTAAAAAGATATAGCTAAATGAAGAAAAATTCAGAATGCAACTAAGAAGTTGTATAATTAAGATAATGAAATACACCGGATAAAATCGTAGCACATGGTTACTATATGAGAAGGACGAAAATGAAACATATTTACCAAAACATTTGCACAAAATCTCATGTTAATATTTATTTTATACCTAGGAACGCTTGGTTTCCTAAGATTTGTAATCACGAGCACTTTCATCAATTTAAGGTTCATCCTTAATATTTTAATTTTCAAATACTTCCGTTACTGCCTTTGAGAAAATTAAATCATTTTCTGCACAGGCTTCAAAATCCAGATATGTATAATCACGCGAATGTTGAATATGGTTATTTGCAAATGCAAGTAACGAGTCTTGTGACTGATGTTAAGGTAGTCATTATAAGCAGCTATTATTGTCAGGTAAAATACGAGACTCATTCATCATGAATACATTCCTTAGTGAAGGTGAACTCAAAAAGTATTCAAAACACAATAAGAAATGGTCATTGGGTGAATTTTTCATGTCTTATTTCGAATTAAAGTATTCTTTCAATCAATCAATACTAAGATAAATCGAATGCTTTCTTCAATGTTCTTCTCTTTTCCGTACAATCCATTATAGTGTATAAATAATGGCCCTATGTACTATACAGCATTTTTTCTTCTCAGTAGTTTCTCTTTAGTAATGCCGTGGGATGTCGTCTTTGATTTCCAGGCACTATTGGAGGGAAGGTTTCAGCATCCCTGATACAGTTGTGGCTTTGATAATGTTGTACGAGTTCATCCCAAACCTTGTCACACCTTAGTAGGTTCATATTGCCTTTAAAGAAATAAAGATAAAGTATACCACGCTGCAAAGTGTTACTTATAATCTTCGTCGTTATTGTGTTTTTGGTCAATTTCGTTGTTGAATTATTAATCACTCTCCTTCTCCAAATCATTCCACTACTACTACTACTACTACTACTACTACTACTACTACTACTACTACTACTACTACTACTACTACTACTACTACTACTACTACAACTACTACTACTACTACTACTAGTATTTATTATTATTATTATTATTATTATTATTATTATTATTATTATTATTATTATTATTATTATTATTATTATTTTATTATAAGGGGTCCCGATTGGCCTAGTGGTCTAAAGCGCTGACCGTTATGGATCACTGTCATCTCACCTCTCTCTCCGTGATTTCGAGTCCAGACTCGGCTAACGTGGGTAAGTGAGAAAGCCTGACAGTAGCTTCACGTTCGTCCGGTGTTTTCCAGGGTTCTTCCTCTACCATTAATACTGGCCTATCTTGTGCTGAAAAATGGCTGTAAACCCTTTAACAACACCAACAAATTATTATTATTATTATTATTATTATTATTATTATTATTATTATTATTATTATTATTATTATTATTATTTCCACAAAAACAATATCTACGCGACTCGTGTTTTCATTATCAAGTCTTGAACCGTGATATTTGTTTGATTTCCACAGGGATACTTCTTGTATCAAATTTCTCGCGATTATTTCTTTTCCGATTTGATTTTGGTTTTATGAAGTTGCGTTGCAATTAAATGTCAATTGCTCTTACTTTATTAACAGAACTGTTTTTAATATCAGAACAAAAATGATTTGGATGACGTATTCGCGTATTCATATAACAAAAGAATAAAAGAAAGAAAGAGCGAAAACCAAAAAGTTTGTAAAATTGAAAATGTTATTTATTTCCCTAAATACAAGATGAAAGAATTAAAATTAACCTACTTTGTATTGTATAAACTCCTAAAGCCCTAAATATTCTATCAATTTCAAACGTATCTAGCAATTCTAATAAGTTCCAAAGGTATTTCGAATGATAGTCAATAACGTTTTGATTTATCAAAATTTCAGAAGAATCACTATGATATGATCCCAAAATTTCTTTAACTTAATTCACAGTATTTCCTTGATTTGCTCTTATTTCCAATAGATCTAACATATTTCGAGTACTGTAATTCTAAAGAATGATTAAAAAGATTAAAGAATCCTTTCAGTAAATAACTTCCAAGACTATTGTGTACTAGTAATTCCATGTAATAAATTTTTTATATATATTCCGAATACGCTTTAGAGAGAATGCAATAAAAGGCTTTATTGAATCATCTGGCATTTCGAAATAATTCTATCAGTAAAGAAATCAGCTGTTTTAACACCAACCAATCAGGAATTAGGTCAGATTGACCTCTTTCTAGAACTCATGTCCTTCAAAAGGATCACGTGCTGATTGTCTGAAGTGTGTATATCTCAGCCTTGGAACTTTATTTATCCAACCATCCATATATATATATATATATATATATATATATATATATATATATATATATATATATATATATATATATATATATATATTACCGATAATGATTATGCCATTTCTGGCCCTTGTGAGAGCAACGTTAATCTGGTGCTGATCAGTGATAAACCCAAGGTTCTCTTTGCACCATCCTAGAGTGGGAGTTTTCTCTATCAAATGTGCTGGCAATGATCGAACAGTACTGAAGATAACGTAGTCCCATTCTCCACCTTTGAAGGGAAAATAAACGAGGTTTTCTGCAGTGGTAGAACACCCACCCCCACTCCCTGCTGTATATTTCTATATGTTGTCAGTAAAATGCGATTAATTATGAATGCCTTACCAAAATATATTCTTTTGTCAATTTCTTTGATTTTTCTAAAACATTCAAAATTGTGAAATCACGTTGTTTGAATAACATTGTTCAAGCTTTCAAAGCATTAAAGTTCAATATCGATTCATTTTAAAGAAATGTATATTTTCTATTATACTGACACTTTATAGCAGACAACCATACATAATTCTCTCTAGGACATCTGAATTAGAAAACTATACTTTAAAAAAACAAACAAACAACAAATTAGTCAGATTGCTACCCAGCACCAGTCTTATTCTTGTCTCATAACTTTTCGTTTGGTACGACTTATGCTTTTCGTAGGAAATATGTTGAAGTTCTACAAGGTGTGCACCCCTTAAATACGAACCCTGGCTTGAAACAACGGTGCTGACTTTAAAATTGGAGAAACCATTCTTCGTTAATTGATCTCTAAGTTTTGAACACTGTGCGTTGTACTGAGACAGAATGACTATCCTCTTGCTCTCGACACCCTCTATATTTTTCAAATGGCGAAAAACTTCCACCTGAAATAAAGAAATGCCATATAAGGAAATAAATTCATTTAGCTGAGAGACATATGTAAATGAGAAAGAAATCATCTTTCCATGCCAACCGGTTAGAGGCCTTGTGGTTAGAAGTTCCGCCTCGGATGCGGGAGGTAGTGTGTTCTAACCTCGGCCGAGTCATACCATAGACTTCTACAATTGGTACTAGGCGCTCAGCATTAAGAGGTTAATGTTAGGACTGGTCAGCCTGGTGTCAGGATAATATGACTGGGTTGGACATTATGCTTCGTGTCTGCGTCATGATGCCCCAGTTATAAACATCACTTTAAAATGTCACACTGCAAACATCGTAGCAATATGACAGAACAATTGTTAAAGCTACTTTTAACAATTGTTATCACACACACACACACACACACACACACATTATTTCATGTCTTTAATTGTGTCCTCATATTAGTGAAGCAAACAGAGTTCCAAATATATCTGGTTTCTTCAACATTTTTTTTAGACGTAAATATTGATCTTATGAATGGACATCAAAACTTAATAGTGTTATTTTTTTTATATTTTTATTTTACTAATTTATCTTAAAAGCTCTGGAACATTTTAAGAATTCATGTTTTTAAAATTCGTTAATGTACCTGGAATGTACAATTAATTTGCAGAGGGATATTTATCCTTCATTCGAGTTATATATCCTTGCAGTCCTCCTTGAATATATTGTTACCTATTACATATTACGTCTGTCTCCACACACACACACATTATATATATATATATATATATATATATATATATATATATATATATATATATATATAAATATATATATATATATATATATATATATATATATATATATATATATATATATGTATGTGTGTGTGTGTGTGTGTGTGTGTGTGTGTGTGTGTGTGTGTGTGAGTGTGTTGCAATTTCAAGAATGTTGACAAACTTATGGTACATTCCAATTGGATCTAAAAGTTTGAGTTTTTGACCCTTAATGTCTAATTAGAAATGACTGTATTTTTCATTTTGTATCGGGCAATACTTGATCAGTGTGGCCCCTTCACAGATTCGTTTTCTTGAATCGAATGTCATATCCAGTGGTATATGATTTTGCATATACAATTGATAGATATCAGAATGTTAAAATAGGACTCCTAGTTAACAATAGGACTCCTAGTTAAAAATAGGACTCCTAGCATGCAATTGTTGAAGAAAGATGGATTGAACACGATGCATGATGATGTCTCCTTATAATTGAGCTGAAAGGGTAGGAAATTACTGCATGCATTCCTTATTTCTTTCTATCATAGATGTTTCACAATTTATTTTTTAATATTTTATTACGGATGCGTAATTTTCTCCTTGCTTTCAATTATGTCAAACAGGTTTTTACATAATGCAATGCTGTTAATTTAGTAGTGTCTGCTTCAGCTTTCAGTCATATTTTCATATGAATTTACTAGCTGGTTGAATTGTAAACGTAGCAAATATTAAAAGACTTGAAAGGTTTTTGTTTCTGATAATCCCATGTTATTGTTCTTGTCATAGATAGATTCGTGCATTTTTAGTTCAGTTATTAGTAACTGGAACTTGAAAAAGAAAGATAAAATGAACCGTTTGTTTAATAATATCCTTCTAATGATGAATAAAACGAATTTGATAGCGTACCACTTTTTCTATCTCTTTCAAGTTGCTTCTGGACTGTTCATTTCCTTCCTCCGTTGATGCATTTAGCACCGTTTCCTCACCCTCCACATGACATAGAATGTGCGGTCTAAATGGATCACACCATATTGACAGCGGATTCTTAATATCTTTTCTCCAAAGAACCCGTTCATCATTTATTTCGGTGAGTAATCTACCGTTATAAAACTTTTTCGATGGAAATTCACACAATCCTGGATTCTGCAAATGAAATGAAATCCTTAAACATTCTTTATTAACTCGAAAACAATGTTAATGAAAAGATATTGTACATCTACTATGTATCTATTAGAAATATTTGGTTTCATTAGAGTAGCAGTCAATCGTTCAACAGCCTAAAATAAGGATATGGTAATGATTACGTTTGATAAGAAGTTGATTGATCATATCTTGCTTAATATTGATAGACAAGGAATCTAGATATAAGTATGATACAAATATTGGTGTTTGGTGTTGTGATATATATTTGTTTAGTATCAGCTGATTCAGGAGTTACTGCTACAGAGGTTGTTTTGTTTCTCGAACCATTAGGGACAGGAGAATGAGGAGTTTTCACAGAGTACTTGCGCCGCCATTTTGAGTCCCTAACAAACCTGTATCCATATGAGTTATCACGTATATTCAGATAATAATCTGATCTAATTGTCGATAAGGATATTTACTTAATTGAAACGGTACATAGATTATATTTGGAATTATGTGCCCCTGTATCACGAAAATAAAAATTAAACTTAAGTTCCCTTTCTTATTTTGAAAGAACAAAAAGTAGTTGAACCGTAATCGTACATATTCCTATCAAATAGAAATTCAGTTATTTTTTTTATACAAACAATACTGTCTTTAAAAATATTTAGTGTGATGTCCCTAAGCTTGTCACCTTGAAAGAGTATTTCCGGTCTATGATCTTCGGAATACAATAAGAGTTACGGAAATAAATTTCATAGCATGTGCATTATGTCAGAACTTATATTACAAATACATTTCGCGAAAACATGTACTTGTGCGAAAGACAGCAGACAAACCAGTTTTAATAAGTACTGTCGAAAATTCTGTGTGTGGTGGAGATGATGGACGTAGGATAATATTGAAAGTAAGCGATAATCGCTCAAAGAAGTTTCATCTTCTGTGAATTAAAACGAAACATATGAATAAACGGAGCATGACTTTGTACTGAATTCAACACCGATTATGCTTGAAATGCTTTTAGATATATGAAATTATATATTAACGATTGGCTTTTCAACTTGAACTATAACCAAATGATTGATTTCAAACCGTGAAAATTTAAAATCATTACATGCTTCTTCTTATTTGTGTATCCATTTGTTTATGCATCTGTTTATTGATGGATATATTTGTTTATGAAGAATAACAAAGATGGGTTGAATTTCAATGTTTTATTTGATGAAAAAGGATAAAAGTAACGAAGTTAGTCTCGTGCAGTTGACACGCACAATAGAATGTGATGTATTATTAGATCATTGTGCATAAAATGAGATTTGCTTTCATAATTACGTAGAAAGAACAAGTTTGTTAGGTGCTGGTTTGCGTGGTTAGATAATCAAAATGGCCGATATAGAAGTATACAGATTTTGTGACGTCACGTGGAAACAACGGATAGAGATGGGGCGCATACGACTGCTGTCGAATGATTGTAAACTGTGCTTACCGATTTGGAATATGCTTTTAAATGCAAAGGTAGAGTTTAGCCCAAATGTCACGTAGGCTAGCTGCTGAATATGCAACAAAATATCTTGGGATGGAATTTTCTAAAGACAACTAGTGGAAAAGCCACAAAGACAAGGTTGTAAAAAAAAAGAACAGCTCAATTGTTTTCCTGCCTCGCAACCTCCGATATAGCAATTAGGAAATCAAACTTCAGCATATTTCTCGCTTTTATGACCTGACCTTGAGTAAAGCCCACATATGTTGAATCCACATACAGAAACCTGATAAACAAGATAAAAATGATACATAAAAGGACTGCAAGATACATCACACCACAAACAGATACATAAATATTAGAAGCACCACTGATATTATGGATCAACTCCAATAGGAATAGTTTGAGTCAAAGCGAACCAATGCACTTCTGGCCATGTTAATCACGATAACTAGAAACATAATGGATACATCTGCGGACAAATATCTAACCCACCATCTGACCCATCCTAAACAAATTCCTAAAGAAATCAGCGGCAATAAAACAAATTTAAAGTTCAGGTATTTCCATGCACCTTAGGGATAAGGAAGAAATTACAGGCAACTTTTGTGGAAGCTCATGACTTGATATCTCACAAGCAGAAGCTTTCCACCGTCATGTTCTAATTCAAACATCAGCTACAATTGAGGCCTTTCTGGTTGAGGTTCATATATCTCTTCACCGCCAGCTATTTCAAACATTCTATTAAATATTCTTCTACCTGTGTTACCGCTACTTTATTTCCAATATTTTTGTCCTAGCACCACCAGTTGTTTATTAATCAAGATTGACGGCATCAACGTAGATATAAATAAATATAATGCAGCTGAAAAATAAGCTGTTTGATATTTATGCGATCACAGAGGAATCACAAGCTGTTTGACATTTACGCAATCACAGAGGAATCACAAGCTGTTTGACATTTATACAATCACAGAAGAATCACAAGCTGTTTGATATTTATACAATCACAGATGAATCACATACTGGTTGACATTTATACAAACACAGAGGAATCACAAGCTGTTTGACATTTACGCAATCACAGAGGAATCACAAGCTGTTTGACATTTATACAATCACAGAAGAATCACAAGCTGTTTGATATTTATACAGTCACAGATGAATCACAAGCTGTTTGACATTTATGCAATCACAGAGGAATCACAAACTGGTTGACATTTATACAATCACAGAGGAATCACAAACTGGTTGACATTTATACAATCACAGAGGAATCACAAACTGGTTGACATTTATACAATCGCAGAGGAATCACGAACTGGTTGACATTTATACAATCACAGAGGAATCACAAGCTGCTTGACAGTTATACAATCACAGAAGAATCACAAACTGGTTGACATTTATACATTCACAGAGGAATCACAAACTGGTTGACATTTATACAATCGCAGAGGAATCACGAACTGGTTGACATTTATACAATCACAGAGGAATCACAAGCTGTTTGATATTTATATAATCACAGATGAATTACATACTGGTTGACATTTATACAAACACAGAGGAATCACAAGCTGTTTGACATTTACGCAATCACAGAGGAATCACAAGCTGTTTGACATTTATACAATCACAGAAGAATCACAAGCTGTTTGATATTTATACAATCACAGATGAATCACAAGCTGTTTGACATTTATACAATCACAGAAGAATCACAAGCTGTTTGATATTTATACAATCACAGATGAATCACAAGCTGTTTGACATTTATGCAATCACAGAGGAATCACAAACTGGTTGACATTTATACAATCGCAGAGGAATCACGAACTGGTTGACATTTATACAATCACAGAGGAATCACAAGCTGCTTGACATTTATACAATCACAGAAGAATCATAAACTGGTTGACATTTATACAATCACAGAGGAATCACAAGCTGCTTGACATTTATACAATCACAGAAGAATCACAAACTGGTTGACTTTTATACAATCACAGAGGAATCACAAACTGGTTGACATTTATACAATCACGGATGAATCACAAACTGGTTGACATTTATACAATCACAGAGGAATCACTAACTATTTTGTTTTATTTTGTTTCACAGACAGCACCATCAAAGACAGTTTCAGGACTTGCCTGTAAAATAAAAGCTCATTTTGATTTGCTGACCTATGTCAGTTTGCATACAGTGATGAGGATACATTTATAATGTAGTAATAATACTTATCATGAGAAAGCAATTTTGTAATTATAAGTCTATTGCCATATCAACGATACACATCCGTAAAACATCCGTTAAGTTGCAAATAACTAATTTAGTTAACTGAAAAATGCATGTGCAACGAAAATGTATTTCATCTTGTTCTTAAATGATTAGATTCTGACATTCATTGGTATTTCAGCCACCGTAATTTCTGATACTGACGAAATAGTGATATCTTACTTCGCAGTTTACTCCAAATGCAATCAAAAATACCCTTGATGCGATGATCTTTTCAGCCATATCTACACAAAACATATTTATTCTCATCATTTTCATCAAATTGGTTGTAACGAAAACTAATAAAACGATGACACATTTTAATCTAGGATACACTGGAACTATTGATGCAGATATTTTGTATGAAAGGTATATGATTTAAGTTGCTTAAATAAATAAACTAATGTTTCGCTGTTGAGATAAAGTATCATTAATTGTTTTAATTATTATATATGACCAAAGTTTTAATTGTTTGTTATAAATTACGTAATAATGCCAGAAAACATAATTTGTTTATATGTACAAAAACTACAGGATTTGTGCACGAATATACCAAGATACACATAGGACACTGTTTGCATTCGTGAGAAAAGATTGAGAATTAACACAACGTTTAATCTAGTGTCAAGTAAAATATGTTAAAAAACATAATACAATAAGTATTTTGCTTGCAATAAATGCATACTAACAATATATATATATATATATATATATATATATATATATATATATATATATATATATATATATATATATATATATATATATAAAATCTAGTAATAATACTTATCATGAGAGCAATGTAATTATAAGACTAGTACCATAGGAACGATATATATATATATATATATATATATATATATATATATATATATATATATATATATATATATATATATATATATATATATACATACATATATATATATATATATATATATATATATATATATATATATATATATATATATATATATATATATATATATATAATAGAGCTTCTGTCCATTTATTAATATAAGGAGATTGCGCTGCTTCAAACTTAAGCATTAGGCAGTCAGGTATCAATTGCCCGAAAAATCATTCGGTTACATGACCCATATAAATAGTTAAAAGAATTCCAGAATCACTTCAGAAACCCATACAAGGCATTTACAATTATCAAAATGCCTCACGGGCAAAATGCTTTATTAAAGTCAGAAGTGGAAAATCACAATTCACTAGTACAAGTTGATCTAATTTTGCCGTGAATTATAATTAACAATATAATTATTTATTGTGAGCTTAAAGACAACGTAAAAATGCAAGCATGCTAATTGCTGTCATGTATGGAAGTAAGTCCTAACTAAATCAGAGTGAGATTTCATTATCTTGGATAATGAAGTTTCTGTATCGAAATAAATGACTTTTCAAAGGGGAACTGGAATGTTGAATGACATAACTTTGTGATAAATTCAATGGTCTCATGAAGAAGACATGGAGTGTATGACCTTTTGTGTCAGAGAATTTAACAATTATCATATATAACGCTACAAGGTACTTTTCAATGCTTCAAAGGTTAACTAGGTCACTTATATTATACAAACGTGTGATATTATTATAGTCATAAACAAAACGCATTTGTTATGTATGCACAAAATAAAATGTTTAGTTATAACTAAAATTCATCTTTTTAAATTTAAAAAAAAAGTATTCTGCAAGAACTGTAAACATTTGGTAGTTTACGCGTGCCAAAAATGGATTTGACGTACATTTATCCCTTCTATTTAACCTAGCCATTAAAGTGTTTAATTCAGTCGATCTTGGAATAGTGCATAGTTGGCGTCTTAGGTTGTCAATATACAATAATTTTTGAAACTTTATGATCGCTATAGGTACCGCTCCACAATAATTATTTTACAATTTTATGAGCAACAGTCGACAATAAATTATTTATATTTAGTCTGATGCTCTATATTTTAATTCAACCATACAAATAGCATATGCACTCTTGCTGCGGGGCCATGTTTTTAGGTGCAGATTGGGAATTCCCTCGTCCAACAGCACTAGGCTCAAACAAATGCAGAGTAAGATCTGTATTCTATGCTGAAACATTTTTCTTTACAAATGTAAGTGTGTGTGACTTGTATGCTAATCTAATGGAAATAATTATTTTCATATTTAATATATTAACATTAAGTTATATGCGCAATTACTTAGTGGTTTGACATCTATGGGTCTGATTAGTGAAAACTGAATCCTGAATTTAGTTTTTTTCTTCTCCAGATACGACTATTTTAAAGTGGCAAATGTTGGAGATTGCTCACCATTCTGTATTGCATGTCCAAAAATGTGTATTTGATATTGTGCGTTTCCAGTTCCTTGAGTGATGTAGCGTATCTCTCGAACAATGACCTTGACATTCCAAGCTCAGCTGCGTGCTTGCTATTGATAATCGGTTGTAGTTGCATGTGATCCCCAATAAGCACAAGCTGCTTCGGCCTCGTGCTGATGATGGGTGCCAAACATTCAGGCTCTGTACACATTCCAGCCTCGTCAATCACCAGCTGACATATATTTGCACCTGTATCAAATTCACGTAGAAAATTTGTTAAGTATTTACATGAAAAGTCAGTGCAATTTGTTTTATTGTATTATTGTTTTAACATTTCGCTGCAATAAAGATAAACTTGCCCCGTGTCTATTTAGTTGAAATTTAAGACACAAGAGAAATATTTCCGTTAGGCTAAACATTAGTCGCATTGTGTTTTGCTAGTCTATGCATCGTTTACATCAGACATGCTTAAATAAAAATTACCTTTTTATGAAAACCAAAAATAAATAATATATGCGGGGGGGAGGGAGATTTCGGCTGTCCAGGTGCCTCCAAAGTGTATAATCCGGCACTGCTTATCAGAGTTGTAAGATAAATAATCTGCATTGAAATTGGAAGCATGACGGTATCTACGATGATACCAACCTGAAAATCACGTTGTACTTATCATCGCGTCTGCTTTTACCTTCATGACTTCTTTGCAATTTTGGAAAAGTTTAGTTCAATTTAAGTGTTTATTGTATGACACTTAGCTGATTTTCATCTCAAACAAACATTCGCTGTTCGGTACTGATTATAACGTACGTATTTCTATTGAACTTACAGTCATGTAGGAATCTACTGGTTGCCACTGCTGTCGTACAAAGTATCACTTCGTGTTGCTTCAATTCTTCTTCGCGCGCCTTGTAACGCAGACTCTTATATTCATTAAACTCCTCCAACGTCAAGGTGTTGCCTTTCCTCTTGTACTTCTGGTCAAAAGCCTTTAAATCACTTGCATATCTTTTTCCATCTTGTCTAATTAAGTAATGCATTGATATATCTCTCAAGTTTTCGTCCGATTTAGTGTCTTTCAAACTTTTCTCTGAGAGCAATATTCTCCCACTGATTGGAAAATCAATGTTTTCTATGGTTTCTCCATATATCCTGACCAGTTTTGGACATTTGCTGCCAAGACGTTCTTTTGACAATCCTAAAAGAAGAGTATAACGGCAACAAAAACTAACACCAAAAACCAAAAACACTAAAATATTTATTCATTTTAGAAAAATAAATATTTTTGCGAAGGAAATCTACGAGATTTTAATAAACCAATGAACAGACTATTTGGAAATATACAATTTTTTTTTATTGGCTGTAAAAGTTAATCATAAATGTTATTTAGATTTCTCAGTTGATCGATTCTACTAAGTTTTTTTTTTGTTTACAAAATCCTACCTTGCAGTGGTTTATTTGTGGTTTTCTTCAAAGTGTATTTGAAACATTATGCATATATGTTGCCTTTTCATTCTGTCATAAGTACAATAACCACAGTGTAATTTATTTATATTGTGTAGAAAATGGGCAGGTGTAAGTTAGTTTTCTCGATATCGGACCGATATCGAATGAATGAACACTATATTGATTTCATCTTGTCTATTTTGGCGTTTATAACATATCCTAACTTTAATTAAGAAAGTGTATATACATGTCGTTCTTAAATTTTTATATTAAACAAATCGGACTTAACATTTTTAATGAAACAATTGGTCTCTTTTGCATATGTCATGTTGCCTATTCAATGTTGTTTCATCTGCGTATGTGCACTGTTCCCCGCAGTGTCACTTGCGCATGTGTCATAAGGCCCCTATCCCGGAAATCTAACCTGCGTAAGTATCATGGTGCCCCTTTCCCCGCAGTCTCAACTATGTACATTTCATGATGCACCCTTCACAGCTTCTATATGACGTGCACAATTTGAATACAAAATATCAAGTTGGCCTTCTCAGCTTTCAGAGCTAATGACACATGTCTCATCATGTAAGTGAGACAATTATTGTTTTTATTATTTAGTAAAACTTGAAGAGGAAATTTTGAGACGAGTACACACAAGTGGAGAAGTGATATCATGCTATGGATAACGTTAGGCCATCATCGACAAATCTCGCATTGCTTTTTTGCAAGATAATAAAGAAATAATTTGCTCACTTGCCACCAAATCGACACTTTTATTCGATGGTCCACAGAAAATAACATGTCTCTTTTTTCCATCTCTCCTCTCGTGCACTTTGTTAATTTCACTGAACAGATAGAGTAACTTGATACCCGTGTAAGATTTTCCCGTACCTAAAATCAAGAGACTATCTTAGACGAAAAATGTATATGCGTACATGCATAACTAGCATATAATGCATTGGAAACGTGAATCAACGGTAAAATAGGCCTAACGTCCAATTCATTCATTACAATAATTTAATAGCAATGCTTTGAATATCTTGTTTTTATTGTACGTGTATACATGTATAAGATGAAGAATATATCTTCTAGTCATATTATCATATATTGATAATACGTTGAATTTATCATTTATTGTGTAAATTTGCTTTCCTTTATGTTGGGTATATTTCATTGGACGACAGCCATACACAATCTACATTACACATACATTAATTATCTAGTGATTTCAAAAATGGGAAAATGCACCACATTAAAAGGCAAAATTAGTTTATATAAATATGATTGTCTAGATCGGATACAGAATTATTAATATGAACGTACATATATGTGGGAAACATTGAAAGGCTTAATATTACCTGGGGGACCGTGAATCAATGAAAATGTAGATGTCAATGCTTTTTTAATAGCATGCTTCTGATTCGTGTTGTTTCTAGGTAACATTCTTGCTATTGGTTGACAGTCTGTAGTATCAACCTCTAGGTTAACAGTAGCAACCACTTTAAGACAGTCTTCATCTGGAATAATTTCAAATATTTTCCGTTTATTCAACCTATCATATGTAAGTTTGCTTCAGAATTACACTAAAAATAGAAAATAAATGAGTGAGTTTCAATATGCCTTTCACGTGAGTTTTAAATAATATTTTCGTTCGACATTTTAAGAGATAAAAATTTGAACTGCTTGACAAAATTAAGAAAAATCTACTAAATCTATTACATTTTTTGCTGTAGGTTCATAGGATGCAAACTTACTTTTGTAATATTAGTTTAACCTTTTAAAATTTCCATCTTAATGTTTTAAAAGAAGGTATGTTCACAGATGAAATTAAAACTTCTCAGGTTAGATAACTATAACTCGATGAGCATCCATTTTAGATAAAAAGGATGATTCTATAATTAATTAATTTTCTATAATTAATTAATTTTCAAAATTATATTGCATAAACAGATGCATAATTTCAGTAAAGATGTTTGGAAAGGGTACGAAAACTCGTTACAAATTATTGTTTGTGCTAATAGCTCAGCACAATACATATTTTGTAAAAAGACTCATATTATCAGATATTACTTAAGAGTAAAATATCTAAAGTGCAGATATGACCGAACTTTTTTTTTATCTTTAAGATAATATCAAATCATCACTAATTGTTGAAATTTTCTGATGAAACAAGAGTAAGATTTCCTGTGTTATCGTTTTCTTACCAAGTTGCGGCATCTTTAAAAACCTCGCAATCTTCAAGGCCAATTCATCTTCTCTCTTCTCTGTGTCAAGGCTTTTCAAACATCTTTCCATCCGTCTGAAATAAGTGTTAGATAATAATAATAATAATAATAATAATAATAATAATAATAATAATAATAATAATAATAATAATAATAATAATAATAATTAATTCCCCAAAACATGTGCTGCAAACCTACTTATGGCAACGAAAAGAGAAGAATAGATGTTAATGCTATCAGATAATTAAATTTATAAGATAAATTTGCAAAAATTACACCAAGTTAATCTCTCTCTCTCTCAATATATGTGCTACCCCTGGATTCTATACAAGAATTAATATTTAATACAAATAATACTATCATACAGATTAGAGAATTTTTAATTCGTACTTTACAAGATTCTAACCCAGGTCCGCGGGTAAATGGTACCAATTGTATTGACTGCACTCACCAGCCCATATTCCATCACGACTAAGCACGCATCACCAAAAATGATGCGACTCTATCGGTGTTATATGCACTCGTGCGAGTGTCTGCTACGCACAAGCTCATATAACATCTACTCAGTGCCATCACTTTTCGGTGATGCGTGCTTAGTCGTGACGGTATATGGGCTGGTGCGTGCAGGCAAGGCGATCCGTGTCATTTACTCGCGGAACTGGGTTCGAAACCCCGTAGAGTACGAATTAATTTCTCTAACTGGTATGACAGTATTGTTTGTATTAAACTATTAAATTCTGCTCACTATTATCAAGTTTCTACTACAGAATCCAGGGATAGCACAGTCTGCTCTGTCTGATATATATATATATATATATATATATATATATATATATATATATATATATATATATATATATATATATATATATATATATATATATATATATATATATATACCTATGAAAATCTGTTTTGATCAACAGCTCAATAGTAGAAGGTTGTCGGTCAACGATACGTGGTACTGGAGGACTCATAGGATGAAATTCAAACGTAATAGTCAATCTCTGTTTGTCCTTGTTCCTATTCACACTTGCTATTTCGCCATGCGCGACCCAGAATGCGGCACTGTCGTTATCGTCACCCAAATGTGGTAATTTGTGACGGACACATATCCAGCCATTTGCCCCTTGAATATCTACCTCACTGTCCTCACACTGTTCTTCGTTACTCTCTGAATGGTTGTCAGATTTCGTCAGGTCGATGTTTCTCTTGTGACAAAAAGGAATTGATAATCTGAACTGACCAGTCCTATACTTAAATTTGATGGGAACATTGTGTATTGTAAAGTTTTTTTCGTTCCTTACTGACGTCATAGCTGATTCCATTTGCATGAGAGGCAACCAAATTGCATTGTATTCTTTAATGCTGGAGTATTTTGGACTTGTACTATTTGCTGCATATTGTGTCAAGCATTCAATCGGATCTTTCATGTGCTGCAAACAAAACTGAACATTCTCAGTGATGAAAAGTAATTGGGGATAAGGACTTAAAATCCCATTCTGCATGTCTGCCGCCATCTGTACTTTCACTATTTGACCATGTGTTAACGTGATGCTAAATGAAGTGAAGGGTTGTACAATTCCATCATGTGTTTCTGTACTTACATCACGAACAGTATCCACAGACGTTGGCAGTTTAACAACATCTTGTGCAATATTTGCAAACACAGACTTTAAGTCATGCATCTTGTTTTCAAGTACACTTTGAAGAGCTTGAGCCCATCTGCTGAGTGGAATTGATACTCCATGCCTGTTAGGGTCTATTCTCTGGGCCTCCTTTGTTTCCCCTTGTGTTTTCGGTTGTGCAATACATGAAGAGTATCCACGTGCGTCGTATAGCCGTTTTCTCCATTCTAAACGCACTAGATCATATGGAAATTTCACATCTTTGATTATCTTGGGATTTTTGTTGGGGTCGAGAAGTCTTACAGCTATTGTGTTGGAATGCTCAGTTTTGAATTTCATTGACGGAATGCATAATGAGATGCTGCTGTCCGAAACGTCATCAATAAAACAGTTGAACATTATTGGTTTCGTTTTCAGTCGCAGGGATAATTTAAGAATTTCACAGTTCTTCTCGTATGCTTTTTGTCTCTGTTGAACTGTGTTTATATGTACGCACAACTCCTTAATCTCTGTTTGCTGGTAAGCACTGTCCTTACCTTCGATCATACTATGTACTAACCGATGGGCAATCAAATCTGAATACCTCCTGATTGGAGAGGTAAAATGTGTATAGGGATAAATATCAAGATTGAAATGTCTCCCATTTTCTGGGTTCGCTACCACTCCTGAACATACGTATTCTGCACTCTCTTGATGAGATATCCATCCATGGTAAGCAAGGCATTGCAGTGGATGAATTTCATCTGTTCGCATGTATCTCTGAACATTTTGTTGCAAAGAAAGTGTGTCTAATTCGTTGTCATCTTCAGAAGTTAAAACCCTCCAAATCCAATCCTGAACCGTTAGAAACTTTCTCGAACATGTTGAAACGCTTCTAAAGGAAGGCACTTTGTTTCCTGCAATTCTTTTTCCTTGTAGAGCTAAGACAATGTCAACTATCTCCTTTTCGTTATTAAGCCATTGTTTAATCTCTTCATTATTTGGTTCTCCTTGTCGTCGGAGTGGCACAACATTGGGAAATCTTGTCATTAGCAGCTCAGAAATTGTTTTATTTGTGAGAATCATAAATTCTTCAACAAGAAAATGTGCCTCACTTTCGCGCCCAACATTTCCATTACTCTTGCACTCGATAGGAAGGAAAAACATAGAGTCGTTGAGTCTCTGTTTTCGCATTTGTCTTGCCAGCAAGAATAAATATTGAATTGCTTGTGCAATTTCTTCGTCATCTGACTTTCCGGATTCAATAATCTCTTGAACATCCTGGTATGTCATTTGTTTGCTTGAGCAGACAATCGTTTTCAGAACTGTTGGTTTTTCTATTAACTTTGCTTCTTTATTGAATTTGAAAAATACTGAGAGGCAAGGTCTCTTTTTTTCTGGAAGAAGACTGCATAGATCGATACTGAGTGGTTCCGGAAGCATGTGTCTTGCACTTCGCAATCCTGGATAGAAGCTGGTGGTCCTGCGTTGAACCTCAGCGTCGATGCGACTTCCTTTAGTAACATAAACTGAAACGTCTGCAATATGAACTCCAACTTTATACATGTCATCGCTATATTCAATACTCAACGCGTCGTCGAGATCGTGTGATCCTGGGGGATCAATGGTGAAAACTTTGACTTCATTGATATGCCTTCTGTGAGACAAATCATCGCCAAGAGATTCTCCAGTAGAATCCTTGTCAATAATTGTTTTTGTTTCTTCAACTGTCTCTGGCAGGTACGTGGTTTGCACATTATGCTGAATATCAAGTATCCGTAGACTGGAGTCTATGTCACCTCCGGATGCTAGAAGATCTATCACTGCTCCGCACGGGTATACGTCATATTGGTTCCACGTGATAAAAGCAACTATATATAGGGTATTTCGTTTTGTTTCTGGGGTAATATCTGTGATCTTGTCAAATTTCAACTCTTGTCGTTCTTTATCATAGCGATATTTCTCCACTTTAAACTGCTTTTTATTCCCGTATCTTTTTTTTACTTGATTCGTCACCAAGTGAATTTTGGGTACAGTCTTACACAGTGGGATGGCAAGATGACTTTCGTTTGGGTCAAGGGTACATAAAAATAATGGATGGTCAACATTTTCATTTCGGCATCTTTTCAAAGTTCCCAAAACTTTGCCATATCTTCTTGTCTCTGAAGCTGATTGACCCTTTTCATCAATAAGTTCTACTACTACTTCGTCATCCGTTCGGGCCTGTCCTGCTTTAGCTCTTCCTGATATTATGATAGTTTTAATAGGATCCGTTGTATCCAATGGGGTACAATTTGCTATATGTGCCGACTGGATTTTAATCTTGCATTTCTTATACTTCATTCCATTTAGATTGACTCTTTTTTCTAATTCCAATGCATTTAATTCATTTTCGTAGTATTTTCGATGATTTCTCCTTTTCCTGAATTTGTCAATGAACCTAGGGCTTAGTTGCAGTCCAGAACTTAGCAATTTGATCAAATCAATATCGTCCATTACACGACTTTGGTCTGCGCAATGAAGGCTTCTTTCGTAGAAATTTTCTATACAAGGTCTCTCTTGTATATCCTCGATGGAAACATCTGATTTAGTTATGTCTTGATCGGAATCTGACCATTCCTCTGGTGTTTGAGTCACTGCACATGAACACAGGTTGTCAGGGATTTCTACGGGTACAGACAATACAGCTTGTTTAATTTGTGTTTCTTTGGACCTTTCAGAAATCATTTTTGAGACGTTCATATTTGTCGAAAAACCTCCAATAAGACTTCCACTTACAGACATAAAATCTTCCGTCTTTGCTTTTCGCTTTGCTGTAAATAAAATCAAATATAGCACCAATTACATCATATATATATATATATATATATATATATATATATATATATATATATATATATATATATATATATATATATATATATATATATATATATATATACATATATATATTCTCCATTATTTCTCTCTATCTTTACAGGATGAAACTGAAGAAAATGTAGGTAAAATTATCGGTTTGCATGAAATTTGCATGAAATGCAAATCTCTCAGAAATGTGTGATCAGTAAGTGGACATTGGGGTTATTTTTGTGCTTCACAGATTTAAGTTATAGACTGAAAACAAATGCAATGAGCAACGAGCAACATAATTCACACTCTTTCATCCATATGTTCTAATAGAGACTTGTCCAGAAATGTTGAAATAAATATGATACCTGTTAGAAGATTTCAGGAAAGCTATATTAAGAACGATGTACATATATGATGTAGAATACTTCAATCAAGACAAAAATTAGACCACCGTGTTATAAGGAAGAGAAACGCTATTGTATGCGGTCATTAGATTTCTCGGAGACAAAGGTATGTTGCTTACTTATATAATTATATTGCTTTTTGTATTTTTTTGATTATACTGTTTTCTGTCTTCTTAAAATACATATATAATATTTAGCATATTAAAATCTCCATTTCTGTGAGGAATGGATTGTATCATAATTTAGACTATTGATATATTTGTATGCTTCTTACAGAAGTGGTGTTCTATTTGTTGTCTTTTTTGAGAGACAATGCTAAATATTTCAAGAAAATATTATTGAACCCGATCCTATACGACTGTTGATTGGCATTTATAGGTTGAAACCCCTACGAGATCATTTGCTTCTTTTGTGTTCTTGTACATCAAAGAGTGGAAGCAAACAAGGATAGGGCATTTGAAAACATATGTGAAAGCAAATCAATTGTAAATTTATATATATGAAACAATCACCATTTTTAAGGATATCAATTTTGATGTGTTATCGTGGTGTCAATCATACCGAATATATATAAGAACCAGATCTTTGCAGACATACGTTCTTATAATTCTTTTGTTCTCAGAGAGAGAGAGAGAGAGAGAGAGAGAGAGAGAGAGAGAGAGAGAGAGAGAGAGAGAGAGAGAGAGAGAGAGAGAGAGAGAGAGAGAGAGAGAGAGAGAGAGAGAGAGGTTTATAGCGCTCACCGTTAGGAATCATTGCCATCTCACCTATGTCTGCATCGGTTCGCGTCTTGGGTTCGGAAAATGTGGGTATGTGAGAAAACTTGCCAGTAACTTCTCCTGGATCGGTGGTTCCTTCCGCGGTTTTCCCGGGTTCTTCCTCCACCATTTATTTTGGCCGCCATGTATAGACTATTTTGTGCTGAAAATTGGCGTTAAACTCCACAATAACAACAACTAGAGAGAGAGAGAGAGAGAGAGAGAGAGAGAGAGAGAGAGAGAGAGAGAGAGAGAGAGAGAGAGAGAGAGAGAGAGAGAGAGAGAGAACCAGTATAAATGATTAATTGTTTCATTACTTGTACAGTAAATTGTAACATTTTGTATAAAATGCAGTAGGCAAAACGTATAACAGCTATTAACATTGTTCAAACACTAGAACTGTAGACAGATGATTCGTGTCAATCAACCACTTTGTTTACAATTATATCAATACGGGCCTAATATAACAGACTATGTTTGCAATACAAAGAGTAGAGGTTTTTAGCAACATATTTTTTTCAGCATCGTGTGTAAAGTCTTTGCTAGAGTTATCCTGAACAGACTGCAGACGCTTGCTGACAGAGTGTATCCAGAGTCTCAGTGCGGGTTCCGCGCAGAGAGGTCCACAATTGACTTGATCTTCTCCATCAGGTAACTGCAGGAGAAGTGCAGAGAACAACACAGACCCCTCTTCCTGGCTTTTATAGACCTCACCAAAGCATTCGATCTGGTCAGCAGAGACGGACTCTTCAAAATCCTGAAAAAGATTGGATGCTCTCCAAAGCTGTTAAGCATGGTTCAGTCCTTTAATGACGACATGAAAGGCACAGTGCAGTATGATGGCTCATCGTCCGACCCATTCAACATCCACAGCGGAGTGAAACAAGGCTGTGTCCTTGCCCCCACGCTCTTTGGCATCTTCTTCGCTGTCCTGCTTAAGTACCCCTTTGGGACATCCACAGAAGGGATCTACCTGAACACGCGTTCAGACGGCAGACTGTTCAACCTGGCACGACTGAAGGCATTGAGCAAAGTAAGGAAAGCAATCATTAGAGACATGCTCTTTGCAGATGCTGCTGCTATAGTCACTCACACAGAAGCCGAACTACAAGACCTGATGGATTGCTTTGCTAAAGCATGCGATGAATTCGTGTTGACCATCAGCCTAAAGAAAACAACCAACGTGATGGCTCAGGACGCAGACCCTCCCAGCATCATCATCAACAGCTACAAATTAGAAGTAGTCAGTGAGTTCACTTACCATGGCTCTATCATCACCAACAACCTCTCACTCGACGCGGAGCTCAGCAAGCGGATTGGAAAGGCGTCAACAACTCTCTCGAGATTGTCGCAGAGAGTGTGGAACAACAGCATGCTGACACTGAACACTAAGATCTCCGTGTACCGTGCCTATGTGCTTAGCACTATCCTGTACGTCAGCAAAACTTGGACCCTGTATGCCTCTCAGGAGAAAAGACTGAGTGCCTTTCACATGAGTTGTCTCCGTCGCATACTCGGGATCACCTGGAGCGATCGTGTGACAAACAACGAGGTGCTTGAACATGCCAAAATTCTCAGCATGGTCACACTCCTCCGCCAACGTCGCATCAGATGGCTGGACCATGTGCGCCGAATGGATGACGGACGGATCCACAAAAACCTTCTCTACTCTAAGCTTGCTTATGGCAGAAGATCAATCGGACGGCCACATCTCCGCGTCAAGGATGTCTGCAAGCACGACATGAAAGCTCTTGGGATCGATGTCAACACCTGGGAAGAGCTTGCCCTCGACAAGTCCAGCTGGCGACATGCTCTGTTCACTGGTCTAAAAGCCAGCGAGGAAAAGTTACGACAGCTCGCTGATGAGAAAAGGTCTCAGAGGAAGAGGATACAGTTCCAACTTGACTCAACCTTCAAGTGTAGCAACTGCAGCAAGGATTGCCACTCCCGTGTGGGGCTCCATAGCTACAGAAGACGCTGCACAACTACAAACTGGGACACCTCTCATGGGCGCATTTCCATCGTCTCTCGAGACTAACGGAAGCCAACAACAACAAAGTTTTCCTAATTCATTTTCAATTTTGTGATGCACATTCCACTCAGGAAGGATATTTGAAACATAAAAGTGAACTATTGGAGAGAAATTGGCTAAATATTCCATTAATGGGAATACTGTTCTGATGCAGATGTATGTGTTGGGCATAGAGAAACAAACAGACAGACCAAAAGGCAAATGAACTTGCTCAAAAATGAAACGAAATAGGGTTGATAGGTAGATAGAAGAATGATATAACTATATTTGCTACAATTATTACAGAAATACTTTGAGCGCATGTTGTTTTTATAGGTATCACTTCTGTTACATGACTATCTCAAATCGGTTGAATTGAAAAGAAACTCAGGAAACTCAAAAACTTGTCTATTTATCACGAGTGGCTTTAAATGTATGAATTTGAACGTTTCCTCATTAAGATGTATTAAAAATAAAGTTTTTTATTCATGTAAATCGTGTCATATTTGCAATATTTTCAGATTAACATCTTTTCATATGATAATGCCCACTTAAATATACGTTAGGTCCGAAAAATAGGAGCCTGATGATAAGAACGTCATTAATTTTATACACTCACCACGATTAACGAAACATTTTTCTCAACATCTGAGACACTAGATGCAGTTTTTAAAGAATCTATTTATATTTTAAAGTTTAGATGCGCAGCTATATATGTCGCGACGTCGAATCACTACAACATCTGTGTCAATTGTTAAATACTATTTGGTAATAGCAGTAATTATCCATCTTACTGTATACCAGATTCAATAGAGCATATCCAAATAATTCACTTCCTAACGTACATTAGGTACTGTGAGAGCTCAGTCTACGATTTTACCAGATGGGTACGTTCTATACACGAGAAAATAAGTAAATATAAGTTACTTAAGAAGAAAATGCGAAATAATTATGAATAAGAAATATATCATGTTTATATGCAATTGGCAGTATTTCCGCTTGAATATATTTTCTCACGTGTTAAAATTGTGATTCAAACAGTCAGAAATTGTATTGATTATTGAAATAGGAAATTAAGTATCATGTTAGCGTTTGGAGATACTAAAATTTATGATTAAACGATACTTACGCCGGCGTCGTTTGGTACTTTTTCTATGAGTCGTTATGCTTCTTATTCGTTCCATTTCCTAAAAAATAGATATGCATACTCTATATTTCGTTTTCTCTTTATTAAGGGGTTAAAAGTGCATCCAATAAATTTAATTATTATTAATATTATTATTATTATTATTATTATTATTATTATTATTATTATTATTATTATTATTATTATTATTATTATTATTATTATTATTATTATTATTATTATTATTATTATTGTTGTTGTTGTTGTTATTGTTGTTGTTGTCGACTGTATGAACTTGAGTTAACAAGTTTCGAAAGTAATTAATCGTATGGTTTGTTAAGGGTTCCTGTTTAAAAGCCATCGTTTGTGCATACCATGGCCACATGTCCTTGTTTATACGATGATAAATGTGCTACTTCAATTGGAAATGGGACCTTTGGCCAACCGTCTATTTAAAGCAACAGTAAAACCATTGCAAGAAATTCTCCTCCACACGTTTATAGTATTGCACAACGTATACCATTTTGAACTATAGATGCTACCTTGGTACCAACATTCAACATTCTTAGGCATTTGGATCTTACACAGTGACAGGAACTGGACTTTATTGTTTCTTTCTAAAAATACTATCGAATACTATTATATCTTAAATCGATATATAACCATTCTAAACATAATAGCTTAATTATATTAAGAGAAATGTAAAAATATACGTAGGTTAAGTGTTGCGTAATTTTAAAATGGTTCTTTTACATAATATTGGCAAAGAAGACAGATCTTCCCAGGAACAGCCCAATCAAAATAAGCAACACGAGCCAACTTGTTCCAGTACATCGAAGGCTGAACTATTGTATGCATCACCAGCTGACAACACTGGCGCAGTGGTACTCAAGGAATTGGCTTTCGAACCCATGTTAACAACATGCCCGTTACCAAATTACTATCCTACTTCGGCTAACTGCCAATAATATTTGCATCTGTTGCAACTAACATGGGTATGTACTTCAATGCATATTTAATTGTACTGACCAATTCAAATAATTCATTAGCAAGGACATGAAGGTATTCACAGCTCTATTGGAAAGAACTGTGGCGTCAATTAATAAATTGTTCATCGATGGAGCTTTCGTCAATTTCAGTAGAATCTGATGTTATTTAGAAGCTACAATGTGCCTTGTGCTTGGAGGTAAGTACTTAGAGATATCCAAGGCACCAACTTGGGTTTAAAGGCCTTAGGTATATTATGGCTCAAATCAGTACGGGTCAGAATACAGAACATGAAACTGAATTTCTAAGCGATCGGCGAATCTATATTAGGTTCACACATTGCCAGTTCGCTTTCAAATTAAAAATTCCGCCTCAAACCTTGGGTTAGCAACAGTCAAATGATTTGTCTGATACAACTAAAATCAATGGCTAATGTAGCATTATGCTAACACCTTTAAACGTATATTTTTGCAAAATTTACATTTAGTTTTATGCACATGTCTAAACTGTTAACACTGAATTATACGAGCTAAAGTCTCTGATATAAGCTAATCTAAACTCGAGCTACAATAATTTTTGTGCTATTAGAAAGATTACTATGCATTGTTAGTGAAACATTCCGATATATATATATATATATATATATATATATATATATATATATATATATATATATATATATATATATATATATATATATATATATATATATAAAATAAACAACACCAACCAACACGTAGAATGTGTGACCGGTTTCACTTTATTGCTTCATCAGACTTGCGATATATATATATATATATATATATATATATATATATATATATATATATATATATATATATATATATATATATATCGCTATGAGCTAAAGTATGCAAAAAGTTTTACTTCAGTTACCATTGAAATCTGGCTATTGAGCACGAACATAATTTTCACAACCATCAGTTGTTGATCACCCAGACCATCAGCATCGTTACCGAGTAGATTGTACCTGTTCTAAAGCGATGAAGACGGGTTGGTCATAAGGTCCGGACATCTACATTTAATGAGAATAGAAATTAAGCAAGAGAGATAACTATTACCTGTTCATGTCTTAAGGCGTTTGTGTCAGCTATCCAGTCACGACAGTCTTCAAGTTTGTTATCGCTGATAGAAGCACTCTCAATCTGCTGGATCAGTTTCTTGATTCTTCTTTTTTCCCGCTCATTCTAAAAATAAATTGCATACTACCATTGTGATAAAGCTTATATCATATACTGTTATACAAAGTTTATATTTCCATCAAAGATGAAGGAAAGAATAAAATAAAAGGAAGGTTGATTAACTAGATCATTATTGGTGTTTCATTCTTTACTAAATGTTTTACCCATTATTCAATAATGCATCAAAAATCATTTTAAAGGTATCATTAAAAAGGTGTCACTGAGGTCACGGGCTATTACAAGGATGTGATTTATGTAGCTGCTGTCTGAAGTTAATCTGACATAAGGTGCATGAGAGAGTAGTACATAACGACTGTATCAAATCACCCACAGAAAGCAGCACGAGCGTAGAATATTAGTAATCTCTTTGATTCTTTGTTTCTTCTATACGGTCATCTAAAATAAGAAATAATAAAAATTGAATGCTGACAATTCTAAAATGCCAACGCTCAAGCTGGTACTTATTTGTCAAGTCAACAATCCATTTAAATTGTCAGAATTGCCATCTACTGCTTTTTAAATATCTTTTATCTTTAACGTCAATCAACGTATAGAAAATAGACTGCACAAGATATTTGAAATAGTTCTTTTTATACACATTTTAATATCCAATCCATGCTTGGAAGCTTCATAAATAGTTCGTCGCTTTGTAACATTTTTTTCAGTTTAGTGTACATTATGTCTTATTATAAATTAGTTTATAAACTTTTTCTAAGGTCTGATGTAGATGCCTTAGAAGGCTTCAGTTTATTGTCATTTTTCAGAACCATGTTACCGGAATGATTTAACTATTTTTGCAGCAGTGACTACGTTTAGAACATCAACCTGATTTAGGCACTGTTTATGCACCCAAAAGGTTCTTATTCAGATTGCATACTTTGCTATTAGCGTTAAGTTCACTTGTATATATATATATATATATATATATATATATATATATATATATATATATATATATATATATATATATATATATATATATATATACACACACACACACACACACCTTGCCAAATTCCAGAGCTAGATCCGCCTTCTTCATTGCATAATCAATTTTCCCCTCATTTTTCAAGGATTTTGCCCAAATTTCATATGCTTCCATGCAGTCGTACTTCTCGTTAAGAACTAATGAAGAAACCAAGAGATGAATAAATAAATTTGAAAACAATGATTTTAGTATTTGCAAGAAGAATAAGAAACTTTTCTCATTAACAATTAGAGTAAACAAAAAATTGAAACATCATATAATTTAATGGAAGATTATCAAACGTCTTTGTTTAAACATGTTGTTCCACTTGATGAATTCTCGCCAAGAAAATAACTAGATGCTCGTGGCTCATGAATCAAGTGTATTGTGGTGAAACATCACTTACGTTGACTCTTGAAAATTGTTTTTGTAGTTAATGATTTTCAAAAGAACATACACATTTTAAGCAGATGCAATTCATTCAGAGTTAGGAATAGGAAAAAATTTATGTTATAAATAATGCTAAATTCCATGCCATTAAATACAACAGTAAAATGGTGTAATATGATTTAAAATGTTCTTAAAAGTTATTAGTTGCTGTAACCCAAAGATACAAGAATATGATAAAAGGGAATAATTAGCTTGAGTAAAGAAAGTAGGAAAAATGAATACTATTGCTAGCATTACTAATTATTTTGTTTATAATAAAGCACAACAATTATTATTATGTCAAGGCAATAACTAAATTCTCAGGATTGTGATTCTCATAAAATACTGCATCGTTCATGTTAAATGATATTTTGCCTAGAAATATTTCTTATTTAAGTTTCGAAATACACTAGGTTGCTCAGCTATAAAGTCAGTTGTAAAGTCAATATTTTGTAAGTGTAATATGCTTCCCCGAAATTTCATAATCGATCTTTTAAGGAAACGTTTGTTTGTCTAAAACCACACACAAATAAGTTAATATTTTCTTTTTACTTACTTCCTTTGCAAAGGCATTTCACTCCTTGGGAATCTTTCTATTATAAAATGGAAACAAGACTTTATATATATTTTAGATTGTATATCATGAAACACAATTATAAGCAATGAAAGGAAAAAATGTTGACATTCTATGGATTACGGAACCATTGTGTATCTTTTGAAACAAATAAGCTTTATATCAATTAAGAAAGAAAAATATGTCAGAATTACTGATATTTTATTAAATTTCGTGGAAGAATTATGATACATTTTACGAAAATAACCCCCATTTTTTGTGCATTTTCATGTATGTATGTATGTATGTATGTATGTATGTATGTATGTATGTATGTATGTATGTATGTATGTATGTATGTATGTATGTATGTATGTATGTATGTATGTATGTATGTATGTATGTATGTATGTATGTTCATTCGTTTGCATACAGTGCCATTGTTCGTACGTTTAATATTTCGTACCAATTTTAATAAGCCCCTTCCTCTTCTCAGTGCGCAGCTAAGATAGAGGTCAATACTGAAATCGAGCAATCTTTTGGTCATGGCTTCTTCGTGGAGGAAAAACAAATCAATTGCGATCTGATACCACGCAGGCCAAAATTTCCGCTTTTCAAAATCTCCAGATAATTTGTTAAGATCTTCGAGAGTGTACAGCAAATCCTGTAAAATATAGATAAAATACTCTCGATGCTTAGTCATGCAAATATAAGATATTCTTAAATATACATATATAATTATTACAAATAATGATTAGAACAAATAACATTTCATGCGAAACATACAAGTTTTTACCATGCGAATAAATCAAAATGTAAAAACATATTGTAATGACCTTTTTGCTTAAATTGTCAAGTGCGTTAAATTGTGATATTATAAAACTGCAAAGTACAATATATTCCAACATATAAGTTAGTTTCGAAATAAATGTATATGAATCCTTAGGGTACTAATAGAAAGCTCTCAAATTTAGGGTTTCTTTATTACTGGAATTCAATTTGTAGAGAGACAATTATACTGGCCTTAACGGCATTTATTCTGAAAAAATTGAACATGCATCGACGACGAAAAGTATTGAAGAATATTGCATTGTTTATATATTTCTTTTAAAAAAGCAGGACTAAGTATAATATTTCTATTTTTCAGCCACTTCTTTCATCATTATGCAAAGGAATTTAAATATAAACAGTGAGAGAAGATCATAAAAGTGTGCTCAAATAAAACTGTATCTTCTCAAATTGTTACAAGAGAGATTTTATCACATTTTGAGACATATGTGTTTGTTAATTGGCAGTAGGTAAATCGTGAAAATTTTAATATGAAAGAAAAGAGGAAGAAAATAATTATTACATCAGAGATCATTCAGGTGATAAAAAACAGCGGAAGTCTCATTTAATTTACCATGTGCGATGTGAGGCTCATATTACGAAACGGACTTAATAGTAGCGTCATTATTAAACGAAACGTTGGTCAAGCATATACTGTAAATGTACACTTTTAGATTGTGACACTTAGATGCATGTTTATAGAGTTTTTTTTTATAAAAAGATTAGCGATGCTATCGGAAGCTATAGGAAACTAAATTAACTTTCAGATGCAATGTACTAGATTAAGTGGAGCTTACGTGATAACGATACAGGTACTATATAAGACCACGGTTGAATCAATGAAGACCACCGCCCTTTATCGCTATATAAATTGTGTTTTAGTAACAATTCTTGCAACTTAACGGCCACGAATTATAAAAAGACATTTCGCATCTCTGGGAGTTTTGAGAAAAAAGATAGAGAGAATAGTTCAAGTAAAGAACATAACTTGTTAATGAAAACTCTTGATTCTTATTTATATTACATTTACTACTTAATCGATGTTATATGGTAAGTCAATTAATAGAATTATTATTGTACTGATGGCAAATTCAAATGTAGCATTACCTCCTCACGGCCATTGCTTGAGTCTAGCACACTAATCAACAGTGGATCAGCCAATTGTCTGTGGTTTATTTGAGGATTCCACTGTGTCTCAAAGGCAATGCCTATAAAGATCATTTTCTAGTTAACATATTATTATAATGCGCACTGTTACAAAAACCAAACCCATACCAAAGACTAAGATACATTGAGATTATAATCATTCTTAGTTTTGCAAATTTTGACACAACTTCTTTTTATATTTTCTACATGTCATAACCATTATGGGCAGACACCCACGTATATTGTAGCATGTATTACAATTATGTGTTATTTAAAATGAAATATAAAAGCCCACAGGGATACTTCACACTCTTCAAGTTAATATTTTAGGATAATTCATGCTTTTTCAGCATTTATCCTTGAACAAATGAAGACTAAAATACAGTTTGAAAGTTTCACTTGAAAACAATCGTGAATTACTACTCTTTGACAACTATATTTTGTCCATTAACAGTTTGGAATCATTATTCTACAAAACTACTCTACGCTCAATTTTCATGTTACGACGATTGACGTCATGTCATATAATAAATTTTTTTGAACAAAAACACAGTTAGGAACATTTTGGAATGAATATTGAATATATATATAAATATATATATATATATATATATATATATATATATATATATATATATATATATATATATATATATATATATATATATATATATATATATATATATATATATATCTTTGTGCATGTTTTGCATACCTGTGTTGATCATACGTTTTGATTATAGCCAAAACCCTCGGTAATGTTTACATATGGATAAATATTATAAGCAGAACAAAGATGTATTATGATTATCATAGTCAAACTGATTAAATTAACATTTATAAACAATCATTTAAGTACTCATTGTATTATTAAGTTTTAAATTAATTGCACAATGAAGACCACCACATACATTCCAAACTTTGTGTTTTAATAAGAAGTGTTTAGCATTGTATTAGGTTAGAAAAATATTTAACAAATTCAACTGACACTGAAATGTTAAAAACTATCGCCGTAGGCGATGTTTTGACAGATTTGTTTCCTCTTATTTTTCATCCTTGTAGGCTGCGTTTTCTCAACAGTTATACTAGTGTTCTGGCACTCTTAAATAAATCGTAGCTGTTTATGTAAAACACAAATATGTAAATTCGCCAAATAATCGAAAGATGTGACACTTTTATCCAATATAGTCTTTTTGTTTACATTGGAGACAACTTGGGAGTTATTTGCCATAGTAATAACAAATAATTAAAGTAATGAAATTAGTTGTCGAGTGTAATGTTTACTCGCACGCCACGTCAGCTAAAATAGGTTAATCAATGTCGTTGAGTTAACTGTTCCGAAAAAAGTCTCTTCGAAAATGTACAGAAATCTTGACATTTTAGATTTAAGTGCATACAACACAAAACACATGAACACAATACTCTGTTCACTAAGTTTCTATAATTAATATCAATACAAGAGCAACTTACCTCTATAAAAGCTTCTGAGCGCATGAAAATGTTCACCGGTCTAATAAGAGAAAAGATTAAAGGATAATTCAGATAACTATATTGCTTTGAAATATATTTTACTCAAAGCAGAGCAAACGAACTTCAAAATAATATGAATCACTCATGTCAATAAAGAATCACTCATGTCAATAAATGCAGCTAAGACTGAAATTTTTCATATGTGATGATATGATTCATTGGAACATTTGCTGAAACAAAAGTTGAAGTGGCAAATTGGGTGTTACTATTGTCGTAAATAGGATATGTACCTAAGTACACGCACATCACATACAAATATAATTTATCACTATAAGAACTATTGCAAGAAATACGAAGTTCGCGAGGAAAACAGAAAACAAGAAATTGATTCTGAAAGTTGTCAATTTATATTATCAAAATAAAAATCAAATGTAACAGCACATTCATTTATTTTTTCTCTTACCAATTTAAAAATCCTTGTACAACTCTCAAAGGAAGACGCTAAAAATTTGCGGTCATCAAACTTTGTTATATACAAAAACTCTAATCCCTTAATTACTTCTATCGCACATCGAACAGCGTCCACCTTACTATTTTCTTTCATGTATTTCTGACAGACATCCAGTAACTTTTGAATTTTTACGGGGTCATTTTTATTGTACATTTCAGCCGTCTGTGCAAAAATAGAAAAACATTATATTAAAGATGAGTCTGGAAATAAGGATGAATATGTATAGTTAATTACAGTTCAATTGTCCTTGCAATGATACAAGTTTTGAAATTAAGACTCGTCTGTAGTCATGCATGTAACGGATATATCAACAAATCATTGTTTTTGATGGTTAAAAAATGAAATATTTGCCTCTGTTTGGAAGGGCTTGAGAGCAGTTGGTAACAAATTAAAAGTTAAGTTTCAAACAGAGCTATGCACGAAAACCAGTTTAATAAAACTATAAAGGCGATTTTTAAATGTATCCATTCTGGCTTTCTTTTTTATTCATTTGCCGAACAATGACAACATTTTTTATTATATGGACAGAAAGAATGTCTGTATTGCTGTTATACAGATATTGATATTAAAATAAAAACAATATAATGATATCCTTTCAAACGATTTATCTATATAATTTCTGTCTTTGCATTAATCATCCTTATACAAGCATACTAAGTATTTTATTAATTCCCATTTTTTCCAAATGAAATGTGACATTGATAACTTTTTTTTATTAAGGCTGAATCATATTAGGCACCTGATTCAACTCGTTCCCATCAGAGCTATCATCAGTTACACTTGTGCTTTCATCTGTACCGATCTTCCGCTGATTCTAAAAGTATTGGAATAATAAAATAGTCTGTTAAACTTGACCACAGAGATATAACTATTCTACTGGCAAAATAGATTGTGAACATTTTAAAGGTAAGATTTATGTCATTATTTTGGTTTCTGTGATATATAAATTATTTATAGGCACGAGAATACAGTATGTTGGATCTTCCTTTTGTCTAAAGATTAATTTTACTTCAAATAATCTCTAACGTTAAAATATCGTCCGTGGAACTTTAAGGTAATTATATTAGCTGTTGGTTAATATCTTTGCTTTGTTTAAACCAAATATGTACATTGTTTCTAAATCTTAAAATGTCGTACGTTGGGTCATTTTGATGTTTTTCCGTAGTACTCATAACTAAATCCGTCCCTCCATCCCTCCATCCATACAAAATAAGCAGTATTGATGCTGTTATCGAAAGAAAATTGAACACATGAGTTGTAAAATAACTTTGTGACAATTGTTTTGCGTGGTCTTATAGGTATTGACTACCAGAATTAATGGATTAATTTATTTTGGTAGTAAATTTAGTAGGTCAAAAACGATATACAGTATGTTATGCTATCAATTATTCTTTAGTATTATCTGAGTTAGATTCAACATAAACTTACTGTACTTAGCGGGCATCAGACAAGGAACATCAAATGACCTTCTATGATTTATATGGATTTATCGTTCAACTAGTCAAACTGTTCTGATGGCCTAGTGGTTAGAGCGTCCGCCTCAGATGCGGAAGATCCTGGGTTATATCCCCGGTCGAGTCATACCAAAGACTTACAAAAAATGGTACTAACAGCTGCCTCGCTTGACGGTCAGCATTAAGAGTTTAGTGTTAAGACTGGTCGGCCTGGTGTCAGGATAATGTGACTGGGTAGGACATCATGCTACATGTCTGTGGCATGATGCCCCAGTGCTAGACATCACCATAAACTGTTAGACTGCAGACATCGTAGCGATATGACTGAAAAATTGTTAAAGCTACATTACAAATCGTAATCACATCGCACCACTTCACATTCTCCTAGTCCTGGTTAAGACAAACGATATATTGATAAACACTACTAATCAAATGAAATAACGAATAAAAACAAAAAATAATGCCAACACTATACTGACACTTGATCACCATTACCACCATAACAATAGCATCTACTTCATACAAAAACAACAATTACTACCACAAACCCCAGGAACCATTCCATCATGGGCTTTATTATGAAAGCCGCAATATACAGGTACATAATAAACACCGTTTTGATGATTAAGATTTTCGCAAAGCATGAATTTAATGCGTACCCTTGCTGAATGGTGCGACACAAAGAGACATTGAGTAATATAAACATCATTTGACTGAAAGGTACATGCACTTGCTCATCTGTGTTTATAGTTCATCTATCACCTCAGAAAGACAAGAAGACAACTTTTATATACTCTCTGCCTATTCGTTGATCAAAATCGTCAAAGTATTGTGAATTAATAGAACACGAAAGAGGGATAGATTGTCTGACTTTCAAAAGCGTTTGATTCTTCATTTTGAATAATTGTTATTCGTGAACGTCGAATACGTACTGTTCTATTTGTCATGAGTCTTTTGAGGCGTGTAAGAATTTCCTTTGTTAATGTACTGGTTGGATTCAATCCTGATGCATCATTGAGAGCTTTGTCTAACAGTCCCAAGTTTTCATAAGCTAGACATCTCCTATACAAGGCCTTTTGGTCATTCGGCATCAAATTCAATGCTGTATTGAATACAAAGAGCACACTATAAGTATAAACATCTTTAAATGTGTACAATTAGATCCTTATAAGAAAACGTTCAATTAGATTGTAATCGGAAGAAAATATAAATTAAATAAAACATTTTTTCTCTGAACTACAAAGTTCAAGTTTGAAAATTAATAATATTTAGACGTCTCTGGAGAATAAATGAAAAAGGAACAGTATTACAATAACCCACAAAATATGATTTTTATTGAAGATTTAATGCACTTGATATATAAACGCTACGGAAATGAATATTAATACAAATTAATTTATCAGTCAAGACTATCTAATGATCAATTTTACACATTTTTTTCATAACTGCAAAGTTTTGTTTTTCATATAAAAAAACAACAGTTTCATTTGATGAACTAGATTTTTAATTGCAGTTTGACGAAAATTATACAAGTTTACTTGGTTCCTCCAAGGAAGCATCATCTACCAACATCAGCTGCTCTCTCTCATTCTCTCTCTCATTCTCTCTCTCTCTATATATATTTATGTATATATATATATATATATATATATATATATATATATATATATATATATATATATATATATATATATATATATATATATATATATATATATTGTTTGTTTTTTATTTTTTTTATTTCATTACATGCTTTTATAATGTAACATAGTGACAAAATCGACTTGACCTTGTCCAAAACGGAGTTTTTTCTGCTTGCCTTTATTGACCTTTATATTTTGTTAATTGTAAAGAAATAATACATAGCTAAATTAAAATCTCTGAAAATGGGCTTAATATTAGAATATTTATTAATAAAGGAGGTAAATGTGTTTATTCGGCTCAACGTATGGTAGTTTTCTAATTAAATAATCCAGGTTATTTTTTTGTAAACATCAGGATCATTAAAAAATATTATTTTCGATTGGGTAATGTTTTTCTTTCACTTATAGAAAATGCTATTTGTTACCCGTGGTCAAGCAGAGAACTATATAATCTTGTATTTGTAAGGTCTTGGTCATTCGTGCTTTAACATCCAGCACTTTGAAGTTGTATTATGTTTTGCCCAGTTGGGCTGAATTTTATTTGTCTTCAAACTATTAAATGGAAGAGGTTTTTTTTTATCTGGAAATATAAAATTTCTTGGATAAAGACATTACTGGAATTTATACTGAATTCAAAAACAGAATTATATTAATGTGATTCAACAAAAGACTGTTGACACACCAGCACTCTACAAAATATAAAGGACACTTCTTTGCCTTCGGTGTTTGGATTTCTTCTGGACTTGTACTGAGGTTTATTAAGGACTTTAAATTACTTAGACTTGGTTTTGTAATTCTTGGATTATTTTGCGGTTTAATTCGCAATACTGTAAGTTCTTTTTTCTCATTGTAACTTTGTAATCAAGAGAATAAATTATTTGCTGAATTTTGCAAAGCGTGGTGTCTTTCACTTCTTTCTGTTACTTATTTAAGAACAACATAGACTCCTAAGAACACACACACACACACAAACACACACATATATACACACACTGATATATATATATATATATATATATATATATATATATATATATATATATATATATATATATATATATATATATATATATATATCACAAATCAATAATATTGAAATCAATATTGAACAAATGATTGAGAGATTGAGAAGACATTTTCTTAAAGTTGGGATAGTATATTAAAATAATTGATAAAACTCAGATTTTACCAGTCATTAGGTTGGAATTAATTTTACCTGACTTATATTTTTGATTTGCCTGAAGCGTAGCTCTATAAACGATATGAGAAATGAGAAATTGCAAAAGATGTATTTTGCAATAGCTTGTGAGCACATTGTGAAACACTTGATATACATTAAGTTACTTTTAACATAGTGTGCATGTTAGACAGTATTCGGGAAACTTTAGAGTCATCCTTGGCAATTAGGCATTCCAAATCCTAAAGGAAATTTCGTAGCTATACAGCAAGTCATATCCAAATTATTTCATGATCACCATTTAACTGATATGTATGTATACAAAGACATTATTCTGTAAATCATCATCCTACTCTCCTTACCCATGGATAAGTCCTCACTACTTTCCCTAGAACTTAATCAACGATTATATTGATTGTACCGCAATATAGATAATGTTGAATATGTTACTAATTGAAGCGATTAGAATTTGGTAATAGCATATACATTTGACTAATTCACAGTATTTATTTTTAGAAATATGATTGTCTTTTTTTCTGAGAGAGATTGAAACGTACAATGTACAATATTTATGATTAACTCAAATGATGTAATTAATAATTTTTATCACTATACAAACATTTAGATATAATTTACCAGATGTAGATTCTTTCAGCGCTGCCTCGTAGTTACATTTCTTCAAGAAACATTGAGCCATGTTACTATGCAAGATCGCCCTCGTCCCATTGTCCAAATCTTGGAAGGACAAAGCTTCACCGTAGGTTTCCAGTGAAAGGTCATATTGGCCAGCTTCATACAAGGTTTTTCCCTTCTCTCTTAATGTGTTGAAATTTTTATTCTGAATTTCAACAGAAATGATGCTTATGAAAATCAAGTAAATACCGTCACATTGGGTCAAGTTATCATCATAGAATAGCGTTTGCTATCAATTTCCCAATATAATCAGTACAATAGACAGTAATTTTGAGAATAAATACGTTGAATTATATAACTAGAAACCTAGAAACCAGAGAGTAAGAATGAATTACATTGTTACAATTATGAAACAACCATATAAATTGGCACTTTACTTAATCACCCTTAAAAAGTACCCTTACCAGCACCTAACATATACAAGTACATCGATCATCATCTAAGGGTAAGAGCTGACAGATATAACAATACTATAAAATTATCGTTCTCTGGAAAAAACTGAAAAAATAAGTTAGACAATAAATTTCATCACAAAATACCTCTCTATAAAAGGTAAAGACAGTTATTATATAACAAATTATGAGCCATTAATAAACGTGTGTTACTGATATGGCTTAAAAAAAGTTGACCTTTATTGTAGATTTCTCATATTTTGTTGTTCCTGTAGCGGGCCAGGTTCTTATTATAGATATTGTGTATCAAGGAGAAGCAACTCACTGTTAACTCTCATCTGTCTACATTATCTCTATTTGAATTCCAAATACACATTGTACTAAATATGCGTTATTACCTCTATTTGAAGTCCAAATAGACATTGTACTAAATATGCGTTTATATACACAAGTTCACTTTTTATACTGAGAGAGAGAGAGAGAGAGAGAGAGAGAGAGAGAGAGAGAGAGAGAGAGAGAGAGAGAGAGAGAGAGAGAGAGAGAGAGAGAGAATATTGCGCGTAGGCTGTATGAGTAGATCTCCTTTGACGTGTCCAGCATATACACAATGTGACATATCAGTGTTATAAATAACTATATGCTATACAGTACTGGCAAGCTTATAAATAATTGCAGTTATTAAAAGGTGCGAAAAGCACGGAGTTTTGGAACGTGGTTGGGTAATATAATCATTCTAACATTAATGTAAAGAACTTTAATTTAAACTTAAAGGTTAACTTAAAATAAAGGTAACGAAGACAGGACGAGTGTTGTGAAATACTTGCCTTAGTAAGTTTTCTAAGGGATATGTTTATTAAGGCGTGTTTTTGTATGTTTTACGATTTTAAAAACGAAAAGAAACTGGCAGGATGATGAAAATAGCCGTATGGAAAGGTTAACGATTAAGTTATGAAAAGGCATAAGAAATTAGAAGAAAACAAAGAAAAACAATACTTTAGGTTATAAAATATACTACTCACACTGCCGATTTCAAGGAAGCTAGCTCAGGTAAGAGAGAGAGAGAGAGAGAGAGAGAGAGAGAGAGAGAGAGAGAGAGAGAGAGAGAGAGAGAGAGAGAGAGAGAGAGAGAGAGAGAGAGAGAGAGAGAGAGAGAGAGAGAGAGAGAGAGAGAGAGAGAGAAATATTTATCGTAATTTGACATTGGCAGAATAAAACTGTCTGCAAGTGCCGTTCCTTTCTGATCATTTGACTGATATAAGTTGGTAAAGGAAAATCAAGTTTACGTACGAGTTTACAACATATCTACAGCCTGACGCACACAACAATATATTTGACATCCAATACGTAGGCAAAACAATTGACTTCAGAAAAGGAATTAATATTAATAAAAGGCGTGTCAGGAGTAAGGTCAGCACAGATCTCGCCAACTATTTCAACTGACATTCAGTGCAATCCCTTGAAATGCGTCAAATCAATGACGGACTGACAATGAATGTGGACAAAAGTGGAATATTGGATACTGCAGATGAAAATTTTTGTTTTAAAAAAAATATACCTTTCTCAAAAGACGCTTGCTGTAACTCACTGTAGGTATATTGTGTTCTGGTCAGTTTGCCAAGTCGCAGTCTTCTTCATTGACATTTATTTATTTATTTATTTATTTATTTATTTATTATTATTATTATTATTATTATTATTATTATTATTATTATTATTATTATTATTATTATTATTATTATTATTATTATTATTATTATTATTATTATTATTATTATTATTTCTATATTATCACCTCTTTACATTGATCTTATAGTTTGAGATTCTTCTGGTTTACATTTACCTGGAAGGCTTAATCTTTTTAAAATTTTTGAAATTATTGAGATTTTCACCTTTTATTATTAAATTGTTTGTTACTTTTGTTTGTGTAAGAGTCCGATTTATATGGCAATCTTTCGTCATTTGCTCTTTTGTCGGAAATAACTGCCTTATGGAGTATTGTACAGTGGATATTGTCTTATCGACGCTCTTCTGTCGGATCTCTTTTGTCATTCATCTTTTGTCGCGCACTTATGTCTTGCGTTCTTTTGTTGTCGAGTCACCTTCTTTCTTTCTTTCTTTCTTTATATATATATATATATATATATATATATATATATATATATATATATATATATATATATATATATATATATATATATAAATGCAATAAACTGACGATGAACAGTACGAAACTAGTAAGGCTAGTTAGTTACTAGTTTCGTACTGTTCGTCGTCAGTTTATTGCATCTATTTTAATTAATCCCTGACAAACGTGATCCCTTGGTGGATCCAGTACGCTTGAGAGGGTTGTTATTCGCCATATGATTTGTATTCTTTATATATATATATATATATATATATATATATATATATATATATATATATATATATATATATATATATATATATATATATATATATATATATATATATATATATATATACATACAATCAAAACATCTCTTTAGAAGCTTAATGCGCTTTACAAAATTAAATAACACATAAAACATATACAACGACAAGATAACAAAAGCAACCAACATAAAATTACAAAACAAAATAATGCTGACAGTAATTAACCTGCGAAGCCATTGATTTTTTTTTCGAACGAACTGTAACCTTTTTTAAATCATTCCATCATGGCGACAATGAAATGAGTTCTGACTTTAATGAAAAAATGTAACGTTTTGTTAGTTTATAAATCAAATATTTGCAATGTTAATACCATGGAAAAAAGATTAATACTTACGCTTTGAAATGCAGTCATTTGAGTTAATGGAACTAAATGATCAATATTTTATTCAGAGTGGACACAGTTAGGTTCCATAAATCTTAAAATCTCTGTCAAAATGTTTCTCTCAGCCAACTGATCTTTGAGTAAAATCTGAAGACACATACTTCACCAGACTACAGTAAATTATCATCACTGAGTGTGCTACGTGATACCAACAAAAGTGCAAACTAACTGGTGAAAATAAAAGTAGATGAAATATTAGTTCACATCCGTGTCAATTCATAACTCAAGACTCCTCATATACGTGATCCTTTGAAATTTCAGTAGATGAAGTCCAATCAGCAGAAACGTAACATTTTGCGTTCTCCAATACACGATATATTTCCGTGTGTTTTTTCCAATAGGTATAAAGTCTTACAAATCATTAGAATGGCTTGAGTGATCGAGAATGGCGAAGAGAATGTAAATTAAAAATATTCATTCTTACTAAGTCCAAAAATGAAACCAAATTATCACAACAGGGAAGATTGTACAGATCACTGATAATACTGATTTAATGATGTATTCGTATGAGCTATCGGTAAATAATGCTGTCGAACAGATAGTTAATGACGTTTGGACAAGCAGGCGTTTTATAGCCATGAAAAATAGGTCAATTGGTTTTTAATAAGGTCATGATAATACTTTTTCCCGGAATCCAACATGAAATTCGATTAGAGACACATCATATAATTTCCTGAGGATGTGTGTAACTAGTGATTTACTTTCCAACTAAAATATTTTGTTAGTTTCTTTTACCTCAAGATAATTATATTTGTTTTCCAACTTTTATTTTGGATACAATTAGTTCATGTTGTTATAAAAATCATAAGAATAATATTACAAGCTATTTGAGGTCCATAAATGCTTAAACCCAACCACTCCAGAAAATTAAATGGTCGGTACCTTAAATGAACTTGAAGATAAAGTCAAAGATTACAATATAAATGCATTTTGTATCTTTTGCCTTCGCTGGTAGGGTTCGAACAGATAATGTTTGTCATCGTTATTAAGAGATAGTGATATAAAAATAAGTATTAATAATGACAATGGTTAAAAAATCTCTTATTATCATTGTATTGTCATTTTGAATGCAAAAGTGAAAAATATAGATTATATTTAAACTAATAGGACCATGGTGGCATGTATTACATAAACTAAGTCCTTATATTTAGAAAGTAATCTACTTTAATCCTTCATGGTCTGAGAGAAAAGAAGTCTCTGATTCCTCTTCCTGCTTGAAAGAAATCATGCATGTATCAAATAGTCATGTATCAAATAGTCATGTATCAAATAGTCATGTATCAAATAGTCATGTATCAAATAGTCTTGAAAACAATAAACTTTGCAAATATTTCTCAAAAGGGAAAATGGCTCGCAGAAATAAAGATTGGACACTGAACCAATATCTCAGTGACTTTAGCAAATTTGTTTCCATCGTGGTTTTATTGATAACTCAAACTGTTCTTGTTTTTATTCTCTACAAAACACGTCCAATAAACTACAGCAATGTAACTCGAGAACATTTTATGGAACTACGGGTAACATAAATTGTCCTATATAACAGAATCCTTAATTCATCATTTCAGAGAGAGAGAGAGAGAGAGAGAGAGAGAGAGAGAGAGAGAGAGAGAGAGAGAGAGAGAGAGAGAGAGAGAGAGAGAGAGAGAGAGAGAGAGAGAGAGAGAGAGAGCTTGAGCTTTGATATGTCCCAGTAAGTCGAGAAAAAAGTCAGTGAGGAAGACTAGTATCTAAATCTATCCCCCTGCGACAATACCAGCAAGCACTCGCATCAATTTTCTTCTTTATCTTTATTTCTTTCAATCACCAAGTTATCAGTGTGGCAGACCAAATTTATCCCAGACGTGGATATTTCTTTGCAACCAACGTTATAAAAGTTCATTCATTCTACATCACAATCATATGTGCAGTAGGAATGCCAGTGAGATCTCCAGATCCAAGCATAACAAAAAGACTAATTAGAAACTTAACTTTATACATATGCATCAGTTATAAGAATTGAGTATGAATTTGTTTCTCAGATACATCATTTAAAAGCCCAGTTTATGATTTCTCAAATAAATTATGCTGCGTATAAAGTTTTTTTCCTATACAAAAATATTAGAGATAGAACTGAACAACTTTATTTCCTACGTGGTTTTAGTTGGAGTTGTTGTTTAACAGTCATTCGAATATATATATATATATATATATATATATATATATATATATATATATATATATATATATATATATATATATATAACGCCCTGTAAGCACTCTGAGAAAGTGAGAATTGAAATGTACGGATGTACGGAATCAGGCTAAAACGCAAATGAATTTAGGTAATGTTTGTCCGTAGGATTGAAGAGGAACTACAAAGAGGTAGAAACTCGGTTAAATGCGGTGATTACCTCAACAAGTTACATAGGGATGGATTTGTTCCTAATAAAAAATCTCATATTCGTGTGGTAAATTTGTCCAAAGGTGTCCAAAATTAATCATATTTGCCGGACATGATTGGAGTGCCTTTTGGACAGACTATAAAATAGTTAATACGGACATATGAATGTTCTGCTAAGAAAAAAAGGACCACGTATCCAGACTTCATAAAAAATTGTTTAATCATATGCAAAGCATACATTACAATATGAGTGAATAGGCCTTGTTACTTTTATAAAAGAACTAAATATAACTTTGTGTTTGTACTAATACACACTATGAAAAGAGAGTGGCTGGCTTTGACTTACGTACCACTACAACGTAAAGTTATATTTCAAAGTCATATCAGTTATGCCATGTGTATCGAAGTTAATATTTGCATAACTGACGTTTAAGAAAACAAAGGATAATGTCAGATTTGAGCATATCGGTAATTTCATATAACTGTAACAACTTCTAAGCTTTAAATAAATGACCAAATATGGATATATATTGGAGTTCATTTTTCACGGAAAGCTGACTGAGGGTTTTGAGCTGCTATTGTTTTACAGGACTGACGGAATTAATATCCGACAATAGTTCACACAGTTCTTTTGTAATTCTGGTTTATTGATACGTAAACGCTCCGTTGACTTTTATATGACCCATATTTATTCCATTTTCTGCATCAGCTTGCCATATTACACCATATATGTTCCAGCAATAAAAATGATTAGAAATAACTAAATTGTAAGAGGCGTGGCTATTCTGAATTTAAATATTTGGGACCCACTATGTAATATTTTCGAGGAATGGGCTATTTTTTATTTTAAGTTCCGGTCCCCATATCGATGGGAAAATTTTCTTACTCTGCGTCTGATTTTAAGAGACCTAATTCTATCTATCATGTTAGCTGAAAGGAAAACCATTTTCAGATAATAAAAAAGAGAAAAAATATACCGGGTGGAAAAAAATGGAATGTTGCCAAATTTCCGTTTTGCTTTTTCGCACAAACTGCTGCTAAATTCATTTGGTAATGAAATGAAGTTTGAATACCAATTTTCTATATTTGAATATTAGCAAAACACGTTCCAATTTAATGATTGGTTAATTGTTCCAGTTGTAGTACGAGGTGGCCTCCAAATGTTAAATAGAAGTTTTTCAATTAGGTACAGATTAACTTCAGTCACACTGTCGGCTAGTTGTGATGTAGTTGTCAATCCAAACCTTTAGCTTCGTTTATCAGATAATCTGGCCTATCAATTGGTATTCAGATAGATAACCTTTAAAAAATGAGCCCATAAATAATGCCTTTCATAGCTAGTTCAGCAGGATGTGACCAGAGGTCAGTAATGATAAATTGAAATTATTTACAGACGTAAAACAAGGGTCAGTATGAATGCAGAGAATAATAGTAATGCTACTACTACTACTACTACTACTACTACTACTACTACTACTACTACTACTACTACTAATGTCGAAAAAGATGACAATGGTGCTGCTGCTGCTGTTGATGATGATGACGAGAAAGGTAGGAAGAAGTATAGAAAGAAGACAATGATTGTGATGAAAAATTAAACCATCTGAATATGACGTCATTTTCTGTATTTTTTCTCCAATTTTCATTTTTGTCGTTATATAGGTTGTTTGTAGTTTTTCCAAGACAATTAGAGACATTAACATTATTTTTCTATAGCAAGCGGATAATACACGCAACTGATGTAATATCAGCCCACTGGATTTGATCATTGTCGAGTACTTTTCCTTTAAATTGAAGGACGGTGCACATAGAATTTATCGCGTTAAAATGATGACAATTGATAAATTTCAAAATAAAATCGGATCTTTTCACCACACACACACACACACACACACACACGCACGCACACACACACACATATATATATATATATATATATATATATATATATATATATATATATATATATATATATATATATATATATATATATATATATATATATATATAAAGAATACAAATCACACGGCTAATAACACCCCTCCCAAGCGTACTGGATCCACCACGGGATCACGTTTGTCAGGGATTAATTAAAATAGATGCAAGAAACTGACGACGAACAGTACGAAACTAGTAACTAACTAGCCTAAGCGCTTTCGACTCTTAATGAGTCTTTTTCAAAGGCAAATACAAAACATAGTTACGACAAACAAATAAACACAAAAACGTTGCGTTTGTAGAGGTTTACAAACGCAATGTTTTTATATATATATATATATATATATATATATATATATATATATATATATATATATATATATATATATATGCATACATAATTTTGAATGTTTATTTCGCTTTGTTCGGTAGGAATACTTGTAACCAATTATGTTAAAGTATTGCAATTTTTTCACGATATGAACAGGAATTACGAGATATGTGTATCAGACAAAGGCACTTGCTGATTTGAAGTTGGACATGGTACATTCACACAGGTTTTGCACCTGTATGTTGACTATAACTATTTAGCTATATGCACAGCACATTAAACCCCATCTATCGATTGCATATTGCTTTATGAACTTTAAGGGATAATGCATGTTAGATTCAATGCCCAGATATCGACGGTCAATTGTTGGAGCTGATCAAGGTCCAAGACGTGACATAATGTACTAAATTATCGCTTTTTCGACATGATAAACTTTGATAGCTCATGACAAAAGTTGGTGTCATGTATTTGTTCTGGCAGAATGACAACCATTTTCTTGAAAAAATCTCAGGTAACATATATGTATTTTTGAACAAGACATATAAAGCTTGTTAACAAGGTGTATTCATGTACCAAGTTAAGTCATAAGGGAAAAATGGAAAATGATTTCATTTCACCTTATATATTTAAGTGAACACTGGCATACTAAAGTGAAGCTTCACAAATAACTTTTTTCTTTTTCAAATAAAATCACGCTTTTATCTGTACGATCATTTTATATTTGTATTTTCGTCACTGGGACATATTCACTTCAGTGACTGATCAATTTTAGAAATTCGCTATACACATTTTAATAATTTTATCAATAGTTATAACATCGCATTTCTTAAGTTCAGATAATATAATAAATTTCACAAATTTGAAATTGCATGCATTATATGAAAACTGAATTACATACACATATTATAGATTGAAATGGGAGGTGAACCAGAACCACTTTCTAAATAATGGAAGTGACATATTCCCCTCTCCTCAAACGATACATGACTGAGATCAGCTTAAATTGCTTTACTGAAACATAGATTATATGATAATATGGTAAACTACTTTATAAAACAGATATATTGAATTTTCAGTATATGATAAACATATAACAACATTTTGGCAATTTTGGAACTCATATTTAGACCAGTTCGCATGAAATAAGGATTAGTTGTTGTAACACTAGACACGTGAAAAAAAAACAACAAAACCTTCTTTCTCTGTGGTGTAGCAGAATAATACGTTGAGCCAAAAACAGTAATAGAGTATGCACTTTGGTGTGACTGGTGACTTGTAAATTTTAACCCATTGAACTGTTGTGTACGCAGGTGAACCTACCTGCACCCTGTGTCCTTGATGACTTGTATTCGCTATGTATGAGCTAATACTGTAGCTGTCGGCCTTTACAGCAGTGGTTGTAGCTGTCGGCCTTTACCTCAGTGGTTCTTAACCCTTGGGTTGCGAGATAAAACTGGATAGCCATGCTGTTTTGAGTAGGTCACCTATATCAACCTTAATAATTTGAAATTTTTTGCCCAAGTAGTTTTTAGCATTTTATGGTTGGCGAGGCTAAAACCACAAATTAATCTAAGTCGTCGACCAGAAACGTTAAGAGCCGCTGCTTTACAAGAAAGCATAGATTTTAACTTACCTATCTGCAGTATTTTTGAGGATTTAATGTTTATTGTGTTACGTTCATTGAAGCGAATCATACTCTTTACATAGCTTTTTTGTTTTGGATCATAATTCAAAGAAAATAATTAAATTAACTGGTCAATCCTTATAATTAAATTTTATGTCTTGTAAGAACAAAATAATTACAATTATTTTAAGAAGTATATTAAATAAATCACTCTAACTTGCTCAGGCGTGCATGAATACATGAAAAATAGTAATCGGATGTATTCAACTTTCGCAGATATGTTGCATGATGTCCCACCTAGTCACATTTTTCTGACACTCCAGTCACATTATTCTGACACCAGGCCGACAAGTCGTAACACTAAGTTATTATGCTGAGTGCTAAGCGAGGCAGCTTCTAGTACCATTTTTATAGTCTTTTAGTATGACTCATTCGGGGTTCGAACCCGCGACCTTGCGTATCCGAAGAGGACGCTCTAATCACTTAGGCCATCGAAGCAGTAGACTCATCTTGATACTTCAGAACAGCTTGCTCTCTACATTTTTCATTTACAGCAGAGACCAATTTGTTTTCACCATTATTATTCATCACATTTCAAATTAACTTAACCGCTTCGGTAGACAAGTGGTTAGAGCGTCCGCCTCATATGCGATAGGTCGTGGGTTCTATACCCGGTCGAGTCATACCAAAGACTTACAAAAATGTTACTAACAGCTTCCTTGCTTGGCGCTCAGCATTAAGAGGTTAGTGTTAGGACTGGTCGGCCTGGTGTCAAGATAATGTAACTGGGTGGGACATCATGCTACATGTCTGCAGCATGATGCACCAGTGCTAGAATCACTATAAACTGCCACACTCCAGACATCGTAGCCATATGATTGAAAAATTGTTAAAGTTACGTTAAAAATCATAATCACATAATCACATCAAATTAACTTTAGACATGCATAGGTATCACATACACACATACAATTATATAATGGGTTTAATCCGTTAGCCTGTACAATAGTGTAATGAAATTCGATAAATAAATTAAGAGCAGATAGATAACCTTTATTTACAGAAATAACACTTAAATAACACTTACAGCGAGGAAACGGTGTCACACAATAATAATGATAATAATAATAATAATAATAATAATAATAATAATAATAATAATAATAATAATAATAATAATAATAATAATAATAATAATAATAATAATAATAATACCGAGGACTTTTTTAGCGCCTAATCTTTAGAAGCGCTTAAGCGCTTTCAACATTTGATAAAACTGAAAAAATCTATAATTAATGATATGATTACGAAAACAAAAACATCACCACAAAATTAGAAAAGCTTGCTGTAATTTTGTAAAGAAAGGATACATTATTAGGTCATTATGACTGTTCTTGCAGTTGAAATAGATGAGTTTTAAGAACGCTCTTGAATGAGATCACTGTGTCTTTGTGTCTAACTGCAGATGGTAATTCGTTTCACATTGCTGGGTCCTGGTATGAAAAAGAACGTTGTCCATATGATTTCAACTTCATAGTGGGAACAATGAGAATACGAGTGACAGAAGAGGAGCGTAAGCATCTTGCAGGTGTGTACTCACGGATGAGGTCAGATAGGTATGTTGAACTGGAGTGAAACGAAGCACAGAGAACAAATTTTATGTTTAATTCTGGATCATATGGATAGCCAGTGTAGGGTACAGAGCAGCGGAGAGATGTGCTTTGATCGTGATACTCTAAGGATTGTCTGAGCAGCTGACAGATAATTGCGAATGGATGCATCTCAGCTCAAGATATACAGCCCAGCATATGTTCATGACATGTTGATGCAATGAGAGAGTACTGTCAAAAGTGACACCAATGTTTCATACTGATTGCTTGAATTTAATGTTGGTGTTGCTAATATTTATTGTCTGAGGTAAAGGATGTGAATGAGAAAATCTTTGTGTCGTAATCCGGATGGCTTCAATTTCATCATGATTCATGTGCAGTTTGTTACATATCATCCATGATTTAACATCAGAAATCTATGGCCCATCAATGTCTGTAAAATGTCTTATCTATGAGTAATAATAAAAGATTACTGAATTTTTGTCCAAATACAAACTGACACATTTAAATGGAACATAACAAATTGTTCTCTGTTCGAAGTTCCGTCTGGCATATACAAATGCTTGTGCAACTAACGGTGTTTTATCAATTGAAACAAATACCACGTATAATGTCAGTGACAGAGACGCAATACATTTAATAAATCACAACAATCCCTTTCATTTAAAATTTGCAGATAGACGTGAAGTAAAAAAAAAAAAAACAACAAAAAACAAAAACCCCAGCAACAAATGAGACCATTGCCAACTTATCGTAGAGGATCGGAAATAAAAATACAGAACTATTGTGTGGAACTGGATTCTGGATGTCTTCAGAAACGACTGAAAGTTTATGACTAGTCGCAGAAAACTAAGTGTATAAAGTGTGACTTAATTAGAATTAATTAGTGTGAGTTAATTATGTAAATCGTTACTATTAATCACATTAATTTAGCGTTTGTACATTCTAGCGGAACACTAATTGTTGCGTATTTGCGAAATAAAATTTTAGGGAATTGCCATAGACAAACATAAATATATTTATATTTTGTCTATTGGCAACTCAGTATGTACTGGAACAAAGTGAACAATTTATATTTATTTTAACATATAAGCAAACACAATACGAATCACTGCTAACAACATGGGATACTCTTAGAAAATGTTGACAAAATCTCAGTCCGCGCATTCTTTTATGCAGTATCTATAAGCTCGTATGTTCACTCCTTAATATCACATCCTTGATAGGGGTGGGTAGGAGCTTATTAAATCCTTGAGAACTGTAACTCGTTAAAGCAACTGGAGTAGATCTTTGCAACATATGAAGGATCTTTATAAGAATCCTTGTGTTCTGTATTTTCTTTGAAAACAAACGACTATTTGCATTCATATGCACTGTAATTACCTTTCACATTCGTTTTTTTTTTGCTATGGAAACTATTGATTACTGATAAGAATTTCAGTGATCTTGACTTTTGAACTCAATGGAAATATATTATTAGCCAGAAATATGAATGTCATATTGGACGTCTATCCATAAACACGAATACCCTGATTATTGTAAATATCTAACATAACTGACCCCTTCCTCATGGAATGTAATGTTAACGAATATATCAAGCTCGCGTGTTACAATTTACAACGCTCTTGATGTATATCTTTCTGATCAAATATTCGGTAGGCAATTATACGTAAAAAGGATCAACCAACACTTATATTTTGCTGGAAGAAGAGGTTTGTAAATTTTTTAAAGATCACTTTCTTCCGATGGCATGTTTTAAAAGAATAATAAATGCTTACAAAATGCCAAGATGAACAAGATGTGAACTTCAATTTTAACTGCAGGCAGTTTTTGATTCACAAGGGGCAATATCCCCCAAAACACTAATGTTTTTTTCCCCTCTCTCAAATAATTAGGTCTGCAAGACTTATCGATGAACCTTTGAATTAAAGATTAAGTTTGACTGGTAAGGCCAGAAAGCAGGCAAGTTGCCAGTATAAGACAAGGAATATACAAATTCTTCATGGATACAAATGCCTCAGCGCCAAAGAATTGTACAATGATTCTGCAACACTTTGACGTGTTTTTAAATTTGCACATGTAGAGTATACAATATAACACACAACCAAGGAGTTTGATCCTACCAGACAAATTTAAATTGATATTTGTTTCACAAATACTCCACGGTTAAGAAAATAATTCGATGTAGGATGTATACTGCACAAGAAAGAACATAATATGATGTGCAGAAGAAACTATACGTTAATCTTGATGGCTGTTTAGTTATCTCGTGACAAGCAAAGCAAAAGCGTCCTAAGCAGGCATATTTGAGGGCTTGATAAAAGATTATTGAAAATACTCTTTGAATCGTTTACATCATTTGGTTAGTCAATGGAGGGTCGTATGTATAAAAGTTTATTCTTGCAAGAAATCACAGTGTAGCAAGAAAAACAAGATAGGAAAAACCTGAAACAGTTTACTCTGTATGAATCTTCGAAACCTCCAGGAATAACAAAGAATTAACACTATATCTTTCATAAGCACATTCCATACTCAATGCTGAAATACTCAAAATATGTAAAATACCAAGAGACAATTCAACAGGCAAAAGCATACATGCATATATATATATACATATATATAATTTGAAGAGCACTTCTCAGAGTCAAATGATTTGTTCTGTTATACAGAACATTTGTAGTAAGTACCAGTCTTTGAATTAAATGACCTACACATATACACACAAAGCATGTAACTGAAATACATAGGAACATACATAATATAATGAAATATTGTCAGTAGAAGTATTTTTATAGCTTCATGTATCCGAATGCAAACAATCCGATAAGAGGAATGTACAGTTCATAAATATATAGCAATGAAATCATATTATTAGTTGCTTGTTTTTAAATGTTTTAAATTAATTTCACTAGTACCTTACAATTTTCTGATTATATTCTGCATTGCCATAAAACATAAAATTCATGAAACATTTATACAAAGAAAGTAACAAAAGATTAATTTGAAAAATACATGTGAATACACGTGCAACATAATATAGCACAATAAAAACAATACTATTGCATAGGCAATTTATGCCGCTTAAAATGTTTTATATAGCATTGACATAGATGACTCAGAGTTCACTGTTTCGGTCATGTTTTACGGACACCTCACTCAAATCCAAGTAGACACTGATTGGCTATCGCATTATGCATAAATATATCAGAGCCTACTCTGTTTATATAAAATAAAAAGCAGGACAAATATTTCAAAAGACCTTTCATTACGATGTATTATGTTATGACATACATGGATCTTCGCAGTTGGCTGTGCTTTTCTTTTCGCGAATTATTTAAATAGTATTGCTTTCTGCTCATGAGCGAAAAAAAAATATATCAATTTTCAATAAAATGTTTTAAAATTAAAATATGTTAAAATTTAAGACAAACATTTGGAAATTAAACTCTTGGGTCAATTATTTAAAATGAGATTGATATTATTGTACAATAGCCAGGTAACATTTCCAGGTAAGACTTTTGTCCGTTCCAGCATGAACATATTCTGTAGAGAAATGGTAAGGTGGAATTAAACGTGTTAAAGACAGTAACAAATTGTCATCAAGTCATATTTCAGGATTTTGTCTTTAAAAAGAAATCCAATACAAAATATAAATAAACATATGAAGAACGAAATTTAAAGCTTTGCAGTGAGTTGAAGCATACAAGGAATAAATATAAATCGCAGGTATTATTAATAAATAGGGCAAATAAATAAATACATCAATGTTTTGAGGATCATCCTATATACATAATAACTATTTCAATACTGTGATAAGATCGTTCTGAAAACTACATTTAAATTGTCTTTTTTGTAAATATAGTTACAAATGTGTTATGCAAGAATGGTATATAAATATATGTACCGTATATTTCTGTTCTATGTGACGAAACAAAGGAGTGGATAATATTACTTGAACATAAAGTAAAAAGTGCGCTGAAGCAAATAAGTTATTGGTCACACACACATATGTATGTATGTATGTATGTATGTATGTATGTATGTATGTATGTATGTATGTATGTATGTATGTATGTATGTATGTATGTATGTATGTATGTATGTATGTATGTATGTATGTATGTATGTATGTATGTATGTATGCATGCATGCATGTATGTCTGTACGTTTGTATGTATGCATAAGGATTACCCATAAAATTCCAATGGGGTCCAAGATGTCGTTCAAGATAAAGGGTGGGTGGGTGAAGCTTCAAGAATTACACATAAACATGTAGATTAAACTAAACGTCTGCAACGATAGTGTTCCTAAATAGAATACACAATCTAATGACAATTAAATAAAATAATATCACGTTTTGGAGATGGGAAGAACCATAGGGTGGAAAATAAATGAGATAAAATGTGGATGAGAATGAGATCCAAATATTTACTATTCGGTATTAATTTAAACAAAAGACAATTAATTGAAATAATCAATGAAAGTCCCTTTCATCGGTAATTGCATTTTTCAATTAATTGAGACCTTTTTTTGTAGTTTTAAACATATTTCTGTTTGTAATGCATTTAATACTCTAGGATAAGGCATTCCATTCACGTGTTGCATTAGAATAAAAGTATGAAGAGTGTACACTATTCTTGCAGGTACAAAATTACAATTGCTGCCTCTAGTAATTATAATGTTGGTTTGGTACTCTTAGGAAATTGGTAGATGTTGTACCACTTGTTCACGATGTCGATTCCAATAATGCAGCTAACGATATGTTTTGTAAATAAAATGGTTTTATGTTGATAAATCTGAAGTTTATTTCTTTAATTATTTACTGAGACCAGAACATCACGAGGAAGAAAAAAAATCCACATGACGTTGTATTTTTGATATACTTTGACTGCGTTAAAAAATGCGTTCTCTTCAGCCTTTCTTTATGCCGTCATTTCATCATTCAATATTTTGCATCCCGAGTGGCCGAGCGGTCTAAAGTGCTCTCCGTTACGGATCACTGCCATCTCACCTCTATCCGTGTGGGTTCGAGTCTAAGATTCGGCGAATGTGGATATGTGAGAAAGCTTGCCAGTAGCTTCTCGTGGGTTGGTGGTTCTTTCCGCAGATTTCCCGGTTTCTTCCTCCACCATTAATACTGGCCACCATATATAGCCTATCATGTGCTATAAAATGGCGTTAAGCCCCACAACAACAACAACAACAACATCTCCCTCCAAGATCATCGAAATAATAAACGTTTCCAATAAATTATGTGCTCTTCCCTTTGTATCTTACAGCCGCCATTTTTAGGTAATCATTACTATTATATGACAAGAATAGTATATAAAAAAATTATTATAAAATCTTTTAAGAAAAGATTTATATGCGACACAATAATGACATCAATAAATGAGACTTTGGATGCAAAATGCACGTTTAATGGAAGAAGACAATGCTATCATATAAGGATTGAAAGAGTAGCCCGAAACCTTTTTCTTTTTACATAAATGATGTAAGCAATGGGGAGATTAGATGATGTAATATTTACAACTCAAATATAATGCAGTTATCAGGATATATTGATAGTACTAAGCATGCACCTGAAATTGTTTTAACACTTTTTCAGGGTTGTCTAATTGAACGGATATTGTTGCTGATTACTAACATATCACGCGAGGAAGACAGGGATCAGATACAAAAATGCATGCACATGATTCACAAATTGCAACACGCTGGTGGAATGAAAGTTTGAATTGTGTTAGATTGCCTTTTAGTATCTAGGCAAACTCGAATTCTTCAAGATCAAATTAAAATTATACATCAAGATTAAATTATCTTTCACCCAAAATACAATTTTTAGTTCATAACTTTTCTCAAAGAAGTTTGAGAAATAGAAACATATCAATATAACCTTATTGTTCGTTTTAATTGTTTAATGAAATTCAGTTGCATTATACTCACTAAAAGTGTTGAATGTTATTTTGCTTACTATGTATTAAATATGTGCTTCATGCTTAAAATGTGTTAACGTAAATTGCTATAGATCATCAGTTTGAGATCGAGAAATATAAAAAGAATTTACTTCTGACATATCGCGCATGATCGTCTAAAAATGAATACGCAGTCTCAAAGTTATGATATATTTTCATCATTTCGAGTCCATCTCAATTTTACAAGACATCTCGACAGTGGTGCATGCATTGTTTTCTTCACGCAATTTCTGCCAGCCAAATGAACTATTATCTAATGATACGAATGAACATGAACAACTTGTATGCAATGTGCTAAATGTAACATGTCTATTTCACTTTCAAGATGATAAATTTTGAAAATAACTTAATATGAACTCAAAAGTTTGACGTTTAATGAATGTGAAACCAAAGTATATCTTGAATTAGTCAATACTCAGGGTAGATATTGTGTTTCTGTTTGACTTTTTCAGAGGCAGTCCTGTTGAGTGTGCATATGAATAATGTCTTTCTGTTGGACGTTTCACATACAGTCCTGTAGAGTGTGCAGATGATGGTTTTCGTTTTATCTTTCTTCTCAGTAGTTTCTATATTGTAATGCTTTGGGGCGTCTTCTTTGTATTGTTGGTACTATAGGAGGGAAAGTTTCAGCATCTCTGATACAGCCATGGCTTTCGTAATGCCGTATGAGGTCATCCCACACCTTGTCACATCTAAGTAGGTCCATGTTGCCTTTAAAGAAATAAATTTAAAGTCTAGCATAATCATCAGCATAATGATTTCCTTTGTAATTTTTTTCTTGATCAACATCAACGTAGAATTATTCATCACTCTTCATCTCGTCTTTGTCTCCTCATGGTTGTGCTACAACTGCTACTGCTGCTACTGCTATTACTGCTACTACTTGCTATATTATTATTATTTTATTATTATTATTATTATTATTATTATTATTATTATTATTATTATTATTATTATTATTATTATTTATTATTATTATTATTATTATTATTATTATTATTATTATTATTATTATTATTATTATTATTATTATTATTATTATTATTATTACAGCACTCGACAAAAACAACTTATGCGACGAGTGTATACCAACCAGATCCTGAACCCTAATATGTTCTTGATTTATTACTCTAAGAGCAAAACCTCTCCGGTGGCCTAGTAGTTAGAGCGTCCGCCTCGGATGCGGGAGGTCGTTGGATCTATCCCCGGTCGAGTCATACCAAGGACTTACAAAAATGGTACTAACAGCTGCCTCGCTTGACGCTCAGCATCAAGAGGTTAATGTTAGGACTGGTCGGACTGGTGTCAAGATAATGTGACTGGGTGGGACATAAATCTACATGTCTGCGGCATGATGTCTCAGTGCTAAACATCACTATAAACTGCCACACTGCAGACATCGTAGCGATATGACTGAAAAATTGTTAAAGCTACGTTATAAAATGATAAACACACACACACACACACTCTAAGAGCTATAATGCTTGCATCAATTTCGTTCTTACTTTCCTCTTTTATTTCGCTTATGAAGTTGTGTTATAACATTATTTAATTAAATGTCTATTGCTCTTACTTATCAATAGGACTATGTTTGTTAATATGGATTCATATTAACCAAATTCCGTTCCTAAATGTTTTAAAAGCGATTTAATAATAGCTTCTTTTCTGAAATATATATATATATATATATATATATATATATATATATATATATATATATATATATATATATATATATATATATATATATATATATATATATATATATATATATATATATATATATTACCGATTATGATGATGCCATTTCTGGCCCTTGTAAGAGCAACGTTAATCTGGTGCCGATCAGTGATAAACCCAAGGTTCTCTTTGCACCATCCTAGAGTGGGAGTTTTCTCTATCAAATGTGCTGGCAATGATCGAACAGTACTGAAGATAACGTAGTCCCATTCTCCACCTTTAAAAGGAAAATACACACCACGATCATGAGGAACTTTGAATTTAATCAAATTTAAATAATTATTTAAAAGATTAATGTCTTTACTCCATCAATTAGAACTCCTCGGTGTTTATTTTGTTTCACAATCGACTGGAATAATTAGAAGTCCTACACCAAAAGTAGTTTGCGATTTTTTATTCATGCACATTGGGCATGGCACTAAATTGGATGATGTAATCTCATTATTAACCATCAGTGAAATGCTATTATATACAGTGTTATTTTTAAAAATGTTTCTGTAAACAATATAAAGTCATGTTGTGTGTCATTAATGCTGTGTTCGGAAAATCTATCAAATGACGGATAATAATCTTTTCGAAAATATAACATCATAATTACGGACTTTAGCGATATTAACTATTGGTGCAAAGTAAAGATCTTAAAATTTTACTTACATGAATATTTCATGTCTGCAAATTTAGCTGAACTATTCTAATAGATCGGTGTCATTTGTTTCAAAATTAAACGTTTTTTTATATTCTTGCGTCTAACTTGTCATATTTGGAAAACATCTTAATTTAGAAATAATCTAGACAAATGATACCTTAGCGCCATTTTTATTCATTACCAATACATTTTAACGTTTTGTATGACTTATATGTTTCAAATTAAATGTGTCGGTGATCTTCAAATTATGCATCCCATTAATATTAGCGCCATTTTGATTCATTACCAATACATTTTAACGTTTTGTATGACTTATATGTTTCAAATTAAATGTGTCGGTGATCTTCAAATTATGCATCCCATTAATACAAACCCTGGCTTGATACAACAGTGCTGACTTTTAAAGTATAGAAACCATTCTTCTCTAATTGATCTCTAAGTTTTGAACACTGCGAGTTGTACTGAGATAGAATGACGATCCTGTTGGTTTTGACATGCTCCACATATACCAAATGGTAAACTACTTCCACCTGAAATAAACAAAAGCCTTATAGAGGAAATAAAACATTTAATTGCGAGATACCTGCAAGGAAAGAAAACGACGTCTTTTGATGCTTAAAGTGTTATTTTTAATTTAATTTTTATATTCTGTTGTGACCGCAGGAGGAAAATTATTGAGAAATCAGAGGCACATACATTACCATAATTTCGCAATATACTTGGAATAAATATTTGATTTGAACAACGATGAATATATGTAAATATGTATATTTTGGGGCGCAAAATATTCACCTTTTATTTGAATTGTGGTAATAAATGAAGGCATTTTGTAAATTCAGGAATATTTGTAACATATAAAGCAATTATAGTAAAATTAAAATCACAACCACTGTAAAGGCAAGGACTTTGAGTGAATATAGAGGTTTCTTGTTGAGATCTATCAACTGGAGTATTTGAGCCATTATGCCTGGTCATAAATGACTGTATGCGTTTCGGTTTTGGTCTAAAAAATTCTGATCTTAAAAAGAATGAATGCAGCCACTATTCTGTTTGTGCCTAAAATCATTTCTGTGTGCATGCAATTGACTGTAGGAGTTATTTATGAAACAAAACTATTGAAGAGGGATTAAATCAAGAGACTGTCTTGCTATATTAACAGGACTAGGAATCTGAAACAGAAAAAAGAAACAAACAAGGTTTATATTATAGAATCCGTTCAACATTTATAGGAGTTTTAATTCATACCACTTTTTCTATTTCTTTCAGATTGCTTCTAGAGTGTTCATTTCCTTCCTCCGTTGATGCTTTGAGTGCCGTTTCCTCACCCTCTACATGGCATATAATGTGAGGTTTAAATGCATCACGCCATATGGAGAGTGGGTTCCTAATACCATCTTTCCAAAGTACTCTATCGTCATTCTCTTCGGTGATTAGTCTACTGTTATAAAACTTTTTCGATGGAAATTGACACAATCCCGGATTCTGAAAATGACACGGGATGATCCTTAAATAATTTATGATAAATTAATGAAAACATAATGTCGGGTATAATGTATCTATCGGAGATTTCTAGCATATGCATGAATAAATCGGCTTCAATAGAGTAGGACACAGAGCTTACAAAGAATCTAGTTAAGGAAATATTTTACACACTTTAAGATGATATATAACGTGTGAAAGACACATGTCTCAACAAAACTATTCAATATATTTGCTGCTAATAAGATGCAGTTGGTACACACATTTCATAGTTTAAAACTCTGGATTCTGAACCATTACAATAATTGGAATTTTCAGTAAATATGCAAAAATTAATGTGCAAGTAATCTACATATCGCTAAGATAGAAACAATTTACCTTGCTTCTGAAACAAAGATTTGTAAACTATATTCAAAAAGTAAGTATTTTGCAAGTCTTCTCCACAACGACAACAAATAGAACCAACATAGTCCTGTATGACCAGGATTCATTTTTTGTGCATCAGTAGCTGTCAGAACTGTTCTGATGTTGAAGTATTGGCCATTGATCATTCAATATTATGTAACGAATTGCAATTGCAACAAATGCAAAATCGTCTACATAGGCCTTATTAAAGATGTTTCGCCAATCCTTAATGACCAAACTATAGCCATAGATGGAATTGCTATCCGATTATAATATATTGCGATTAAATAGACAAATACAAAGCTATTTTATTGATTTCACAGGCAGTAACACTGGGATACTGAATACGATTCATATAATACACGTTCTACAATCACATAGAGCAGGAAATGAGGCTGAATTTGTTAGCTATCAGTGAGACTGATCGCAGGTTCGAAGTACCTGGTGCAATTTCGTCAGATGGAATCCTGTACATGGTGTGTTCGAAGAAAGGCATAAAACCTCTAATAAATGTTAGTTTTATATAATTTTTTGAACGCTTGATTCAGATTAAGGTCTGTTAAAATAAATATATAGCTGCAAAATGTTATTACCGCTAAGCATAAAGATTAAATAATTTAATTGGTTTAACTTTCACAACGAATACATACTTTTCTGGAAACCAAAGACCAAAGTCCAGCGTTTACAGAAAGCAATCTTAGATTTTTATTACGATATAAGACAACGCCTGTTGTACTTGCTGTTTGACTCTTGATAATGACCCCACATATGGTTACTCACTTAAAAATCTTTCAGCGCTAAATGTATCTAACCATTAATTATTGTACAAGAAGAGAACATGTATATTGTAGCGTAAATTACAAACCGATTATTGCTGGTAAAAAGATTAATTTTTTCATTGTTAGTTTGATAAACTGTAGTCTGTGTACTATAATTAAAACTCTAGTTTAACAACTAGAAGCTCAAAAGTGCAACATAAAGACTGTATTGAAGAATAAATGGAAACAGATGTGGTTTGTATGTCAGTGTAGTGCAGGCATCATATTTTGTTTTTCAAAATATTAATATTAAGTTCCAAATTAATGAATTGATGGTCAGATTTATAAAAGGTGACATCGGTAGAAATTACATCTATTTCACCATAATAGACTATTTGAAAGTAGTAAATATTAGAGGGTGCTCACCATTCTGTACTGAATATTCAGAAATGTGTACTTGATATTGTGCTTTTTAAGTTCCTTATGTGATGATGCGTATCTTTCAAACAATGACATTGACATTCCAAGTTCAGCTGCATGCTTGCTATTGATAATTGGTTGAAGCTGCATGTGATCCCCAATAAGCACGACCTGCTTTGGTCTTGTGACAATGATCGGTGCCAAACATTCAGGCTCCGTACACATTCCAGCCTCGTCAATAACCAGCTGCCATATAGCTGCATCTATAGCATAATACATAAACAAGATTTGTTAAGTGTTGTCATGAAAAGGTTTTGTGGGTTTTGATCTTATTATTTTAACAAAAAATTAAATGCAGTAAGGATTCATTAATTCCTAGTCTATTTAGCTGATATTGTTACAGAAAAGTAGGAAAATAACATTTTAAAACATCTTACGCATGGACAAAAGGGATCCGATGATTTTCAAAGTTTTAACATATCAATCTCGTTAACATGGTGGATAAGCCGGTCATAAATCATCATGCTTATCAACTGAAGGTGAAATTCAGACTGCGACATGAGAGATAATCTATATAGGAAGAATTGTTTGTTTTTTTTACTCTCAATATATTTACTCATATCAAATACGATGTTATAGAAAGAATATCTAGCTCAGTTGAAAATAAAATTCTTCGCGGTGGTGCTCAACGTGACTTTCGCTGTTTCACAAATAAGTGATTACTTCATCTTAACTATTCAAACTGCTGTTAAAAGAATTGTTGCAGAGATAGTATTACGATAAAAGTTGTTTCTAATTTGTATTGACATGTCAGATAAGAATTTTAAGATTTACTTATTTGCATTGAAAGTTTGATATGACGTACATCTACAAAATTCCATCTAAAATTGTTTTGTCCATTTTGATGTATATTGTAGTTAGGTTTCAACTAAGTGATCAGATCGAAATTGGGTATGATTATGTAGATTTGCATTTACCGACTATGATTTTTAGTACACTTAGGTTCAATATAAGTCTGCCCAAATATCAGTGTTCATTTTTAGGTATTTAACTGATTGCTCAGCTCTGTTGAACTTACCGGTATGAAGAATTCTATTGGTTGCCACTGCAGTTGTGCAAAGTATGACATCATGTTCCTTCAATTCTTCGATGCGCGCCTTGTAACGCAGACTCTTATATTCCTTAAACTCTTCCAACGTTGGGGTGTAGTCTTTCCTCTTGTACTTCTGGTCAAAAGCCTTTAAGTCACTTGCATATGTCTTTCCATCTTGCCTGATTAAATAATGCATTGATATATCTCTTAAGCTTTCGTCCGATTTAGTGTCTCGCAAACTTTTTTTTGAGATCAACGTTCTCCCATGCATTGGAAAATCAATGTTTTCAATCGTCTTTCCATATATCCTGACCAGTTTTGGACATTTGCTACCAAGGCGTTCTTTTGACAATCCTGCAAAAACCATAAATGCATACCCAACCAAAATATATGCAAAACATTACGATAAAGTCCAATGATACTTTTTAACAAAAAAAATGTACACTTTTGCAAAAGAATATCGAAGAATATCATATTTCCATATAAATAAACCGACTGTTTCAAAATAACCGATTTTTTCCGAACGATGCTGAAGTTTATCCTAAATTGTGTTTAGGTTCCTCACACAGACGATAGTAGTGAGTGGGGATTGAAGGCTGAATTCTCGGCGATACCAATGATTAAACGCTTGGGTAACTGTCCTTGGAACATATGACCTGCGGGAATAGTGAAGATTTTCACTTCCTCACGTCGTATTGGATACTTGGCAGTCATTGTGCTCAAAGTGTGACTAATGTCGTTTCCCACTTTAGGTAACACATCCACGCAACGTACGTAGAGTAGGGTTCTTCTATGATAATTTTGTACGTGGCATCATTTTCAGCCATCAAATGAAAAGCGGCACTGATTCAATTCAGACTTGGACGGACATTGACTTCGTTCGGTAAATACGTCTCTTTCAACCACATGTCCAAATGCAAGCGATCTACCAGTTCTAAAAGACGACGTTGAGCAATTTTGCTTTGACGGTCTTTAAATCCCACATTGTTGGCATTTAGGTTGTTGAACGCGCCCTGCGTGTCAGGTTTCCACACCACCCAGACATCCAGATGAGTCGTCCTTTCCATACGTCAAGAGATTTTCTAGGTACGCTCGATGAGGGTAAGTATTTATGCTGCTGCTCATCAGTTTGTTATTCAAGTAAAGATCCACTGAGCTGAACAAGGAATGCATGAAATTGTTGACGCGGGATACTACCTCATTGACATCTAGATCTGTACCATCCGTTTCGGGGGTACTTTGGGCTGTTCTTTGATTTCAAATTCTATGGGGCTGATCCTAAGTTTTTGACAGAGGAGACCGGATGAAATTCTACCCATTTGGATTCTTGCATCGTCATCATAGTGGGTGACATGACAAACAGATGCAGTTCCGTCATGCAACATTAGCAAGACTCTCGGTCTATAATTTTTGTTTCAATAATCAAAAGCGTCCAATTCTCTGATGGTTCCTCTTTTCTTTGTCTTACTTGCCCTGAGTGTGTGAAGTCTTCTGGAGGGGTGTGGTCTCTTTCTACCTTGTCCTTGCTGTGGTGTCAGTGAAGAAGGAATGCCTAGTTCGGCAGCATTCAGGGCATTTATGGGAGTTTTTCGTAAGAACAAAATGTCTTTTCCAGTTTAAAGCAAGACATTTTTCCTGCTCTCAAGAACGTTTCTTTGGAGTTTTGTTTGTTGATGATGAAATTTTGGAGAAATTATTTGCCTTGTGTCAAAGCGGCATCTTTCAGGATGTGCAATATTCGTATCACCATCGGTTTCAAGATCGTGGCCACCGAACGATTTCAGCATATCTCCTAAACCATGTCCTCGCTGTTGAGCGACTTCTCGCTACACTGGATACATGATTTGCAAGCCGTTAGAGAATTGTTTTAGAAAATGGAGTTTCACCATGACTTTCCCTTTGAAGAATGGAATACTTTGTCCCAAATCTCCTTGTATTGAGAAAGTGCGGAAAATTACTTTGTGTCTTGAGATGTTGGTAAAAGGATGGGCTGAGAAATGATCGCGGGCAAGCTGAGGAATGCATTCGTTCTTGTCCTTCGTCAAGACAGGGTTTAGAGGCCAAATATCTGGACATTTCTGTCCGATATGCTTTTTTTCTTCTCCCCATATGTCCATATTCACATTTCTCACAATAATAACCGTATCCAGGAATGTGGTGATACTGGTAATGGCATCGAAATGTTCATCGTGATGATAGACGTGAATGTATTTTCCGTCTCTGAAATTTTTGTCTTGAAACAGCAGAGGTCAGAGCACTTCTTGAAGGTTTACTTTAAAGGTGTAGATGGAACCAAGACGTCTTGAATATTTGCGTTTAAGGAATCCCACAGCGTGTGTCTTTGGATAGGCCAATTTGCTAAAACAGGAGTTTTGCTTCTCTACGATGTATGGCTCGATTCGAATTTTTGAAAGATGTCCCAGGTTCTTTTCCATTCTGACGTGTTGCTTTTGATAGCATATATATGTTCGTCCCATCAAAATGGCACGGGTTAAACTCATCTTTAGTCTTATGATTGTTTGTTCGGACGAGACTGTGTTGGGTCTGCTCAGGTTGTCCATCAATAACAAGTCCGGTCCCTTTGGGAAGAAAAACGTGAATCATATACACTGTAACTTTTCTCTTGGTGATGTGAAATTTGTCGTTGGACTACTGCACGTGTTGTATTTTGTCGATGTCTTTGGATGGTGTCAATTCCTGCTAAACTCGATCCAAACTTTAGACTTTAGACTGTCTTTATAAATGGAAAGTGTCGTCTTCGTTGGCTCGACATTGCCTTTTCAGTGTGGTTAACAAAGAATCCCACAAATCGGTGACAAATCTCTCTGCTTTTTCCAGCGGTACGTCTGACTTGAAACCTTTAAATTTCACCTTGTACTTGAAGGTCGTGGTTCTAAATTTTCTAGAGGGGCGTTTATCCGTCTCTCGAATGTGTTAGTAGTTTTCAAGTATTACTGGTGGTGGGATTTGATTTGGTGTAGACGCTATGGGTTTGGATTCTGGTTCACTCATATCAGCTTCAAAATCGGTGGCATCGATTTCAGCCAAGACTTTAGCTACTGTGCAAGGCGATAGGTGATAGGTCACGTTTCTACATCTTACTTTCTTCTCCTTTCGTCACGAATGATGCGATCGTTTCGTCTTGATTGCAAAAGGTAATAAATGACTACATTTTAAACACCACGGCCTTCATATATCAATGTAAAGCCAGTGTCTTCCCTATATAAAGGGTAAGCGTTTTCCCATGAAAGTACTCATTTCACTCAATCCTACAAGAAAGATGGAAGAGCCAACACATATAGAATTTCTGATCAAGGCTTTGCGAAGGTATTTTTCAGCGAAGCCGACGGACTGCTCCCGCTCCTTTCAACATAAAAGTCAAAATACTTGCTATATCTGTCAGAAGAAAGGGCATTGGTCTTCAGAATGTTCACAATATCAAAGCAAGACAGGCGCCATAAGAGACAAAGGTCAAGATACCTGTTATCGTTGTCAAGAGAAAGGACAATTATCTTCAGATTGCCTAAGAAACAACAGGAGCAGAACGATGAGAGGGGTTCAGAACAGAAAGAAGAGGTACCTTCCGAAAAGGATGAACCCAGACACGCCCAGAACTAAAATAAAGAAAAGACGCGAAGAAAGTGAGGAAGAAGAAGAGGAGGAAAAATATATGAGAGGAAAGAAATTAAAAAACAAGGAAAGAGTTGGAAAAGAAGAAACATGAAGTTTGTAAAGTGATGTGTTGTCAAATTTGTCACTTTTACGAGAATATACTCGAAAGAAAAACGCAAGTGTCTCTTGGTTTTGATTGTTATAATAAGGACCGACACTCATGCACTCACACACGTCCATCAAGGGGTTTAAAGGATTATATTTGTTTTAAAATTTTGGCAAAAAGTGAATAGTCTCTTTTCGAGAGAGATGAGTGGTCCTGAAAAGGACCGTCGAGTATTTTTATTTTATGTTTTTTTCTTTAATAAAACAAACTTAGAAATTGGAAGTAGAAAGCATTAACTGCCTTATCCCTTTGCAACGGCCAAGACATACTTCTGGACCTGTCACTGTCGATGATTTGGTGGAAATCAGTATCTCAGGCGTAGAGGGAGTGTGGACTGTTTTGCTTGATAAAGGTATTTTTTTCTTGGGTCGTATTAAAGAAGTCTGATACATTTTTTTTCAGACTCCTTAACACTGCCAAAATATATGAGTACCATAACCGTTTGACTTTCACCGTACTCCTCTGCTATAACTTGTTATTTCTTCTTCTTCTTCTTCTTCTTCTTCTTCTTCTTCTTCTTCTTCTTCTTCTTCTTCTTCTTCTTCTTCTTCTTCTTCTTCTTCTTCTTCTTCTTCTTCTTCTTCTTCTCCCTGTTTCTGTTGAATAATAGAGGCTTGTTCTGCTTCTTTCTGCTGTTGCAACAATTTCACAAATTCTTCTTTCTTCCTATTTTTAAAATCCTCGATGAAGGAGAAATCGGAGAAGATACTGTTATACGAGCAAATTCTTGCGAAGAGAGAAAAGCCTCTAAATTAAAAGTTTTCTTCTGGAAGTAGAAATGTGGTTGCTGTGGTAGCCGCTGCTATACCATCATTCCTCGTTTCCACTCCATTGCCTGGAGCTGATGTCTGATCTATCTTGACTAAAATTTAGTCGGTTATATAGTTGTTCGTTTGATAGATAAATCTATAAATCTATGTATGTCTATGTATCTGCTCATGTCCATCACTATGTCTCTTACCACGTCTCTATGTCTATATCTCTATTTGTCCCTTGAGTAACGCGTATTCAGGTCAGTCCTTGCCACACTGTTCCGCCCGATTGAAGTCTGCCTCCTGCAACATTGTTGGCAGTGTCTGGAACCGTGACGTCCCTTTGTTCAATTTCTATTGTCCCTAGACAGTTCCCATTTGTTGTCGCTATATATTTCTATGTTCAATTCCCCCTTGTCCCTAGACAGTCCCACTCCTGTTAAAATATATTTTGTCCCTATTCTCTAAAATGCTCATTCCAATTGTTCCTATAAATATTGTCTCTATCCCTATAGTGCAAACACTCATAGTTAACATAAAAGTCCCATAGTCCAGATTCCGTCCCCACTCACTACTGTCGATTGCAACTATGACAACATACTACATTACAGTAGATGAGATGGTTTATTTGTTTGTTTTCTCTTAGTCTATTGCAAGATCATGGATATTTCCTCTCTTTTTATCCTCCTTTCGTAAATCTCATAACCATGATTTGTTTCTTTCTAATGTATTTATGTTAAGTCAAAAATGAGATGTTCAACAACTTTATTGATGGTGAACGGATTTCAAATAGACAAAAGGAAACGATTTCATTTAAGCTTTAAGTATATAATCCCCCTTTCATCGGATGTCTTAAAGCAAAATACATAGCGTTCATATGTTTTAATATTAAACAAATCAGACTGACCCGTTCGGTCTTAATATAAACAAGTTTTTTTTTCCAAAATCGACGTCTCACCTGCGTATGTGCAATCATGCACATATATTAATTTACAAGATATTTATTATACAACTTTAAGTGTCGTAGTTTCCAATGATACATATGCCTCGTCCATAGGAGATTATAATTGTCCTTAAATATGATTTACTTAATGCGGACACTTATGAAGTGACGATACACACAGGATGAGACGTTTTATGAGAATAAACTTCCGTTAGCCCAAAATAGACACATCTCACCTAGCCTGTTATTAAGGCACCCCCCCAACCAAACCATTTACTTACTTGCCACCAAATCGACGCTTTTATTTGATGGACCACAGAAAATAATTTGTCTCTTTATTCCGTCTCTCCTCTCGTGCATTTTGTTAATTTCATTGAACAGATAGACTAGCTTGATACCCGTGTATGATTTTCCGGTACCTAAACACAAGAGACTCTATAGTAAGTGAACAATATATATATATATATATATATATATATATATATATATATATATATATATATATATATATATATATATATATATATATATATATATATATATATATATATATATATATATATGTGTGTGTGTGTGTGTGTGTGTGTTGTTGTTGTTGTTATTGTTGTTGAGCTTAACGCCATTTTTCAGCACACGATAGGCTATTCATGGCGGCCAGTATTAATGGTGGAGGAAGAAACCGGGAAATCACCGGAAAGAACCACTGACCCACGAGAGGCTACTGGCAAGCTTTCTCACATATCCACATTCGCCGAATCCTAGACTCGAACCCACGCAGACAGAGGTGAGATGGCAGTGATCCGTAACGGACAGCGCTTTAGATCACTCGGCCACTCGGGGCCCCTATATATATATATGTGTGTGTGTGTGTTTGTGTGTATATATATATATATATATATATATATATATATATATATATATATATATATATATATATATATCAGACTGATGCCAAATTCATTACTTGCAAGAATCTTATAGTAATACTTTGGATATCAAGTGCTTATTATATATTACATATATGCGTAAGATAGATAGTAATATTTTCTGGTCATATTTACATATATTAAAGATACAATGGTTTTATAAAGTGCGCATTATTGGGATAAAATTTCCTTGTTATTTGTTAGCTATCTCACATATATTATATATTCATTATCTCGTTATGTTGCAATATAGTAAATAGTCTACAGGATAAATTACGCTTTGTTGGGATGATCCTGAAAATATGCTACTTAATTAATAGTATTGAAGGCAAAATTGTGCGCGAAATAGTCGAAGGCCTAATAAACCGTACCTGGGGGTCCGTGAATCAGTGAGAACCTAGATGTCAAAGCTTTTTCAATAGCATCCTTTTGATTGTTATTGTTTCGGGGTAACTTTCTTGCTATTACTTGAGAATCAGCCAGATCAACCTCTGGCGTTACTGAAGAAGCCACTTCAAGATAGTTTTCATCTGGAAAAATTAAAATATTTGACCTTTAATGAATCTATTATGTGAAATATTTTGATTCTTTTTTTAGTTAAAATATAAAAATAACTTTAATCTTCTGTGTAAATTACGTTTGTGTCTCACAGTTTATAAGACAAAAAGTCAAAATGCTTGTGAAAATAATTAAAAATATATTCCTTTTTTATTTTAGAGTAATTGGATAGAAACTTGCTTTTGTTTGCTGGTCTTTTGACTAAATGATAAGTTATGCCCTTTGACCGTTATGTCGGCAAATTGCTTTAAAAGAAGGTATGCTCACATGTAAATATTACTGAGTAGAATTAAGTATAAGTATTATCATATAATTAATACAAACTTATACGTAGTAAACATTGTAGAATATCAGGACAGAAATTGTAACAAATGTCATACCATATCAGTATTTTAAAACAGCTATCGCTTTATACAAATTAGAAATCAGCAAACTATGCGTACAGAGTTCAGATTAAGCCTAGAATAAAACAGGTGAATGAAGTATAATTACACAGATGTTGATAAATTACAAAATAATTCAAATTGCAAAGCTCAAACAGTATTTAGGAAGCATAATATATAATGATCCAAGTTACATGCTTCGTATTTAATAAATATTAAAAGTGAAAAGCATGTCATGATTTATATCATAGCATCAATGATATAAATCCATGTAAAATGAATACATTATTGTATGAATATTTCCAACAAACTATCTTTCGTGCTAACAATTCAGCACAACATTGGATTTTTTTTGTTAATGGATTAACTTCTTGTTATTGTTGTTATGGGGGTTTAACGTCGAACAGGCCAAAAAAATTACGGGAAGAACAACCAACCCACGAGAAGCTACTGTCAAGCTTTCACACGTACCCAAAATGACCGAGCTGGAGACTCAAGCCCTAGCTCTGAGATGTGGGATGGATGTGGTCTGCAACGGTGAGTGCTTTAGACCACTTGGCCTCCCATGGCCTCGTCAAGAGATTAATGTTTACTAATATGACTATGAGTCAAAAGATTTGATTTGCAGATAGAACCTAATTTATTTTCATCCTTTAATTCATGTCAACAAATCACTCACTGTCGAAATTTCCTTATTACTTTGCGTCAGATTTTACGTGTTATCTTTATCTTACCAAGGGGTAGTATCTTTATAAACCTCGCAATCTTTGAGGCCAGATCATCATCGTTCAGACCTGTGTCAAGCATTTTCAAACATTTTTCCATCCGTCTGAAATGAAACGTAAATGTTTTTATCTCCATAGAAGAAATGAATCTATTCTACTAAATGGCATGACAAATACAAAATGTAAGAGGAACGGAAATGAATTAAAAAAACACAGCAAGAAGTTGCTATCAGTTATTTTTAACATTATCAGAAAAATTTGCAAAAATGACACACAGTCAAATAACATTTTGGCCGTCAAAACTGTTTATGATTGATGTGGATAATTCACATTTGACCTGTCAGACTTCTGCTAACAATTTAGTATCATTGCCCGGACTGTATTTCCACTGAGTGCATTTCAAATTTAATAGAGACTTCATTTGGCATAGAAAATTGATATCAAATACAATTAGTACTAGTACCTATGAGAATCTGATTTGATCAACAGCTCAATAGTAGAAGGTTGTCGGTCAACAATACGTGGTACTGGAGGACTCATAGGATGCAGCACAAACGTAATGATCAATCTCTGCTTGCCCTCGTTCTTTCTCACGCTTTTTATTTCACCATGCGCAATCCAAAATGATGCATTATCTTTATCTTGATCTAGTCGTGGTAATTTATGGCGGACACAAATCCAGTCTTTTGCATTGAGAATATCTGCTTCACTATCATCCCACTCGTCCTCGTTACTCACCGGACGGTTGTCAGATTCCTCCATGTAGATGTTTCTCTTGTAACAATAAGGAATCGTTAATCTGAACTTACCAGTCCTATGATTAAATTTGATGGGAACGTTGTGTATTGTAAAGTTCTCTTCATTCCTTATTGAGTTCATAGCTGATTCCATTTGCATGAGAGGTAGCCAAGTTTCAATGTATTCTCTGATGCTGGAGTATTTTGGACTTGTACTATTTGTTGCATATTGTGTCAAGCATTTAATCGGATCTTTCATGTGCTGCAAACAAAACTGAACATTTTCAGTGATGAAAAGTAACTGTGAATAAGGACTTAAAATTCCTTTCTGCATATCTGCCGCCATCTGTACTTTCACTATTTGACCATGTGTTAACGTGATGCTAAATGAAGTGAAGGGTTGTACAATTCCATCATGTGTTTCTGTACTTACATCACGAACACTCTCTACAGACGTTGGCAGTTTATAGACATCTGGTGTGATATTCGCGAACACAGTCTTGAAGTCACTCATTTTGTTTTTAAGAACATGTTCAAGTGCTCTAGCCCATGTGTGGACTGGAATGGATACACCACGACTATTTGGATCTATTCTCAGGGTTTCCTTGTGTGTTTTCTTTGTTTCCCTTTGAGAGATGAATGATGAGTACCCACGTGCGTCAAATAGACGTTTCCTCCATTCTAAACGCACTAGATCATATGAAAATTTCGGGTCTTTGAATATCTCAGGATCTTTCATGGGGTCTAGAAGACTGAACGATATCGTGTTGGAATCATCAGTTTTGAATTTCATTGACGGAATGCATAATGATATGCTGCTGTCCGAAACGTCATCAATAAAGCAGTTGAACATTATTGGTTTCATTCTCAATCGCTGGGACAATTTTAGCATTTCACACTTATTCTCGTATGCCTTTTGTCTTTGGTAAACTGTATTTATATGTGTGCACAACTCCTTAATCTCTGTTTGCTGGTAAGCACTGTCCTTTCCTTCGATCATGCTATGTACTAGCCGATGGGCAATCAAATCTGAATACCTCCTGATTGGAGATGTAAAATGTGTGTAGGGATAAATATCAAGATTGAAATGTCTCCCATTTTCTGGATTTGCTACTACTCCTGAACATATGTATTCTGCATTCTCTTGATGAGATATCCATCCTTGGTAAGCAAGGCATTGCATTGGATGAATTTCATCTGTTCGCATGTATCTCTGAACTTTTTGTTGCAAAGAAAGTGTGTCTAATTCGTTGTCATCTTCAGAAGTTAAAATTCTCCATACCCAGTCCTGAACCGTCAGAAGCTTCTTCGAACACGTTGTAACGCTTCTAAATGAAGGTATTTTGCCTTCCGCGATTCTTTTGCCTTGCAAAGCCAAGACAAGGTCAACTATCTCGTTTTCCTTTTCAAGCCATCGTTTAATTTCTTCTCTATTTGGCTCTTGTTGCCGTCGGAGTGGTGTAACGTTACGAAATCTTTTGAGCAGTTGCTCAGAAATTGTTCTGTTTGTGAGGATCATAAATTCTTCAACAAGAAAATGCGCTTCAGTTACGTCCTTGACATTTGGATCACTCTTCCGCTCGATAGGAAGATAAAACATTGAATCTTGGAGTCTCTGTTGTCGCATTTTGCTTGCTAGCAGGAATAAATATTGAATGGCTTGTGCAATTTCCTCGTCATCAGACTTTCCAGATTCAATAATCTCTTGAACATCCTGGTATGTCATTTGTTTGTTTGAGCAGACAATCGTTTGTAGAATTGTTGGTTTCTCTATAAGGTTTGTTTCTTTGTTGAATTTGAAAAACACTGAGAGGCAAGGCCTTTTTTTTCCTGGAAGAAGACTGCATAGATCGATACTGAGTGGTTCCGGAAGCATGTGTCTCGCACTTTGCATTCCAGGATAGAAGGTGGTGGTCCTACGTTGAGCCTCAGTGTCAATACGACTTCCCTTAGGAACATAAACTGAAACGTCTGCAATATGAACTCCAACTTTGAACATGTCATCGCTATATTCAATACTCAACGCGTCGTCGAGATCGTGTGATCCTGGGGGATCAATGGTAAAAACTTTGACTTCATTGACATGCAGTCTGCCATGCAAAACGTCACCTGAAATTTCTCCAGTAAAATTCTTGTCAATGATTGTTTTTGTTTCTTCGACTGTCGACTGTAGGTACGTAGTTTTCACATTATGCTGTATATCTAGTATCCGTAGGCTGGAGTCTATGTCACCATTGGATGTTAGAATATCTATCACTGCTCCGCACGGATAAATGTCATTTAGATTCCATGTGATGAAAACAACAATATAGAGTGTATTACCTTTTGTGGTTGAAGTAACATCTGTTATCTTGTCAAATTTCAACTCCTGATTTTCTCTATCATATAAATATTTCTCCACCTTGAACTGGTTTTTATTCTGGTATCTTTTTCTTATTTCTATGGTCAGCAGGTGAATTTTTGGTACCGTCTTGCATAGAGGAATGGCAAGATGGCTATCATTGGCATCAAGGGCACACAAAAATAATGGATGGTCAACATTTTCATTTCGGCATCTTTTCAAAGTTCCTAAAACTTTGCCATATCTTCTTTGCTCTGAAGTTGATTGAACCGTTTCATCAATAAGTTCTACTACTACTTCATCATCCGTTCGAGCCAGTCCTGCTTTAGCTCTTCCTGATATTGTGATAGTTTTAATAGGATCCGTTGTATCCAGTGGAGTACAATGGGCAAGGTGCGCTGACTGGATCTTAATCTTGCATTTCTTACACTTATTTCTGAGAAGATTCGTTTTCCTTTCTAATTCGATTGCATTAAGTTCCTTTTCATAGAAGTTTCGATTATTTCTCTTTTTCCTGAATCTTTCAACAAACCTAGGGCTGAGTTGAAGTCCCGAACGTAGCAGTTCTAGCAAATCTGTATCATCTACTGCACGACTCTCTTCGGTGTCACGAATGCTAATTTCATAAAAATTTTCTGTCCTAGGTCGTTCGTGTATTTCTTCGATGGAAACGTCTGATTCAGTTTCATCTTGATCGGAATCTGACCATTCGTCTGGATTTTGAGTCATTGCATATGAATACGTGTTTTCAGGGATTTTGACGGGTATGGATAATGCAGCTTGGTTAACATTAGATTCTTTCGACCTTTCGGATATAATTTTTGAGACGTCCAAATTTGTCGAGAAAGCTCCAATAAGTAGGCCATCGGCAGAGAGAAAATCTTCGATCTTTGCTTCACGCTTTGCTGTAAACGAAATTAAACATAAGACAAGTAATGCAGGAGATGTCAATATTCTTTAAATTCATGACATTTCTCTCTCATTAGAAAAATAAAGCTGACGAAGATACATACGGAATTATAGGTAAATGGAAACCGACAATATTAGTATAAAATGCAAATCAGACACAAACTTTGGTATTGCTGTGGTGGAGTAACTCGGACAAATTAAAGCTAATAAAAATGCTATGAGCTTTTCAAATGAGATATGAATGCCATCTAAAGATCGTTGGAAAACAATATTAAGAAAAATGAACATATATAGTACAAAATACTGAGATCAATACATATTTGGCCTACTTCTTGTAAGAAAGCGTGAAGCTGACAGCTAAGGTGGATTCGACCATTAGTTATTCCTTGAAAAAGGTATGCGGTTTATTGATCTGTTTTATTAGATGGTATTTTTGTAATCTCTATAGTTTGAAACACTTTATTGTAATTATATATTTCTCTAAAATGCATCTTTTATACATTTAGCAAATTACAGCTCTCCATTTCTATTGCGAACTGAATAGTGTCACAGTTTAGACCGAGTTTTCACATATCTGAAATGTGTCTTGCTTAAATTATGACAGATTTGTTGCATCGGTGAGAGAGAAAGAGCTGTTAACAAAATGTTATGGAACCCAATCCTTTTTAAGACTACTTCAACGTCAGGGTGCTGGATTCGTTATGCTGGTTAATATTTACAGATTATAATCACTTTGTGACAAATTGTTTCGTTTTGTGTGCACGCACATCCAAGAAGAGAAGTAAACAAGAATCGGCCATTCGAAAAGATCCGAAGATTGAAAGACTGTCCTCATATATACAAAGATATCGACTTTACTATTTTATCTTGGTGTCGATCTTACCGAACATCGTTCTAACCCCTATCTACTTCATCATTGGACATATACTGTACCAACTTTTAACAGAAATGTATGATTTAATTATTTAAAAACACCGTGACCAGGTTTTGTCGCGTACGTTAAACACTTATATGTTTATAACCAAATCAAGTTATGTAATTTATCAGTTGGACATGTTAAATGCACTATCTGGGCAAGTAGTTTTTGTATTTACTTAGACAACTTTTTCATTATTAAATAAAAATACACTAGTTGAATCTTTCTCTACAATTACATATCAGACACATGCAAGATTAACAAATAATATGCCTGTACATTAGAAACACCATGCGTGTAGAAACAGCACTATGGCCTATTAAACTCCGTGTAAAGACATGTAGAGGTGTTTAGTCTATGAAAACACAATTGATGGAAGAAATATCCGAGCGCATGCGTTTCAATGGGTATATGAACATCTCAGATTGGGTGTTCGGATTCCCAAAAACATGTTGCTTTTGTGCAGCATGCATACATTTATATGCAATGAACAAAATCATTAAATTGACAAGGCTAGAATTTTTGAATTTTCTCAGTAAAATGTATTTAAAGTATGACGCGAATTGTGTCATCTTTTTAATACTTTAACATCAGCAGCAACGTGTCATAAAATACAACTTACTTCCCAAATGCACTTAAAAATGACTGCAATGTTATTTAACAAAGACTTCCTAATAGGTATAAAGGATAGGACCCATGTTGATAATGGATTGCTTGTACTCACCTGGAGTAAAAAAATATTTTTCTCACTATTTCGACAACTAGATATCAGGTTTTAGATAAACTTGTAATTTTTTAAACCTATGTGTTTTACATTTACTGCGTTCCACTAATCTGTGCACATGATAAAATGCTACTTGATAACATATTTACCGTTGTTAGTAGGGCATACTTTACTAGGTCATATGCTGATCAGCCATTAAATAAAACGTCTACTTGTCAGTGTTTGCACAGTTCCATTGAATTCATGGACCGAGTATATTTTTTTTCTGCAGCTTGCAATCGGAGTTTGCGCAGTTGGACCTGCTCTATACACAAGAAGATGTGGAAGTAAATTTACTTATGAAAAGAATTCGATTTGTTCATGAACTCTTGAGAGGACATGCTTCAATATAACTATGAGTATTTTACTTCAGTTTGGTTTTGCAAGTCTAAAAATTATGACAAACACTTTGAAACATTCTATTGATAACTTGAAAAGTATGTATGCTAAAGTAAAGTCAAAATGGCATTTGGAAATATGATTAGTTATGATTAAACTGTACTTACGTCGGTGTCGCTTCGTACTTTTTCTGTGAGGTGCTATGAGTTTGATTCTTTCCATTTCCTGGAATATATATATATATATATATATATATATATATATATATATATATATATATATATATATATATATATATATATATATATATTGCACACACACACACATATATATATATATATATATATATATATATATATATATATATATATATATATATATATATATATGTATATATATATGTATATACACTTTCATCTATCCATCTGTCTCTTTGTCTTCATTATTCTTTTCGATGCAATTTTTATTGAAGGAATCCAACATATTTATATTTATGTTTACCACCACTATTATTATTATTATTATTATTATTATTATTATTATTATTATTATTATTATTATTATTATTATTATTATTGTTGTTGTTGTTGTTGTTGTTGATGATGATGATGTTATTCTTATTATTAGACAGGATGACCTTGAGTCAACAAGTGTGGAAATAATTAATTGCATAGGCGGATCAAGATTTATTTTGAAGGTGTTCAAGTTAGAAAGAATTGGTTTATTTTGACAATGGTCATTATTCCTTATTTCTAAGTTACAAATTGTATTATTTCACTCCTGCAACACTCTCTAAATCCGTATTGGATTGATAAACTGCTTGACGGATAAAAATGGGCAATGGTGTGAATATATAAAACGTAATTAGTATAAAATCTGAAAAATAATAGTTTCTCTCTCAACATGAAAAGATACATTATTTTTGCACCTCTTCGGTATTAAACTTTAATTAATTTCGTACCCAATGTGCAGAGGACAAGGTAACAGTTTACTGAAAACAAAGATTAAACCATCGAAAAACCCTACTTTAAGGAATATCCTTCAACGCTTTAGAACATTTTTAAAAAAAAAAACCTGATTGAACCATGTTTCAGAAATCATAAAGTGATTGCTGTGGAAATCACATCCATGTTATTGACTACTTAGTATGATTACCGTGGTATCAGAATTCCTTATTGTTTAAGAATTGGTCTATATAATGGCAGTAACAGGAACTTTTTCCCTAAGACTCCATAATACTGAATCTCAAATCAATAGGTAAATATGATAAACATTCTTTTGTTTCAGAATATGTAAAATGCATCAAATATTAATTGTTTTCTAATTTTAAAAAGGTTAGCTTATATAGCCATAAAGAAGTTTAATTCTTCTCTGGAAAATTGCATTCATAATGATCAAACATACATGCTTGTTGAAGTAGTGCCATTACTTTTCTCGTATACGCAGAAAACAACTACCTTTTTAACGTAGTTACTTGCTTCCTAGAATGTACAACTTGCACATTACTGCATTCATGTCAATGAACAACGGCGAGTAGCTTCCTTTATGATGTCTATCAAGACCAGGGTAATACCATGCAATCGTTTAACTAGTTACTAAGATCCATTAAAAGGAATGAACGTGTCGATAGTTGCAAAAACGCAAAAGGACATAAGAACGAGTAAATCAACAAAACTGTATTTCGATATAGAAGTTCGTTACACGTGTGTTCCAGATGTCGAATAGTACTGTATTATGGCATGCAGATTGTATTTGAATACAACCTGGCAATTACATATGAGTTATGTTTAATAACGATGAATTCATGAAGAAGATTAACAAATTTAAACTAGGTAATATGTTGTAATCATACTATGATGAACTCGCACACCTGCTGTCTAGTACTTCTCTTCCCAAGGTCATGTTTTTGTTACATAAATATGACAATACAAGACCAGATAAAAAATAAACGTTAATAGGGTGCTGAAAGAGATGATACAGGTGATATTTATTTAATACACAATTTCAAGAATATGAACTGTGCCACATTACGGAGGTTACTTGAATAGTCCAGGAATCAAAAGTCAGTCTCGAAGAATTTGTTATAAAAAAAGACTGAATCAAATGCATCCGGTCTGCTTCACAGCAGAAGAGCTAGTGCTGGCGGTTGTTTGGAAAGACGGCAAGCAATCCGAAAAGTTTAAGACTTGCCTAGCTGATACTAAAAGCAAGAAGAACCCTAATCAGGAATGATTTACATGCTAATAATGTGTCCGTTTCACTTTTAACAAGCTGGTTATTCGATACGAAGACGCTGACGTCCGTTTTGTTCTTGCACTTAGATTGCGACAATATTAATGCAGCCTATCTATCAAGATAAAATGAAACAGAGATTCATGCCAGTAAATATAAATGTTGAAAAACATACTGTAAAAGACTTTTTCAGTTATATTACATAAAGAGGGTAATAAAATGAATCATAAATTGCAACATTGGTAAACGCACAACATTATATTAAAAAGCACAGCATGACAACCAAGATGGCGATCAGCCTTAGCTCTCTCAGTGTACTGAGGTATCTCGTCGTACAATTTGCCTTCATATTGAATGATATACGACGTTCATATATTGTCCCTGCCATTAGAGCAGAATATCAAGGAGCAAACCATTCTTCTGCAAATGACGCATTCAAACAGTGTATAGCGAATGATGCAGTAGTCATTTGTTTGGATCACCTAGACAAAGTCCAGTGGATAGTTCCTTAGCAACGAAAATAATCTTCAGGGAAAAATGTTTACCAGGGACTCAGCAATAAAGTGGCTAAGGTGCTAGTATGTAGCAGACACCTTAGTATGTATTGAGAAATTTGTGTGTCCGACACGACAAGTAAATGTCAATGATGGCAATATCAGTTCTAACGACCAGCCTGATTTATACAAAATATGTTGCATTTATTTGTGGCAAAGAAGGTTGTATTGCTAGAGATTTGTCTTGCAATTTGAGATCTGTTAAAAAACGAAAAAGATTGCCCTTTATGTTAATAATAAAATTCAAGAGCAGTGTGGTTTGAAAATATTTACCAGAGTTGTTTGGCCTAGTCACAATCCTATCTTTGATCTTATAGCGATCTACAAGTTTAATTTGTATAACAGTAGGAAAAGGGAAATTTGATGGAGTTGACTGGGAACATACAATGAATATCTATGGTGGTTCTCATTATGCCACATATTACTATCTAGTTGTAGGAACTTTGATTGCTATTCCTGTCCGCAATATGTGCTGGAGAGACCGTTTATAAATGAGTGTTGTTGATATAAAGAAATGTTTAAAAAAATCAGAAATATATAGATTAATTTAACTATCAGCAGAAATCTTTATTGCTATTTTAAATTGATTTAACCCAAAGAAATGCTCAGGGGGTTTTTGATATAAATTATGTTAGATTTCAGACTTATTCATGTGTAATTTAGAAATGTTACTTTGGATTTTGAGTGAACAACTCTGATACATCTTGTCGCAATAGGTGCAGATGTGCAAACATATTTAAAATTGAGCCACTATGGTAATTATATCATTTAACCGATCTATAACATGGAATTATTTCCACAGTTTCTGATCACTGAGACAATTATTTATCTCAGATACGACGTACTAACTTGTGAAAGGGTTCGTCCATAATATTAGGTTCTTGCGCGAGCCGAGTTTCATTGACTAAATCGTTGTACTACATGCGAGCACATATTTTTATATGAGAGAGCTACTACCTGCTCGTGCCTTAAGGCGTTGGTGTCAGCTATCCAGTCACGACAGTCTTCAAGTTTGCAATCGCTGATAGAAGCACTCTCAATCCGCTGGATCAACATCTTGATTCTCCTTTTGTCCAATTCCGACTAAACAATATATTGATTATTGATAAATTTCATGTGATATATTTTCGTCATCATTGTATCAAAGTAAAAGATGTATTCATGTACTATTCCTACAGCGCTGGCAATCAAGTTTACATAATTGTTCATACATTAATTTCTTGTGTTTGCCTGTATCTTCGGATTAGTTTTTGAAGGTAAGGCATAATTATTAATGTATCTGACGTATGTTTGTATCGATTACAACAAAGTCTCAGCATTTAAAGAAATATACACCACACATAAAAGTCGCACGAATTATTATTTAAGTACATTCCTGTTAATTAACATTGACCAAAAGATTTCTACCGTTTATAGCTAAATGTTTAAGAATTTTTGATTATTATTAAGACTTTTAACCATTATTTTAATAGTGCACGAAAACAAAGATTGAGGGAACTATGACATGGGTATTACATTGTCGACTGAACAGAATAAAGCCAATATTCAATCCACTGCATTCAGTTGTTAATCTGTCAAAATGTGTGTGTGTGTGATTGTAATGCTGGTCATATTGACTGCAAAACTTCTTGCACAGAAGGCACAATGTTATTAGTTTGAGTTTTAGCATTATTTCGTATGTATGGTAAAATTATTTCATCGGGAAATTTAGTGCTAAGATCATAGGAAATCATTATACCAAACAAGAAATAAGTACAAGACATATATTATGCAGAACTTGTTTCATACTATCTATAAAGGTAAAATAACAAAAGTCAAGGACATACATATATAGAAATCTGAGAGAATCGTTCAAATATTTTATATTGACTGCATGCCATTTCTGTCTGGTTATCTTCTGATGTGTGGTGCACGTACCTTCTGAGTTTCTAATATCCATTTTGTCAAGTATTTGTTGTGATCCTGGCAGACTTCACAAGAGAGAGTTCATTCAATTAGGGCAAATGAACGTTATCCGAAAGACAATATATATATATATATATATATATATATATATATATATATATATATATATATATATATATATATATATATATATATATATATATATATATATATACCTTACTAAAGTCTAGTGCTAGATCTGCTTTCTTCCTGGCATATTCGAATTTTCCCTCATTTTTCAAGGATTTTGCCCAGATCTCGTAAGCCTCCATGCAATCGTATTTCTCATTAAGAACTAGAGATGACACGAATAGAGATGAAAATAATTATAGTTTACTGCATTTGTATGGGAAAATATGAACGAGTTTTTTGGATAGGTATACTGCACGACCTTGTGAGTGCAGTGTATCCTTCCGACAAAACGAGTTCATATTTTCCCATACAAAACAATAACTTTTTAATTATATGATCATTTCTTTTTCTTCCCAAGACTTAAATATCTAAAAATATACTGCAAGAAACAAAGTAACTAAATGTATGCAGTATTCCAAACTTAATACATAAGCGTTGATGGATCATTACACAACATTATTATTTAGTGCATAACTCCGCTCAGATAAATATGAAGTTGGTCGCGCGCTAGACGTAAGTTTCGAAAGAAAATGGCGCTTGCTGTATTTAAAATTGAAATTTGAGTAATATTGTTAATGAATACGCATTGAAACAACTTTTCCATTTGATGTGGAATGAATACATGTTGGTATTTTTGTCGATTCAACGCAATCTTTTGATTATGGGCTGGATTTATTTACATGAAGTGACTTGCATCGGATTCCAGCAGCGTCTGCCAATTTAATCGTATTGAAGTATGTTGACATCAGCATGCGTGTTTCTGTTTTGTCATTGAATGATTCAGATCACAATGTGGGAACATTATGAAGCATATCTATTGCAATTATCGAAAACACGCTGTGATATTTAATGTTTATTTCATTTTGAGTGCAGTAAAGAGGATGTAACTCCACTTGGAATATACTCAAAATTACAGTACAATTTCAAAATGTGTAATCAGCCTTCAGAACCCATGACATATCTCATCTAATTCAGATTTTCAGAAAGATTATTTTTTGAGGAAATTCAGGATGTAGAATTGTAAGTATATTTGTGGCCATTTTTATTAACAGCTAAAGAAGACTGTTTATGTGTATAACTTGCGTTTTATTGTTTGGACAATGTATATCTAGCTAACTCTGAAACATTGTATCATAAAAGCAAACGCGGAATGTGCCAAAGCAGTTTGTATGTGTCAGTCTTTGAAACATTTGCTGGTATGTAGCCGTCCATGAAATATCTGCTTTAGTTCATTCATAAAAAATGTTTACGTTAGAAAATAGTTCCTTTTCACGCGGGGTTTAGTATGAAGGTGTTCAATATCGGGGAATATCACAATTCTGACAATGTAAAGTTAACGGAGAAAAAAGATGAGCATATAATAATTTCTTGTTCTGATGAAATAGGATTCCGTTACTTATACGAAATAAGAGACAACAATTGAAACAATGAAGAAAAACGTTCTGATGAAATAGTTATCCGTTACTTTTACGAAATAAGAGACAATATCTGAAACAATGAAGAAAAACGTGAAAATATGAAAATATACAATATACAATGCAATATACAATATACAATAACTTATGGCCAGACGTCCTTAACTCTTATGTCTATAGCCCACTCAATAAGAACTCATGAACTGCTAGGTGCTCAGATTTCATCAAACGAATCTATTGGTGTAAAACATAACTAACTTTCAGTTGTGGAAAATTTTCGTTTAACAAAAACTAGGTGAATGAAAAACAAACGGACATTTTGTTTAATCAGAGAACCTTTGGTATGAATAGATGCAAAGGATGACGATAAATTTTCCCTTAGTTAATTTAAATATTCGAGTAATAACATGATTTCCAGCCATACAAGTCCAAAGTCATGTTGTTAAAACTACTAAATTATTTTTATCGAAGTGCAATAATATAATATAAAGATTGTAATTCATTTTATAGTGTACTGTTTAGTTCATCCTGTATGAAAATGTTTCCAGAGAAAAGAGTTGCAAATTACTTTTTCGAACTGATATAGATTTAGTTGCAAAGCCAAAAAGGAGAACATTCAGAATTATTCCGCTAAATTTCATTTTTGAACTTGCAATAAAGTGCAAGCAAAAATAAGTCAGCATTAAATTGTACTTACTTCTCTTGCAAAGGCGTTTCACTCCACCGAAGTCATTCTATTTGAAAGAAAAATCATTTTACATTATTGGAGATAAAAATATTTTGAGACCCAGATACAAACAGAAATGGAAGAAAACGTGAACTGCTTTAAATGCCAATATTCTGCTGACGGATAATTGAAGCATTATTTGTGTGTCCATCCATTGAAAAAAGGAGAAGCATCACTTTGCAAAAAAGGTTGGGGAATCTAAATAACATTGAACATAGCTCCATGATTTATCATTGATTGCAGCACGTTTTACTTAAGATATGGCTTTCATAAACCTAAGCTAAATTTCGCATAGTTTCAAATTTGACTTTAGCTTTTCCCTTCTTTAATATTTGATTCTACATTTACTATATTTACTCTGTATTTTTTCCACCTCACACGTGACAATGGAGGGAGCTAGTACATACTTTGCCAGTTTAGTTACGGCTTTCTTTAATCTCATTCTGGTCATTCAATATTTAATTAACTTGGAGGACAAATCAGATAAAAAGAACGTCATCTGCACAATTTAATTTGGCACTGTCAAGATTAGATTTCTGAGTCTTGTGTGTGTGTGTGTAACGGATTTTTAACGTAGCTTTTTCAGTCATGTAGTATGATGTCCCACTCCGTCACAATAACCTAACACCAGGCAGATCAGTCATAACACTAACCTCTTAGTTCTGAGCGCCTAGGGAAGCAGATGTTAGTACCATTTTTCTAAGTCTTTGGTATGACTCGGCCCGGGTTCGAACCCACAACCATCTTCATCCGAGGCGGACGTTCTAACCACTTGGCCACCGGAGCGGTCGAGTCTTTTGTAAAATTTATACTTTAGGACTAATATTAGATTATGGAGTGTCAGACACATTTTTAAATCAGCACAGCAATTGCCCAGGAAATAGCACAAACACATTTGCATTTTGAACGTTGGGCAACTTTCTCTCCTACTCATTCAGATTGGCATACACCGAGGAATATATGTTTTAATAAACACCTTAATCACCTCATTTCCTTACCAATCAGACAAATTTGTGTCCCACAGCCGGAAACCAAAAAACAACTCGGCCGGACAAAGAAGTATAATGATCTTGTCTCCGAAAGCTGGTAAGTTTTCATTTGTACCTATCATAACTTGTTTATATTGACTGCACCCACAATTAGTGTTTCTAACTTTCCAACTCTCCACAAATTCTACAGAGACTGTACGCGATAAAGCGTCCGTTTTGACTAACGTGCGATATATCAGTAGAGTAACCCCACCAACCGCTATAATTCGAGCACACACTACAGCACACTGGAAACGCACATGAGAACTAAAGGAAAATACAATGCCTGGTCCCCACGTAAATGTAAGAGGTTGTAGTAACTGAGACTTCCAATTCAACACGTATTCAGCACAGCAAATGCCAAACATAGAACGCAGAGATATAATCTTTTCCTAGTGACACATTTGGCTAAGAAGCATGAGCTGCAAACAAATGACAAAAATGTAACTATAGACATAGAAAATGATTGTTGCTCAGACTATCTTTACATAACGTCACAAACGAAGGCTACTTTCGCAAACAGGCGTTTCATCTAGTGCAAGACTGGTTTTTCAATTTGTAAACTGCTCTTCAAATTTTGCTTTGATGAAAAAGAAACTTGTACATGCGTTGAGATTCGAAGTACAGTACTTAGCCTATCAGCATGCACTAAAAGGATGAGACTGTACCTACATACTTGCGCTTTTATACGTGGTTGCAATCCAGAATTAGATCTTCATTCTTAAATCTTTCTGAATAACACTTGCTATATGGCAAATCAAAAAGAAACTGAAAAGCTTGGTGAATGGAATTCATACTTAAAAAAATCCATTTAGAAGCCTACTTATGTCCTGAGTGTTGTACGGAATTCCATTGATAATATTAGAAAAAAAAGCCTGACATATTTATATTCATAATTACAATCTCAGTTAAACAGAAACTAAGGCATTGCGAAACTTTTGTAATAAGAAGAAATATAAACGACGTGCTGCCTGCCGTAGTCATGACGCGAGATTAGTATATTTTGAAAGTAGAGCGACAATTAAATGACTGGGAATATTATCAGATTCTATCGAAAGCAACTTCAGAAGAAAACAAATATCACAGACCAGTACAAAAATGGGACCATAAAAATGTAGTTCCTCCAGCTGGTCCACTGTTATGGAATTGTTATTGTGAGACTTAGCGTGTTGCCGAAAAGAGAGAATGGACACTTTGGTTCAGAAACAGTTTTCGCACCTTAAACATAAAAATAAAAAAGTGCCTATGATTGAACTTCTGAAAACTGTACTATGGTTCAGCAGACATTGATAGCCGTTATACTAACGCCGAGCAGGATCATAGCTTGGGTGTTTGTAGAAAGGTGACGATTCACATACAATATCCATATCGAACGAATTATGAAATTTTAAAATTCACTGAAAGGATATCTCCATCTTCTGGAAACATTTATATAGATTAATTGCATAAAGAAAAAAGTGTTAGAGCCCGAAGCTGCCATTTTTCCATGTCATTGAGGAATATTGTTATTTCCTACATTGTGACCTATTTGCAAGAAGAACAACGACATTTTATGAAGATTATTATTAAGCACCATTCATGCAATAAACATTTAAACTAAAATTAATAAGAAGCGTATACACTTCTTTATTATCTCACTATGCAATATAAGTAACTTTGCAAAAAGGGAGATAATCAGGATTCTAGGGTATATCTCAAGGAATCTGATATTAATCATGTGATACATAGCAATAAATATATCCAAAGCATATATTTAGATGCCTAGTTAAATCCCGAATGCTCATGTTCTACCAGATTTGCAACAATGATCAACAAATATCTTCATTGCTTATCGAAGGTCTGCGACAAAAAGGTTGCAAATACAGAGAATTAGGAAAATCTTAGGAAATCTGAGGTATTAAGAACAAGCATTCGCAACAAAAGCAAAAGAAATAATTCAGTTTATTGTTCATTTTGATAGGCGTTCCTACCCATTTTAATAATCCCCTTCCTTTTCTCAATCCGCAGCTAAGATAGAGGTCCTGACTAAAATTCATTAATCCAGTAGTCACTGCTTGTTCAAGGAAGAAAAATAGATCAATGGCTATCTGATGCCATGCAGGCCAAAATCCTCGCTTTTCAAAATCTGCAGATAATTCGTTAAGATCTTCCATTGTGTATATTAAATCCTGTAATTAAAAAATTTTGCACAACAGCTCCATACATGTTCGTCATAAACACAATATAATGGAATTCTGATATATTGAGAATTAATACAATTTACCATCAGAACAAAAAGGTTCTTTTCAGTCATTTAAATATTGTGCATAAAAAGCAAATTGTGAATAATGATATAGTTGTGAGAGTTTCGGAATTATGGTAAGCTATGACTGTTATTCTATGAAACTGATTATTGATTATTCAAAAGATCGTATTGTGTCAAAATGGAATTTATAATGAATAAATGGTTCCGGTACTGTTCACACTTCTTATAAGATTACCTCTCCCTGACCAATGCTGGAGTCTAACACAGAACACCACAGTCGATCAGCCAATTGTCTGTGATTTATTTGAGGATTCCTTACCATCGTAAAGGCAGTTCCTACAAGGAATATGATGTGCAAGTTTAGCAACTTTTTGTAATGGCTCGATATAAAGAAATCCTGTATTGACATTCAAATCAGTCTAGTTGTGCTAATTTCTGACATAATATTTCTTAATATTTGCTACTATCCTAAAATATACTTTTTACTTGAATGAGAGAAACGGTAAATATATAGCATTAGCAAACACACATGAACACATATATACTTACTATCACACACACACAAACGCACATACATACATACATACATACATACATACATACATACATACATACATACATACATACATACATACATACATACATACATACATACATACATACATACATACATACATACATACATACATACATACATACATACATGCATGCATATGTTGTGTGTTGAGTTGTGTTGTGTTGTGTTGTGTTGTGTTGTGTTGTGTTGTGTTGTGTTGTGTTGTGTTGTGTTGTGTCTGAACGAAAAACTGAAAAAGTAGCCATTTCTTTAGTTGTAATTCCAGTTTAAATAAATAACTTATAGTAGATTTCAATCGTTAGGACTTTATCATATTCATCTTTGAAAACAAGAAACTTGTCCTTGATTACCTTAAATGGTGAAAAATATCAGATGAAACAAAATCTAGTGTTTGAAATGGTAATTGTGTTTTCAGAGGAATTTTAATATGGATAGATCCTCTCTTTCACACACACGCACACTCACACACACAAACATACACACACAAGGTTACCTGTACACAACATGAATTTCTATAGGTGCTGTCAATAGAAAATAAAAAGGGTCCAAATTGTATGCGGCCATTTAATTATTCATTTATGGAGGACATTGCTTCTTTAAAAATGAAATTAACATCTGCTACGCTTTTATTTAAGAATCGTTTTTCATCGAAAGTAATCACACGCAAAGGTTTGTAATCATGTCTTGTCAGGTAGAATCGATTTAATCTTCAGTGATTTGGTTACGTAGGTAAGTAGATACTCTTGTATTTTCGAGTATCCTATAGACAAATATTACAAAAGCAAAGGAATCAAACATTTTCCCTTTCATGTTGAATGTCGTGTTCCAAAGTAACTAAAATAATTAATATTAATGTTACAATTTAAGCATATGCGAAACGTTTCACCTGGAAGTTTATTCTAGGTACTTGGACTATTCAGTTCAATAGAGACTGCTCATATATTGATTTTAACGACCAGGGGTCAGTTTTCACCTTAGACGTTCCTAATCAAAATATCTGGTCCTTCCTAAGAACAATCATGTCTCCCAAGAGGACTGATGTAATCCACACGAAAAAAAAAACAACAAAAAAACGTAGGTGTTAATGCACATAATGCATACTTTATTCCACGACTTTGTAGAGCACTATCTTATAGCGACCAGATCAACATTTGTGTTAATATAATATGGTTAAAACATTTTCTTTGGAAAAGTTCAGGTTCTAGTAATGTGCTTGCTGACATCATCGGGTAGCAGATACGTCAAATAATTACGCTGAGTTGATGCGGGTCACAATGCACGCGCATGCATTGGTAACATCTTAAATGGGCATCTGTACTTTCTCAGTTTGAGGAGACGAATATCATATATGAGGTGCATTTAGGACAAGGAACCATTGCAACGCGGAAAGGACTTTAAAAAAGTGAATGTCAACGTCGTGATTTTGAAAAGATGCGGGAGCTTTGATCTTACAACACGAAATACGGAATTCAGAATTTACTTATAATCCAGAACGCTATCTCTTCATTACTTTTCTATAATAAATAATAGAGTAACTCACCTCTATAGAAGCTTCTTAGTGCAAGAAAATGTTCACCGGTCTGATAAGAGAGAAGATTGATAAATGTCTTAATATTTGTACAGCATTTTGAAATATATTTCACATAATATGAAGCAAAAAATCTTAAAAATATTACGGATCACTGATCCTTGTAATTAAGGTAGGTCTGAAATGTATGAATCTATAAAGCATTTTAAGAAAGAAAATTTAAGTTTTTCATTTTTACAATCGTAGTAAAGAAGACATCCAACAACGCAAAACAATGAAAATAGTATAGAACTCATTTGGAATTACTCAAAACGCCATATAGATAGTGGGATAGGTGAAAATATATATATTCTATTTTCTTCAATTTCTGTGCTGGAAATGGAACTAGAATTGAGCATCGAATTTATTTACTTACCATTCGAAATATTCTAGTGCATTCGTCAAAGCAATAGAATAGAAAGTTTTGGTCCGCAAAGTTTGTAGTATACAAGAAATCTGATCCCTGAAATGCCGTGATTGCACATCTGACAGCTTCCACGTTGTTCTTATCATTCATATGTTTGTGACAGTCATCCATTAACTTTTGAATTTGTACTGGGTCATTCTTCTTGTACATTTCGATGGTCTACACAAAATAAATCATAATGCTGCCTTAATAGAAATAAATATTTATAATTAATTGCATTAAAACAATACTTAATATGACAAAAGTGGTCAAATCAAGATGCACTTGCACTCTTGCATTTAATACCGAATCAACTCATTATGTTACTTCAAAAATCCGATACCGTTTTACTCTTTTGGAGGACACACATTTCACCGTCAAAGCTATGTAAGAGTTTAAAGTCTCAACTAAAGCTCTTCATAAATACTTGGTTCATCAATAAATAATCGTCGATCTTTATATCTGTGTGACCCCTTGTGCGTTCGTTTATGTCCATTTGCAGTATTACCAAACTAAGCAAAATCTGTTCTAATTATTTACATAGAATGTGCGACTGTATTGCTGTTATAGATCGACATCATATAACAATATTTTCAATTTGTCAAGAGAGTTAGATTCATTATACTTTAGCATTTACCACACGAATACCTATCTGACATTACATATCCTTCCAAAAAATTATTTTTGCTGTCTTATTATTTCTTCACGCCATATCAAATGTCGCACCTGGTTCAACACTGCATCTTCAATGCCTTCATCAGTTTCACTTGCACCTTCTTCTGCACTGATCTTCTGCTGATTCTACAAGAATTGGGACAATAAAGTTGTTAAGAAAGCATGACACGCACAAGGACTATCGTGACTGTAAAGACAGACTGCTATTATGTTGGCAAAACAATACTGTCCAGAATTTTACACACTTTTTAATCTCTTATTATTCACGATATTTTTGTACTACTTGAATATAAACATATTCTTAGTCAGGAAAATGCCATATGTAGGGTCTTTGTGGCCTGGACCTTATTCACGCTTTCAAGAGATCGCTTGTTAGAAAGTAAATTATCCAATAACGTATCAAGTTCTACAACATAGCTCTGATATATATTGTTCTTTTACTTGAGTCAGATATGCAAATTATTTTTATGCCGTAAATACCGCATAATGGTACCTGAACCGCAAGAAGTATTAAAGCAAAATGGAAATGTAACCCAAAAACGCAAATATGGTGACACAGATGATAGAAAATAACGTAAAAAAACCCCACTTCTTCTCTACTTTTTGATCTAAATCACTACCTTCTTCAGGTAACAATAATGAACACGCCTACACACAAAACATCAGTAACACTATATAACAATGAGATATGGCACAGGGATACAAACTAATATGAATAATGAAATTAACGAATTTAATACGAATAATGAAATTAACGTATCCACCTTATTCATATATTAAACTGAAGCACAACACTAAGTTTGACTTAAATGGCTTAAAACCGCATTTTCTGTTGTTTAGATATTACAATTTGCAATCTGTTGTTTAGATATTACAATTTGCAGCACGAAGAAATAGCGTCAACAGCATTAGTTACGCAACTTGGAAAGATGTTACAACTAGGAGAAGTAGAAAGGCCTTCATTAGTTTGATGAAGGCATGTTGCATTACGTGTATACTAATGTAGACATTTAATCTGATTGAAATTGTAGTACATTGTGTACAAGGTTATTAAATATAACAATAAAATAGTAATTATTTTCCGTTTTGCAAAACAAATCCATTATTCAGATAATGTGATTTTTTGCATATCTTTTTTATATAATTCATACATAATTCCCAGTCTTGTAATAGTCTTTTAAGACGTGAAACAATTTCTTTTGCCGATTTACTATTCGGATTCAATCTTGAGGCAACCTTTAGAGCCTTGTCTAGCAGTTTTAAGTTCTCTTGAGCTCAACATCTCCTGTACACGGCTTTTTCGTCTTTTGGAATTAAGATCAGTGCTATATATATATATATATATATATATATATATATATATATATATATATATATATAAATATATATATATATATATATATATATATATATATATATATATTCTGAAACGTTTTCTCTTTTGATAATTTATCACAACATTAAAAACATAATCTGCCTTACTTATAACCATCATCATCATTGCAATCGTAATCATCATCATCATCATTATCATGATCATCATCATCATCATGATCATGATCATAATCATCATTATCATGATCATCATCATCATCATCACCATCATCATCATCATCATTATCATGATCATCATCATCATCATGATCATCAATTTCAAAATCATAAATCACCATCATCCTCCTCATGGACATCAACATCATCAAATGCAAAAAATATTTATCAACATCAATTAGAAAATAATATATCACTTCATCATTGTCATCAACATCAACAGTAGCTTAAGACCATTGCCACCAGTAGCATCATCAAGAACATAAAACAAGCAAAGAAACATTAATAATAACATTAACAAGATATTTACGATCCATTCCTCTCACATATATAATTTAAATAGCATGTATTTAATAGGCAATAATATATGATGCTTACACTTTATCTTTATTTAGTATTCAGCACTCGTCCTCGGTTGATAGTTAAGTTCTAATACAGATATAAAATATATGTAGTTGATGAGAGTCAGTGGATACCATGTCAGCAGTAGCTTCTTCCACCGCTGCCCCGAAGTCAAGTAGATTTAAGTAAAAATGAGCAAATTACTATGCAATAATCCGTGTTTGTCACCCAAGCCTTGAAGACCTAAGACTTCATTGAAGGCTTGCTGTGTTAGGCTATATTGGCCTGTGTCATACAAGACGTTTTCCTTCTCTCTCGGAGTGTTGTGATCTTGCATCTCAAATGTATTGACTAGTCTTAACTGGAGAACATCGTCAATTTTTAGTCAAATGCAAGAACTTCAATTTCCTGTTCATTTAGGTTATACAATTTACTGCTTTACTGCTAAAAAGCTTGAATTAATGGCGTCAGACAAGATCAATAGCATACTTACAAAAAGCTGTGAAAATGTATGATACATGGAAGTACAATCTTTAACAAATTCAGGATAGTGCTTAATTAATGACCGGAACTAGATACACTAGTAAACCATTGTATTAGCTTAAAATGATATAGTACTCAATCTTTAGAAGTGTTATATAAATCCATTTCTAAAAGCCCAATTTCGTACAACAAAATTTGTGCGAACGTTTATGCAAAAATAAAGCAGTAGTTATGTAAAAGCTCGATTCCTCACTTGATATGTTTTAAATACTTTTTATTTATTGTACAAGTGATACTCACTTTGCCGTCTGCAGTTAACCCGTTGAGGCGTGATAGAAGATCCTTTGTAGATTTACGTTTTTGGTCCATTAGTGCTGCATTATCTAAAGCTTTGTCTAGCAGACCTAATTTCTCATAAGCTAAACACCTCCTGTACAAGGCTTTTTGATCGTCTGGCATCAGTTTCAGCGCTATGTATATTCAATGATTATTAATTTTATCATTAAAACAGCAATATACGTCATACCTATCATTATCATCACCAACCACCACCACCATCATCATCATCTACAAGCAACAATACATTAAAGTTTGCGTTTGTGATTGATCATTTTCTGAAATTATCAAGAAATATTCAAGCAACAATTTATCTGTAAAATATGATTCAGATAATTTCTAATATGGTTTGTATTAAATACAGTAAATGGAGATTATATTTGATAATTTGGTAGTGATATAAATTTCTGAAACAGGATGAGTAGTTTAGATTCTAAAGATAGTACCAGATGTAGCTTCCTCTATAAGTGCCTCGTATTATTAATGATCATTAATTTTATCATTGAAACAGCAATATACGTCATACCTATCATTATCATCACCAATCACCACCACCATCATCATCATCTACAAGCAACAATACATTAAAGTTTGCGTTTGTGATTTATAATTTTCAGAAATTATCAAGAAATATTCAAGCAACAATTTATCTGTAAAATATGATTCAGATAATTTCTAATATGGTTTGTATTAAATACAGTAAATGGAGATTATATTTGATAATTTGGTAGTGATATAAATTTCTGAAACAGGATGAGTAGTTTAGATTCTAAAGATCGTACCAGATGTAGCTTCCTCTATAAGTGCCTCGTATTATTAATGATTATTAATTTTATCATTGAAACAGCAATATACGTCATACCTATCATTATCATCACCAACCACCACCACCATCATCATCATCTACAAGCAACAATACATTAAAGTTTGCGTTTGTGATTGATAATTTTCAGAAATTATCAAGAAATATTCGAGCAACAATTTATCTGTAAAATATGATTCAGATAATTTCTAATATGGTTTGTATTAAGTACAGTAAATGGAGATTATATTTGATAATTTGGTAGTGATATAAATTTCTGAAACAGGACGAGTAGTTTAGATTCTAAAGATAGTACCAGATGTAGCTTCCTCTATAACTGCCTCGTATTCACATTTATTCATATAACACTGAGCCATGTTATTATGCAGTACAGTCAGCTTTTCCTCGTCCAGGTCTTGAAGTCTCATAGCTTCCTTGTAGGCATCAAGTGCCTGGTCATATTGACCTTTTGCGAATAGGGCTTTTCCTTTTTCTCTCAGAATGTTGTAGTGTTTTACCTGAATGTTTGGAGATGAGATTTTATTGGAAAAAGAATAATCATTACACTTCTGAATTAAATTAAACTAGGCACGAATTTGATCCACGAGGACGATGAATTAAATTTACAGTGCATGAAAATGTAGAAGTTATCTGTTTAGGACGGGATCTGTTCTTTCAATATATTTATCTAATTGTCAATATTTATTAGCTATATCAACTACATCGCAAAACCCGGATTTTCCTGTCAACACAAATTTACAGCCACTTCAACAAATTTACTTCTTTCAATAAATTGGGAGAATAAATCAAGATGATGCATAGTTTGCAAGACTCTATCACCTTTTCCAATTGTTATGCTACTTTGACAAAATAATTGGAACTTTGTGGCCAGTACTTGTGGAAACCCTTTGGTATGAAACAGGTCATGCTTTGCATGCTAAAAGAATAGATTAGGACAAGAAAAAACACCACTTGACATATAGCATAAAATAAAGGCATAGCTCTGGGTGGTATGGTAAATTGCTGGCATTGAACGTCTTAAGTTAGTTATTTGTTTGGAATAAGAAAGCTGGAATATAAATGCTTAGAGCTTACTATGAGATTGCTACCATACTGCTTCAAATGGCTTTATATAAAACCTTTACGGGTAAATTCCTTTTAGAATCATCTTCTAACCGGATATTTATTTTTGGCAGGTTGTTTTATATGCTTCAGCAGTTACAATAAGATTTTTACTGTTTCTTTTCAAAGAAATAAGACGAGTCTTGATATATATATATATATATATATATATATATATATATATATATATATATATATATATATATATATATATATATATATATATATATATATATATATATATATAACACAGAACAGAAAGTGCTATCCATGGATTCTATGGAAGAATGCTTGATAATAGTAGGCAGAATAGATAATTTAATACAAACAATACTATCATACAGGTTAGAGTTTTAATTTGTAGGACTCTTTCCTCCTACATTTTTTCCCAAGATTTTTTATTTGGACCGTTGCCGCTTGCTTCTTATCCAGCATGAAGACAGGTTTTAAGATTGAAGATTGAAATCGTTTTATTTGGGACAAGATATATGAGTCTTGGGATTTTGCAGAAGGTGATGGATCATGGACACCGCCTAACGGATGTTCATCGACAGCTCAGGGAGCATACTGACGAAAGTCTATCCCATCAAATCAAAGTTATCAAGGCGATTTGGATATCGGTCAGTCTGATGTTCAGAAGAATTATGAAAGAAAGAAAGTTCCCTCGATTTGATAATCCAATGCAGGCGCAGTTCATCTATCGAGGAAACCAGCAAATTGGGAACTGACGACATGGTAACGAAGGTTGTGTTATTGAGTAGTATGTATTAATGGTCGACTATACAAATTGAAATATTCAGTGCAAATATATTGATTATTCTGTTATAGATAATCTGTTCATACGGTTAGCTTTGCCTGAATGTACAGGATTTGGATTGCAAATTGCAGAATATGTAAAGCTTGGAGGAAAACTCTAAAAGTTTCAAGACTCACCTTTTTGGGCCAATTTACTAAAACGCATTTATATCCGGGTCAAATTTATAATTGAGATGACAAACTGGTGCTGACCGCTCAAATATTTCGTTTTAATTATTCAGACGTTCAAACTGTATCTACATTTTAGAGTCATTTTTTGATTTTTCTAAGCCTTATTAGAACCAGTATAATCTTTAATTAAGGTTGCATATACTAAAGCACCGCCAATAGAGCATACTTG